>JAQNCA010000024.1:15885413-15896323 GCA_029783725.1 Acanthurus tractus | reverse complement strand
TGAACATTTTTTGTACTTTTCTGCCTTATATAAATGCAAATAGAATATCTTTGGGTGTTAAACTTTCAAGGGTGGGACAAAATACGCAATATGAAAACTTTATCTTGTGCAACATTACAGAGGCAGCCCTTATTTCTTCTCCCTAATGAACATGTGTTTTTGTGGATGATAGAATGCAACGTGGATGCCTGCTTACCGAGGGCTGTGTCCTCATGTGGTTCTGTGTCATAACTCAACAGATAGAGAGGATGAGGCTGCAATGACTGGCTCCTAAAGACCTTATTTTCTAGGCCTCTGCTAACACAGCGTACATTAAAATACATCCGCACCTAGCTTGGAAACCGGTGGTCACATGAGAAGCCTAGAGCATTATCTGAGACATACTTTAGTATCTTCTTGACTTCCAAAGCTAACTTCAGTAACGCTAACAGTCTGGCGTCATCTGACTGCTTTCACTAAAGGTCATTATTACAATTGATAGTGTAGAATACAAAGGCCTTTATTGAGACTAGACAGTATGAAGTGCTGGACAGAATGCAGAAGGAAATGGGTTTGTTGTAACACTTCATAGTCACAGAGTCAAACAGTCAACACCAACTATGTGCCAAAGGGAAAACATGCCAATACTGAAACTCTACTGTGGACTGTAATTCAGAGCATGTACTTTAGCCTCCATCTTGCCTCTGTAGCTCAGATTAGGGCTGCCAAATGTGGGGCCCAGAGGCCAAAGTTGGCCCACTATGATACATGGTCAAGTAGGCCAACCAGCTGTTTCTACCAGCTGTTTCTAGCAAAGAAATAAAAATTCAAAAAATTATATAAATCAATATTAATGCTGCTCATTTTTGTGTGCAACGCAAAAAGGCCCTTTAAGTTAGGAGGATTATTAATGTAGTTTTTAATCTAGGCATGTGTACAGATAGTTATTCGATAATGTACACCTCTAACAAATGTCACCTTTTAATTCACAGCTTCCATTGAGGTTTTCGAGCTTTGAATGCCTGTTGTCATAATTTCTTTTTATTACAATGTCACAAATTAGGAAATAAGTTCAGACATCTAAACACCCCTTGCACCCCCTCATGAGTTTAAGCTCTGGTTTCTGTGATTTTACTCGGATGAGTTTAACTGTGAGATCATTTGTGTTTTTTCTGTTACTTGAATAAGTTTGACAACAGGATCTTTTGTGTTGATTACCTACATCAATTTAACAGCTGCATTGTTTATTTGTGTTATTCGAAGGAGCCTGAGCACAGAATCATTTGTGATTATTTGCCTCCAACAGGCAGATACAGTATAATACTTGTAAGCTAGCCAGCAACAGCAGGCACCAAGAGGGTGTGTGTGTCTGTTTGTTTTCAGTTCAGACCTCAGCAATTACCAAAATCATTTTGCCCCTGGCCCACCATACAACACAATTTTGAACCCCCAAGGAAAATTTTGGGCACCTGGGTTTTTATGACATCTCATCCTGATGATACTGGTAAAATTAAGCACATTATATATGTATATATATATATATTCTTTTTTTTATACCAATGTGCCAATACATTTTGTGTCTCATGGTGGATTAGACTGGAAAGCTGTATATAACATATTCACACAAGGTGTTAACCTGTTATTACTGGTCATAACTACAAGTATTTTGTCTAACAATGTCTAAGAAGTTTGACGAATCTAACTTAACGTTCTAGATTCAAAAATTTAATGTGCGAAAACTCAGTGAAGCTACTGCTAAAATAAAGCAAAAAGACAGGATCTTAAAAACTTGTCTAAAGGCAACAGCCATTCTAAGTGTAGCAGTTAGTTCAATCAAAGCTTGCGTAGCCAACAACAGGCCACTGCGGATCACCACTTTTCTCTGGAAGTACCTGTTGATGACTTTTTAAAATAACAGCTGAAGCATGTGTTACTAATACATTTACATTGAAACACAAGCCCATATTTTAGTGAGAGAAGGAATAACCCTGTGTTCTCTACATTAAGAGGCTGTGTGTGGTTTTAGGTGGTGCGAGGAAACAACATCCTGCTGTTTTACAGCACAGCAGCATATACTGGGCTAAATTTAATCTCTAGAAAATCATGTGACTGTCCTTTGTTTTCAATTAGTCAAAACACATTTGTAGCTTTTCATCAACACACAACAACAAAGGCAAATCTCCACTGAAAATAAACGGAAAGGAAAGACAAGAATTACATTTTGTATATAAATTAGCATCCCATAACTACAATTACCTGTAATCATGAAACAACCAAACATTATCTTGGTGTTACATCAAAGTGTATATGATTTCATGCATCTGGTTTAGTATAAATGGAGATGCATTCCTTTTTCCTAAATACTAAGTTTGCAGGCCTGAAATTAAGTGAATGATAGGGCAAGACCACTTCGGCCTGTAATAAGTACAGATTTGTTTGGGCATCACAGCCAAAAAGTAGGGCACCAAGGTTAAAACTAATAGTGCACAAAATATTAAGCGATAATTATACTGCAGGAAGTCAAAACAGCATGCAATCAACAAATAGAAAAAACAAACGGTTATAAGGCAAATATAAAATTAAATTTATAAATGGCATAGGTAATCAAGGTGAATCTGAACAAGTTTTTACACACAACTGAGCACATCATGTTTTTAAAAGTTAATTAAGAACAAGCACAGAAAGGTCAACCATTTACTGTACACTGCCATTAAAAACTGAGTGCAGTTGTGTGATAATTAGCCTGATCAACTACCATCAGTAATCAACAAAATAACAAAATATGAGACTGTTAATTTGTAATCAAACCAATTGCTAGCCATAGTTAATGAATGTCAGACAACCCTAATTGTACTATAGCAGTTACTGAGTGTTTCTGTGATGTTATGAAAATGTTCAAAAACAAAACAAAAACAAAACAGACTTACTCAGTGTTGAGCTGCTTGTGCTTATGACATGATGTTACTTGTTAGCTAGCAGGTTAGGTGTTCCAGTTTCCTCTGAACCCTTCATAAGATCTCTCCAAGTCAAGTCAATTGTCTCCAAGACAATCTGGAGGATGTCAGTTTGTCATTGTCAAAGTGTATATCAAGATCTTCATGTGTAAATTTATGTAATGTAAATGTTCAATGTATTGTGAAATGTATTGCCACATTCATCAACAAATTGAAATGTGATCCAAATGTAGGCAGGGACAAGATCCAAATCATAACTAATGCAGCATCAACTAGCATTCATGCACTCTCCACATGTTCATGTAAAGTTATCGAAATTTCTGTGCCTGAAAGAAAGAGAAGAGTGGACGCATGAAAACACTTCACATTTGATGTAAATGAGAACAAGACGGTGTGTGTCTCATGTGAAGCATGTATTGCCGACAAAAACACCACTTAAGTTTTTGATTTTAATATTTGTGAGTAACACTTCTATGGCATGAAGAATGCCATATGCAAGCTGTAAACGATACATATTTTGTTTATCCAGGGAGAGTTTAACATGTTCCTCTGTGAAATAGCAAGGTCATATTCTTGTTTCTTTCATACAAAACTTGGCTTTATTTCTGTTTTTTCAATTAAGTAAAAATTTGGTTGTTTAAATCCCAACACTTGCTGTAAATCTGTGTCTGTATTGCACATTTGAACCTTAATACCAGTCCATAATAACAGGTTAACAAATGTTAAATACAGAAATAATCATGAGTCTGGAAATTCAAGAGAAATATTTTTAAAAATGCATTACAATTTAGAATTTTTTGACTAAAACAAGCCAACATTGACATAATCAAAGGAAATTTTAGTCAACTATAAGCTAATGATATTTAGCCAACTAAAACTAAATGGCATCTTAGCCAAAGGTCTATGACTAAAACTAGGTCAAAATTTGTTGTCAAAATTAACAATGAAGGCTGCCAATAGCACTGGGTGACTAGTGTTTATTATTGTAAAAGGATGAATTCTGACAGGTATGGGGTTATCAGCTTACTATCTACTCAGATTCAGCCAAATGCTGAAAAAAAATAACAAGCATCACATTGCAGATATATAGTGACCCATATATACTGTAAAAGCAACCCTTGTTCAGGTAAAGTAATGGTATACTGTTGTCTCTTGACTGCTTCACTTCAAACACAAATGAAATGGTGTAATGTAAAAATTGTAAAAACTATCTCACTGTCCAAATACTTATTGAACTAAGTGTAAATTTGATGTAGAATATCTATTGAAGTATCATTTTGTTTAAGGCCTATGCCAAGTTTCTATGCCCCAAACGTTTCATTAATGCCTAGTCAAACAACAAAAAAGCAGCTGGGCTACAGCATGGCATCTGAACAGGCAATCTAAACCTCAGTCTGAGATCACAAGAAGCAACTTGCCCTCCTTTACACCAACCACACTAACACAGATGATAGACCATGACCTGCTGGTGAACACTAGTTTAACAAATGCTTAACCTTGGCTGACAGTAACTTTTGACCAATTTTCACATTACAGGTTTCATCGTTGGCATCACATTGCATTTCAGAGTCTCATTTTATAACAAAAATGCTTGCCCTAAAGCCCTCTTATAGTTATTGGGTGCAATGGTGGCTGGAAAACAGAACTTTGGTTGCTAATTAAAATTCCACTGCAATAAGTGGATGCAGAATTTCCATCCTATCCCTCACTACAGCCTGGAATTCAGCTTTTGATTATGACTAGCTCAAAGGCAGCAGTGACATTGTGGCCGATAGCATGTTAATTTTGGGTATATTTGTGTGACCTAGTCCTTGAAAGTAAGACATCAGACAACAGACAACAGGCAATGTCACTTGTCACTGGTAGAAACGAGGCATGAAATAAGTGTCACTGAGTAATAAATGTATTATTAGTGACTATGTGAGAAGAAGACAACATAACATTACTTTGGCTACACTTTATTATTGGCAGTAGCTGTTGAAGATAGTTCTCTCTTAAAATATCCAGTCAGCAACAGGCAAGTATACTTAAAACAACTACTCCAGCACAGCTGGCAGTGCCTGAACCTATTCTTGTCTCACAGGACCATAAAATCCAGACAAATTCTCCAGCTAATGCACAGTACATGTTAAACGTTAGATCTGAAGATGCTTTTGATGTATAGCATCAATGGTTTAACTGTTCTGGTATTAAACAGAATAAAACTGAGCCAAACAAAAAAATAATAATAATAATAATTCTAGTGTTGTATGCAATGCAGTAAAGATATCATTAACACACAACACACAACCATCAAAAGTTAGCAAATAATTCCTCAGACCTAATGTTGGTAAAAATAGCATTACAATTTCCATCTCCTCAGACCGACACTGCATGAGTTCATACAAATTACACATGAATAAATTAAACATGGTGTATGTCCTACAAAAACACTTACACAGTATCTGAAAATAAATAAATAAAGCTCTCTTGGTCTAAATGATCTTATCTTTTGTCATCATGAAACAAGTGAACTGTTGCTGAGTTCACTTCCTCTCACAATTTAAGATACAGATGAGGAACAGAAGTATATTTTACTGTGGGCTGCATGACAACGTATGCTTGCACACAATGCACACATGGCAACAACCCTATTGTGACAAATGCAGTGACAGCACCATTCAAATCAAAGGCCATGCACATTTCCTAAAGCACCTGAAAGATGAAGATACACTGGCCCGAACCAAATCATTACAAGACAGGCTCGGGAGTATTTAAGAAAGAGTAGTTATATTATACCTGACTGGTTTTAAAACCATAGCTTATGTAAATGCACGACCTAAAGGGATTTTATGACCTTAAAACCATAGTGGCAAATAAGACATACTTTATATATAACTCATATATTCTACAACATTAAGGGAGCAAATATAATTTTAATAAGTTAGTAAATGTTGCAGTGTATATGAAGTATGCAAAATGAGGGTTAGAGTATAAGACAAGGTCTGCTGCTATAAGATTAGAAATTATTGTTTGAGTTGATAATCACAAACAGGACTGATCTCAACGCGGTATCGTTCATTACTTTAATTAAGATAGGTCACTTCAAAACCTAAGTAGCGTTTTCAACTCCTACTAGTGACTGTGGGAAAAGCAGTTACCTAATGTGCGTGCTTGCAAGCCAGCCACTCCACAGGAGCAACAACAACTGGCTACTTTGGCGGGATACAGTGGGTGGACACCTGCCTGGTTTTCCTGTCCAGTCGTGGGATTGTACTACAGAGGCTACAGCTTCAACTGCAGTACAGTGGACGAGAAAGCTCATTTTAAATCTAGGAGGAATTAACTGGAAAACAACATCGGCTGTTTTCATCTCAACATGACGTTATGTGACTTAACAGTGTCGTTTGCAGCATTGAGTAGAAAAACACGACTATAATATTAGGGGATTTTTCTGAGCTTAATTGGGAGATAGCAAGAGAGAATGAACTAAAAATCAGAAATGTTTGGAAAGAGCTATTGCATTTTAAAAATGTAGTTATTGCTGTTGTTTGACTGGTAAACTTGTCATGACTGTTGCAAGTCAGAGCTCTGACGGCAGCGATACAAAGCCCTGAAAAATGTCCCTTTAGTGTTCTAACAGTACAGATTTGCACAAGGTAAACACTGTTACCACTAACCAGAGTATGCGTAGCTAACTATTAGCTCGGGGGCAAAAACATGGCCTTTCTTGGCACTAAACTGGCAAGCTCACAACAAGAATAGCTGGCTAGTGTTAATGTTAGCAACCTAGCTAGCTAGGTTCGCCGAAACAAAACGGGTTTGGGCCTGTAATTTTGCCACGGTGTTTAGGCTCGTGTAATCGATATGACATTGTGTTGTTATCTATGCATGGACTAAAAGAGTTCATCATTACCCTAATGATTCATGGAGGGGATTCAAGTAAGTGGCTTTGCGATTAAAAAGACAACTGAAAGGGCTGAAAATGGGAAGTCAACACTTACCTAGCTTTACTTTCTACGCCATCTTGGATCCACTTGTCAGACCATCGCAAAGCATAGTGGGATGTACTGATCTGAAGGTTGAGAGGACTGCTGTGTGTTTGTGTGTTTGTGTAGCCTCTGATGGCAGGGATCTTCCTTGTCAAAAGGCGTTTGACTTAAAATGATGGATTTTTTTTTTTGTTTCATTTTAGTTGTACAGTTTAGGGATTTTTTTTTTATTACCTGCTCTCTGCTGGACAATATAAGGCACAGTGCAATAATTTGTTTCAGTAAATTAAAACTGCACTGTTTCAAATAAAAGGATCTGCTGGGGAAGTTTTAGTTTTTAATACAGAATAAAATTATAAATTATTTATTTCCCTTGAATGCAAAACAGACATATCAATAGTACAGTTAATTGGCTTGTTTACTTTTCAGTCGGAACACCATTCTAGATAGTATCATTTATAGTAAGACAATAATGTACAAAAAACTTCAAAACTTAGTATAGATTACATTATACTGTAGATGCATCATACAGGGCAGTGCAGTGCAAATGAGTGTTAAATTAAATGTGAGCTTTAAGCTGCATGAATAGCTTCACTGCAACCGGATACAAAATAAAAGTCTGTGATTCTTTCGAAATATATGTATTTATTTTGGTGTTTGGATAATGGTGGAGATTCCATGATCGTGAGGGCCAAAGAATTCTATTCAAGTTATTTTCAAATCAACAAATAAATGAGAGTTAATGCCTAAAAGGAACATTTTCTCAACTTCCTCATGTCTGTAGGTGTAAATCACGGTGTGCCTAGTGTGCCTCAACTACCCCATGAAAAGCCAGTTAAATACCTTATATACTTTGCTGTTGTGGTATTTCTACCTTTGTTTAAGTTTTGATAGAAAGTAAAATTGAAAGATTTATTAAAAAATAAAACTCAATGAGTCTGGTCTGAAAATGTTTCCTCTTGTCAACATTATCATTGATGGACTGCTGCCCTTTCACTGAGATAGAAGTAAAACTCCTACGAACTAAATGGAGTTAATTTTGGAGTAGAAGCATAAAATTAGTTCTGTTGGCTAAAATTTCATGATAGAACTCGTAATTACTTAATATTTTATTCAAATTTGCAAAAAACGTGCATGGACTTCATTCACCATGTCAGGTGTCTCTCAATTTTAGCTGAGTTAAATAAAAAAATGTTTTTTTCTTCAAAAGGTCTTCAATTTAGCTCAGCACTCTCATATACATCTATTCTCATATACTGACACCACAGCAGTACTTTCTGAAAACACTTCCTCTTCTGCAGTCATGTTTAAGCTAAAAACAACCGTTAACAAAATGTGGAGTTTATTGTTAACATCCTAAAGTATCCATTGTCAAAGAGTTTTTAGGCTTTTTTTTTTTAATACAGCCATAAATGTTTAACCACTTTATCTGTTTAACTGCAATGGGAGACATACTGTATTTGGAGAAAGGATGCAAAAAGTGGAGGTGCTCTTGTGTTTATTGTCAATGTTTTACAGGATAGTAAAAAATGAACAACGTTGGTGAGCTGTTTATGTCCTGCAGATATTTCTCCAATTACATGACATTGGAATAACACTGCCCTCACAGTCCACCTTTACACTGTATATTCAAAAACATTCCCACATGAGGAAAAAACAAAACAGACGAATAAGAACCGAAAGACAAAAAATAATACACTGTGTTTTTGTTTCACTGCAAGTTGTGGATCATCTCCTCCTTGGCAATAAGATGTGTGGTCTTGTTGACGAGAGACATGAGGGAGTTAAGTTTGTGTGACCAGTCGTTGAGCAGATCATTGGGGTCTTTTGGTCTCTGGAAGTTGATGATGCCAGCCAGCCGGTCAACTTTGGCATAGATGGTCTTGTTTACAACTAGGCTAGAGAGGAACTCCTCAGATTCCTGATGAAATATTTAAGCAGACAGACATCATGTTAGTGTTTCTCAAGATTTTCCTTAGTCAGACTGAATCAGCAGTTTCTTTACTGTCCAAAAACATTGTGCAAGTCATACTGGTTCACTTAAGAAAAATGTGTGACACAAGGTATATTATAAGATGAATTTTCTGCTATTCACTGTTACTTGCATCTTGGTATCCTCCGTCTACTCTAAAAACTCAATTAATGATTTCATACATTTGTGATTTTTGCCTGTTCAGGCTTCAGCACTTCACAAGACAATTAAGAACTTAAGATGAATATATGCAGGGTTCATTTTAGTTATGCCTCGGCCTACCATGCAACATGTCCTCCACAAACCCTTTTATGTACAATTAGAACTCAAAAGGACAAAGTTACTAAAAAAAGACTAACTGATCTTTAGATCTTTGAGCAAATGGGCCTTTTTTTAAACTGTTAATGTAAGTGGCATACATGAGCTTTTTAGTGACAGTGTTGCTTACATCAATAGAGAGGTCAAGGAGTCCTGCCATCCTCTTCATTGTGATTCTGGTGTAATATTTGGCCATTATCCTGATGTTCTGTGGGAGCGAAGACAATGTCATTAATATACATATCTGCCACATACTATTTGAATAAATTATTTAAGGTTAGAACAGCTTAGCCTTTAGGTCACATCAGCACTTACAGCTGGAAAAAAAACATTCAGGAGCAAAATCCAACCATTCCAATGTGAGCGCATTTCAATATCGCACATCACTGTTGACCAGTTGAGCTACCAAATCTGCAGGGAGCTTTAATATCAGCCTCCATAATTTCCCCCATCTTGCTTGCACAGCATTTCCACTGCTCTCTTCTGATTTTGCTCTGATCACTCCATTCTATTCCACTTAAATGCAGAATTTGTAGAGCTCTTAAAGAAGAAGGGCTCTTAATCATTTTGTTTTAGTCCTCCTCACTTTCTGACTGATGTTAACCCAGGAGTTAGGCGCAGCTGACAAAATAAAAGGCACAGATACCTTGAATAAATCACAGATTTTTCTAGGTTTGAACATTGCTGGTTTTTAATCAGTTATTGTTTTTTAAATCAGAGCCTCATAATAAGAATTATGCAGTTCTACATTGACTCTGTGTAAATGTAGTTAAAAAGTTTTCATGAGCCATTAACAGCAACAGTATCAACACTTACCACTTTTATTAACAACCCCTCGTATGTCCCAGGAAAATTTGAAATCTATTTTTTACTATATCAAAACCTCTTGTGCAACTTCCGTGGCCAACATATTATAACAAAATTATTATTATTGGTCCCAATGCGATAGCCTTGTTCCATTCAGAATTTATTTAAGTAGATACCTCCCCACTGCCCAGAATCAATGAAATCTTAGAGCCCATTTACACTTGACTTACATGCTCCACCACTCTGTTCTTCAGGTCTTTCCACCTCTTCTCTCCCTCCTCTGAGTAAGAGAAGACGTCTGTGGCGGGGCTGTCAGGTGAGCCCTCTCGCAGCTCCTTTCCATAATCCTCCACCAGAGAGGCCCAGCGCATCAGCTCCATAGTGGTGAACTGCTTCAGAAGGTCCCTAGGGACGGAGGAGGATGATGGTCAAAGCTACACTGTGTTTGCACCTTGCAGCAGAGTATATGCACATGATGTCGATACACATGGAAGTTGCTGTGATTATTTCCCCCCCTGGGCTGCAAAAACACAACAACCTCTGCCCCCAGAAGCACTGCTTTTAAGATTCACTGAGAATTCAGGTAAAGGTTGTCCAGCAACATACACAGGTGTCAGGAAATCTTTTCATACTTCTCATTTTGACATCTGAAGACATCCCAGTTGCACACCTCTACCCATTCATAGCGGCGAAATGCTCTCATATGATGCCTGACACCTGATGAGTGAATTTGATGCAAGTCTCACTTGTATTTAGGGATTTCTTCCAGTTTCTTGTCAGCACTGATTCTGTGAACTAGGTCTGACTGCTCGTTGTCGTAAGGCGAGAGAATCACGTACAGCACCACACTCTTCAGTGCCTGAAAGACAAACAGATTCATGATTTTTCCAGCAACACTCGAATGGCAGG
>JAQNCA010000024.1:15802783-15814828 GCA_029783725.1 Acanthurus tractus | reverse complement strand
TGAAGTCTTAATAAAAGTTATTCAAAGTTGTTAGAAAAAATAGGACGTCCCAGTTAACATTTGTGTATATATGACAACATGAACTTGTCAAATATTTAAAACTTTGTCTCTGTTTGAATACAGCTCATCTAAAGTAACAGAAAACCCTGAAAAAATCTACACATCATAAAGCACACTAACGTTTGCCTATGCATTGTATCACCCCTGGTGATGACTCAGTGTTGACCACAAAAAAAAAACAGTCAGCAAGACAAACAGCCCTCTTCCTGTGCGTCAAAGTGACAGCCCTTTCCTGCTTTCACTCCCTCAATAAGGTTGTTGACATTCTAAAGAAGGTGAATTTTTTCAACCGTGTCCTGCTGCATCAACACCTTATTGTGAAATATCAGTGACGAATGTTTGTGTAAGATTAACTTGTAAAGAAACATTCCACAGTTATCAATACACAGCAAAATACACCTGAGGTTGAGTAAGTTTTACTGCAGAAGTCTGGTATTCATGTTAAGTGGTGTTCTGACTGATAATTAGGCTGGGCAGTGGGGTTTTTGGGCTTTGCTGTCAGAACAGAACCCTTTTGTGAGGAAACACCACTCTGCAGCTCTGACATGCATACCTTCAATTTGCCTCTAAATCCTACACTCTTCCCACGTCTTAGATCCAGTTGGTATCTGCTCAGATAAACCTTCAGTTGCTGGACGCACTGGCTTGATAGATGGTTTAGTCCAGTCAGTAGCAATCAGCAATCAACAGTCATCCCTACATATCAAGCTCCGATAATCTCAAACATATCTGCTGGATTTATCAGAAAATGTGTCTCCACTATTCTCTGACATAACCTGATTTTAAAGTTTCCTACCTTTATTCAAGCAAACACCAGACACTGAGCGGCTCACACAGGCCAAATATTTACACTGTAGCTGTTTGGCTGAATCACAGTCCGAAGGGCTTGATGGAGATTTTTTTTATTTTTTACTTTTTGCATGTCACATGTAACCAGTAGAGTTGTTGCATGACTAATAATCACAATCCTTAGATAAATAGGAAATACTGCATTTGTAAAATTGCAAATAGATTCATCAAATGTGGGAAAAAAAACCACCTTAAAATACAGAAAAACTCCAAACTGAAAAAAAGATGTGTGGAGATGAAAGTTTAAAATTAAAAGAAAAATAAAATAAAGTAAGTGCTATCAACTGCATGGAGATAAAGCAGAAAACAGCAATTTGCTTAAATGCCAGTATTATTTATTGGTGTTTTCAGATGTTTTCCATGACTGAACTCTTGTGGTCACAATGGAAATTGGGTACTTTTCCTCTTGTATTGTTTTTATCTGAAAACATACAACACTGCTGCTTTGTGAGCTGAAACAGACTTGAATTTTTCGGTGGTTTTGATCAGAACACGATAACAAAATGTCAAACATAGATGTGGACTTCAGTACAGTTGGAATGATGGTATTGAAACATTTTCCTCTTTTCTATGCATGGATTTCTTAAATATAGAACATAGAATACAAATATAGTCAGCCTGTTTCAGACCACAATGTTATTGTTGCCAATTGTAAAGCTCATAGGATCATTGTTACAGTTAAAGCCTAGCAGGATAAGTGCTTTGTAAAAAGAAGTCCTCTAAACTACTTGTTTCATTTGATTTTCTAACACCCTCATAACTATAAATGGTAGCAAAAGAGATACAATTATCATACAAATGACTACAAAATATAGCCAGAATCCTTCCGCTGGCGATGCAGATATTGAATGCAGAGTATTGCTCTCTTTATCATAAACGCAGTTCAGGTTGCTCTTCAGTTTATAAATGACTTTACACTTCTGTGCATCTGACTCACTGTCAGTAACTTTGAACACCTCGTACGGGGGAATCAGCACCTGGTGGTTTTGTTTCAGAGCTGAATAGTGTGTGACGTCAGCACCAAAACATGTGTGTACCTCGAAACATGAGGCATTCCTTGTTGAGCTCCGCTCATCAGAACCTAATATGAAGGTGCTGAACCGTATCAGTTTTTCAGAGATGTTCAGATTCAAAAGTGTCTGTGTTCTGTAGTTGGTGTGAAGACAAGTCACCTGACTGTGCTTTAGGATCTGAACTGCTTCACTAAGGGAAAGATAAAGGGAACGGGACTCAAATGTCTCCTTTAGCTGTTTTCCAGTTCTTTGTGTAATATCAAAGTCATGCTCGACAGTTTGCAGCATGTTTGTGTACATGTGTATGGCCACTGAATGATGTTTCTCCATGTAATTGTGTACAGGCTCCTCAGCCTTTTGCTCCGCGTTGATCCAGGCTTGACTAAAGTTTGTCCTGGTGTTCAGGGTCTGCGTTACAGCTTTATCAGTCACAACAGTCACTTTAGATCTGCAGTCGTCATACGTGTCGTTAAGGTCAGAAGTCAGATCCTGAAAAGAGGAGAAAAATGCTGTTCAGTATTTATCCAGTAGGTGGAAACATACACTCAGTGAACAGTATCAGGCAATGTGGAATCTATTTGCACAGTTCACATCTCTGATGGTTAAATACCTTTGTTTTTTTATGACAAATACTTAAAGTTTAAAACACTGAATGTTGAGTACCTCTCTGACAATGTCCTTCCAGCTTAGAGTCAGATAAATGACACAAAATAACAACAGTCCCTCCAAGAGAACAAGTGATGCGATGGCCCATGCAGATAAAGTTGGTCTCTGACATGCTGTTCTTTCCCAGGTTGGCATGTTGCAACTGAAACAGAGGGAATCTGTCTTTTAACCCAAAAGGAACTGATATCAGGGTGGATTTGTTTTCTTGTGATATATTTCTTATATCGTCTTTCCTGGAATTGAGAGGGAAACTCATATGATTCATATAGTCTGGCATGCAAGAGTAAATCAGATTGAAAAGTTGGTTTTTACCTCACTGTTCATTTTCTCTTTCTACAGATGCTGACCAAAATGTGTCAGGACACAATGAGACCTGAACCCATTAACAGCCACAGAACATGGGACATATAGCGTTAAGGAGGACGTGCAAGTTGGGGCAATGCTTGGCCAGATTTCTTGCAGTGATAAAAAAAAAGTGGCTTGGTCACAGATGTTTTCAAATGCAACGTAACAGTACACTAAAATGGGTCCCTGCTGTCAGCAATAAAACTCAAACTTAAAAGCTAATATCAATGTATGAGCAGTTCTTATGCACAACACATTTAGAAAAGAATAACATGGCTGAAAGTGTTTATGTGACTTACCACATCGTGAGAAGCACTATGGTGAAGTCTTGTCTATACTGTGTTACACAACCTTTTCCTGAGTGAAACGCCTTTTGTTTGAGTGTGTGCCAACTCGATGACCTGCCTTTGTTTGTTATTGCAGGCTGCAGGCTGCCAAACAGGATTTTCAAGCATTACCACATGTAGAACCTCCCTCAGTTCAAACTGTGAAGTGAGAGAGAGGAGAAAGAGTTTCATGTGTAAAGTAGCATAATGCTGAATTCAGTAAAAAACAATGCAGGATTTGCAAAGGAGTGCAGGCCTGGAAGTGTTGTGTGGTTACACCTGTAAGCTGGGACTTCTGTAATGGCAAACAACGCTGCAAACATCTACAATATTTCCTCCAAAGGGATAGCATGCTGCTGTTGAAGCTAGGCAGAGGAAAGGTAAGCCAAATGATCAGACTTGCTTACACTGCGGACAGAAAGTGGAACGATTTTAAGTGATAGATCAGACTGTGAGGAAAAATCATGAGGCTCCTGTTTGTTAGATTGTTTTTATCTTACATTTCAGCCATGAGAACCAAACTGAGTCAATGTGCATGAAATGAAGTTATAACAAAAAATACACAGTGATGACGCACACTGGTTTTATGAGCTTTTATGGAGTTTTATAGGAATTTTTCTTTTCATTTAGATATGAAGTTCAACGAAGGAGCAGTGTGTGAGCTGAAGTCACTGAGACACTGCACAGCGCTATGTGCGTTGTTGGCGCTGGGGATCCTTTTATATTATGACCAGTTCCTGCTACTCTGGCCTCAGCAACCTTTTATGGTGTGATAACAAATCAATCTTTGACATGCAATAACAACATGCACTGTTTGTTGACTTACAACATTCAATTGACTGCCGGTATTTCAAGCATTCTGCGAATGTTAATTTTTCTCACTGAAGCCGTGTGTGATCTCTCCCTGCAGAAACCCAAGACTGTTGGTTTATCTCTGGACATGGCAACAGATTCCATAGATGACATGTATGATGGCTGCCGGGCTGAATCGGCCTCTATGATCGACCAGTTTGGCGTGTTTGAGTGGCACTTCAACAGTTACTTCAGCTATGCTTGGGCCTCAATTGAAAGGAAGGCAAAAAAACCTGCGCACATGCACCTGAAAGAAGACCACGCTATAGCTCTGTACTTGTACACAAGGGTCCCAAAAATCCAACGAGGTTTCGACAAAGCAGTCCAAACAGGAAAACAGAGGTACAGCACCTGCAGGTTTTTGTTTCACTACTTTTACTTCTACTTGACTGATGCCATTCAACTGCTGCATTACAGTCAGACAGCATGCAGAACCATCTATTACAGGACCCGGAAACAGTTTGACCAAGACGTCATCAACACAAACATGCGTTTTGGTTCATTCACCTGGGCAGCTTCAATAAAGGAGTCCTTTCATTTTAATGGCAACATGTCTTGTTTTCAGATCAACTCATGCTTTGGGGCAGATATAACATATTATTCAGCTACAAAGCAAACAGGTCAGGTGCTGATTCCTCCCTATGAGGTCTTCAAAATCACCGATGTGCTGACAGATGACCCATGGTGCAGTGTGGTCTACAAGCTGGAGAGCACCCAAATACCGAGGGGGGATTTAAATTGTAAATTGCATTCAAGGGAAATAGACAGGTATTTTGGAGTTGTTTCAGATGAGGGGCATTCAAGAACTATTATGATAATGTTAGTGTTGGCAGTTCTGTTGATCATAATTTTTCTAGTTTTCCTCAGTCACAAGCAGCAGTGTTTTGTGTTTTCAGCGCTGGGTGCTCTGCTGGTGCTGGTTAATATTTTACTGATATTTAAAGTGAGTCGTTAATCTCCAGTCCAAACATACACAAGTACCTCTTTAAAATAACTGCATTTTTAAGGTGTTTTTGCTCTTTATCATCTGGCAATAATGTATCAGTATCATTCCTGCTCTAAAAAAATGTTTTTAATAAACAATTATTTGGAACTTTTCGGAGTGCTTGGACTCTCTCTTTATGCATCTGCAGAGCATTTTTTTCCTGTCAGTCTTGTTGTCTGCTCTTCAATAATCTCCGTAGCACCTCACATAATCCCATTACATATTTTACTACAAATTAAGAAAAAATTTAGGCTAATGTTGATTACATTTTTTTCTTTCAAAATTTTAAAACTTTCAAAGCATTTTTATGAACTAAGTTGATAAAAAAAGTCTTTGTCAATATGTTAAAAGTCACTTTGTCTTAAGGAATGACCCTGCATGTGTACATTCTTAATTTCCATTAGACTGATTTTGTTTTTTTTGTTATATTTTCAAAACTTGATAAAGACCCAACTGTACTAGGGCATCAGCTATGGTTTTACACACAAAAAACATGATTTGTAGATACACAGACCCAAATATTCTTTAAAATAAGGGATAAACGACTTAACCGTGTAGTCCTCATGAAGATCCCAGCCCTGATTGGAACGGCCTGCAGCTGTTGGATGACAAGCAGAAGCTCAGCTTCACAATCAGCTCATTTAAGTAGTGCTGCACCATGTCACAACTGAACTGTGGTAAGTAAACAAAAGTGTTCTCTTTTTTTTTTTTTACCTGTTTGATCTTATTTTCAGGAGTTCACTTTGAGGTCTAATCAGATCAACCAAACAAGTTTAACATAATTCATTTCTCCTTTACAAAACCAATACAAATCACCGAGGCTAAAGGAGGCCAGCAGATTCCAAAAGACAACTGTATTTTAGATGTTTTGCACAGAAAAAATCTAAACCTGTGTTGCCTGTGTTGTTTTTGTGTGTAGGTTGCTGGGTTGGTGGAGGATGGCAGTGATGGCAGTGTGGGTGGCAGTGCTGATGACATACGCAGCCTCATTGGGAGATGCAAAGGTAGCGTTTAAAGCTGGCTTGCTGAGCTGTGCGCTGCATCTGTAGAGTAAGATTTGTACTTTCACTCTGTTTCTATCGTTTTCAACAGTCTGCAGAACCTGGGTTAAAACTTCCTCTGGATTTGGCTCCAAATGCTGTGGACGACATGTACACTGGCTGCAGAGACAAGATGGAGTACAGAGTGAGGAAGGAGTACCTGCTGAATGAGAAAAACAAAGACAAAAATTTCACCTTGGCCTGGGGGGAGGCGGAAAAATACTTCAACAAAATCTGGAGGGGCAAAAAGGGGAGGCGACCTTCAACCGCCCTGGGGAAAGAACAGATCATGGCTATTTATATTTACACCCTCGACAAACCAAAGATCTATGTTGATTTTAATAATGCAGTTCGGACCCAGAAACCTGCATACAGGACCACATTCAGGTATCACACACTTCATTTTTTTCTAACTGATGCCCTGCAGACTCTTAATGCTCGCAAGCCCTCAGCAGAGAGATGTGTCACTGGTTACCGCAGAGTCAACAGCTACTTTAGCCAAGATGTTGTTAACAAGATGATCCGCTTTGGCTCTTTTACCTCCAGCTCAATGGGATGGTACCCCAGCGCTGAACGATTCGGAGAAAAGTCATGCTTTGAGATCGTAACATGCTTTGGAGCAGACGTCTCACTGTACTCTAAACTCGGGGAGTCAGAAAGAGAAGCTCTGATTCCTCCTTATGAGCTCTTTAAAGTCACGAAGGTAGAGAGGAGATCTGCTCAGAGGACTCTTCCATGTGAGGTGGTCTACAAAGTGAAAAGCACGGGAACAACTCTGTCCAATATGAACTGTGCTCTTTTCTAAAATCATCACCGTCCAACACATTCAACATGAAATTTGATGTTAACAAAAATTAAAAAATAACACACTGTGTTGCACTTGATAATTAATTTAACATGAGTTGTAAATAAATTTGTACATTAAAAAAAGGCATAATCTAGTTTTGACCGTTCCTTTATATGCATGCAATATTTTTAGTACTTGAATTATGAAAATGTTTCTCAGTCTAATTTTGTGAAAATTACTTTAGACAGCTGTGATATTAAAATGCCATCATTGTCTTTTGTATAACCCGTATCATCTGCTATTGAATGAATTCAGTGCATAAAAGGAAAAAATCCTTTTTTTGCATGATAGAAGTAGTTAATCATCATATAAACTGTGATTTAACAAGACAGTAAGCATGGCAGGTTGCCCGTGTCTCTTACAAACAAACCAGATAATTTAAGACATAAAGGAATAATGGAAAGTACTCTTAGATTTTGCACGTTTTCTATGTCACAGATGTCTGTGGCAGCAGTTAATTAAAAATGTTTTTCCTCACTTATCCTTTATCTCTATGAAAGTAAACTGTCTTCAAGCAGATATTTTTTAAACATCTCCAAGATGTTTATGAAGCAATCATCAAGGACAGAGAGCCTCAGAAAAATACAAAATAAGAAAATGGTTTTTAATCAGTCATTAAACACAGATGAACTACTAACAGTTAAATTATTACAAATGATCACAGCTTTAAATAAGTAGTTAATACAATCTAAAATAATTTAATTGAAACTATTTGTCTTGATTGACCTTGATACATTTGTTGTCAGTTCATCATAATATAGATTTTAGATTGATATTTCATTATAAAGTATTATCAGTGTGCTTTTTACTGTCTTATTTCATTATTTGGTAGAGGTGCACAAACATAAACCTACAAAAAATACAGCATGTGTATTTTTTTTCCTGCATATAAACATTCAAAAAAGTAGCATATAGGAATATTTTGGCAACTAATTCAGCCACAACATGTCAATAAAAAAAAGGATAATGAATATGTCTTTTATTATTAGCAGAGGATTGCTGCAGCGTCTCTATTAAATGAAAGTATATTTCTCCTAACAGGTTCAAGCATGAAATAAACAGACAGGTATATATGTTTGACATCACGTTCGGTGAGAGATCATCATCATAATTTACAGGAGACTGAAGTGCATGATCATAAGAGGACAGGAATTAAGATTCATAGTTACAAAACGTCTGTTCTGTGCTTTTTGTTCTGCGCTACTAATTTTTAACACTGACTGTACAATGTGACTGCACATTTCACACATTTCTCACAACTTTTTACGGATTTTTTTTTTTCAAATCTTAGTAGGGCGCTGAGTTCTGCTTCAGCTGGCAGAGGGTAACAGAGGAGCCCACACCAAAACCAGCAAACAAGGGCTCACTGAACTGAGCTTTGAACTTATGGATAAGCTCCATAGTCTCTGATATGGAGTAAAAGGCCACAGTGTTGCCTGCATAGTCCAGATACACACCGATTCGTGTGGCCCTGGGAGCGTTGGGAAGGTCTCGGTCTACTTTGTTGTGCCAGGCAGAGTAGCCCGAGTCTGAGCACAGGAGACTCCAGGACTTTTCGTTGTAGCCCAGCAGGCTGTGGGAGTTCTTCCCTTTGCGGCTGATGCTCCTGTAGGCCACGCCGATGGAAAACTCCCCGCTCCACTCGGCCTCCCAGTAAAACCTGAAGCCAGTCAGAGGCTCCTTACACAGCACCTGGGAGAAGCCGTCGAAGCGATCTGGATGATCCGGGTAAAACTGGACCGTCTTCTTTCTCGTGATCCTCTGGTTCCCATCTGACAGGACCAGCTCTTTGTAGACTGTGTTTGGATCAAACGACAGCTTGCAGGAGTCTAAACAAAGACAGCTGTACTTAATGCACATTTCTAAATTATCTACCTGAAAGAATCAATCATTAAATCATACACTGTGCTGCACTTTCCACTGCTTTTCACCCACAACAAAACTAAACTCTGAGAATACCCAATAAGTAAAAACAAGTAAAATACATTATTCAGACTAGTCACTATATTTCAGACAACGTAGGCACTGAACAACAAACACTTTACTCACATCTTAAGAAGTCCGTCCTGGTTTTTGGCTCCTGAAAATCAACTCTGGAAGGACCTGTTGGGATTTGAAATGCGTACACATGTCATTTTGCAATAAATATTATGCTGTTGTTTGATTCAAAATAAAACTACAGCAAACTACATAAATACTTTACTTAAATGTCAAACTTCAAAAACTATCCATCCACATCCTGTTTTTATTTTCCCAAAGATAGACACTTGCCTTTGAGCCGTTTGTCTCCGTTTCTTGGTAACAGTATGTACACGGGAGTTTCACTAACTGTGAAGATAGAACAACATTTGATGAGCCTCTTATTGGTCCACCGAACAGCCGATTGCAATATAAACATACTCTAAATGTTGTTTTCTAGACACAAACCTGTCTTGGAAATTTTGCTCAATTCCTTCTTGCAGATGTCATCCAGATGTTCCTTCATCTCTGTGGCTGTCTTGCTCATCTCTCCAAAGGAGAACTGAGGGTTGATGAGCACTTTGGGCACCATGGCCTCAGGAGGAACACACAGCGTCGGAAAATTCTGTAAAACAAAGAAAAAAAAGGAGCTCCGTAAATTAGTCAAGAAGTCAGGAACACAAACCAAAAAGTTGTCCAATAGAACATAAACAATATTTACAACCTGTACTGCCTTGATTTACCAAAACATTCTGCTATTAACACTGTACATAGCATAAGGAACAAGTTTAAACATATGAATACATAGCTACCTAAGTCTTTAAAGTATTTGATCAGTTTTATATATTTGCAGTTATTTAGACATGAATTCTGAGGATTCTTGCAGCTCTGTATGATCTCTCTGCACCTGCAGAAAGTGAATGTTGTCCTCTGTTTCCAGGATCTGCCGCAGCTCTGCGTCTCTGCGCTGCAGCTCCAGTATCTCCTGCTCCAGACGGTCCACGTAGCCCTCAGCCTGGGACATGGCTGCCTGCATGTTGGCCATTATCATCTGATGGATTTCGGCCTTCCAGCGCTCCACCGCCTGCAGCATCTCGTGGAATGTCTTGTCGCTTTCTGTCTGCGCTCGCTGGGCACAGCTCTAATAGGTAAAATCATTTTTAGACAGGCTTTAAAAAAGTTTGTAGTGTGAGGTTTAATAGAACCAAAGATGCACAAATGAATACTCAGTGGCTTTAACATAGACATTCATGTCGAATATCTATGGTCACATTCTGTCTCATTTAAAAATACACAATGTAACAAATTTTTATGTTTGATCTGACATTGTCTGGTCTTACTTTCAGGACATCCACATTATGTTTGAGCTCCTGCAGCTCCTTCATCCTCTCCTGAATTATATGCTGGACTTCAGACTGAGTGACCACCAAGACTTTCTGTTGGAAAAGACACAACATTAAAACAATTTAGAGAACAAGATATTCATTTAATCTGTGGCATTTTGGATATTTTTTTGGTTGGAATTCTTGACTCTTCCAAACTCAAAATGCAGCTCGTTCAGTGCTCACAGGTGGATGTGTCACCTGCATCGACCCGTAAGCTGCTCAGACTCACTTGTTTCTCGATGCGCTCTTCTTCTGCTGAGGTGATGTTGTGGCTGCGGTGCTCTCTGACAGTACACAGCACGCAGATACACATCTGGTCAGAGCGGCAGAACAGCTCCAGGCCTTTCTCGTGCTGGGGGCAGATCTTCCTGTCCAGGTGGCCGGTCTCATCCACCAGCTTGTGTCTCTTGAAGGTGGACGACTCGTAATGTGGCTTGACGTGTGTTTCGCAGTAGTAGGCCAGGCACATGAGGCACGACTTGACGGCCTTGTTGCGCCTGCCGACGCAGAAGTCGCAGAAGGATTCCCGGTGCATGTAGGGAAAAGGGGTGAGCTCCTGGATCTGGCGCCGTGGCTCCACGTGCACATCGGGCAGATTGTGTCTCAGAACGGGCCGCGGCGTGAAGGTTGCTCTGCACTGCGGGCAGTTGTACACACCCATGTGGTCAAACTGGTCCCAGTAGACCTTGATGCACTCCATGCAGTAGATGTCACCGCAGGGAACGGTGACCGGGTCCCTCAGTGTGTCTGCACACAGGGAACAGAAAGCCTCTGGAGGTAAGGGGAAACCAGACTCAGCCATGATGATGCTGGAGGAAGATCTCTGGAACGGAGAAGCCTTCAGTCAGTTTGAGTCCTGGGTGAATCCCAAAACTGTTAGCGAGTAAATCTGCAAGTGACGGTGAGTCAAATGCTGTAGAGTCAGAGTGAGATCCAGAGAGAATCCTGCTGCAGGTTCCTGTGATCCACCGGCTCTTTTCAAACCAGAGGCAGTGTTGTTCACTGCTGATATTTAATGGGAATGCTTTGTTTGTACTGTAAGCAAGCACTGATGTCTTCCCACAGCATCTGAGGCCTGCAACCATGACGGAGTCCGCCTGACAAGCAGAAAATCAAGACAGCTCACACAGTCAGATCGAACTGTCAGCAAAATAAAAACTTCTGTATTCGCTACCCACAACAAGAATAAATACATCTCATTCCCATCGCTGGTTTTACTGCCTAACTAACAACGTGTTGATCCACTTGATACTTCCATCTGTGTTTGCATTAATATTTTGTTTATTTACAAAACAAGGTTCACCTTGACACATGATGACAGCAGAGTGTTTACTGTAACACACAAGGCTTAGAAACCAATCAGTGATAAGTGTCATGGACGAGCTCCTCTTTACAATGGTGTTTTTGCATTGATTTTTCTCTAAAACCACCACTTAAACCTATTATGGGTGAGGAATCGACTGTAGTGATATTTCCAGGTGGGAACACTTAGTCCTTCACACCCTTCAGCTTTTCATTCGAGTGAGCAGTGAGTTTCATGATGGTGTGTGATGCCAAAACAACTCGTACTGTTTATCCTGTGAACAAAAAAACACAGAGCATCTGTGTATGAGGGTGCTTACGGGAGCACACGGAACACACACACAAGGCAAAATAAAACAAATTGCACTGCCAGGGTACAATGCTGAAACAATGATATATATGTCCTATAACATGTC
>JAQNCA010000024.1:15745713-15766273 GCA_029783725.1 Acanthurus tractus | reverse complement strand
CCTTACTTATACACATACCACTTCAAAATTACCAATAAAATTCAGAGAGGGTATTTTTTGCTTGTAATGAGTGATAAATTAAGTGATAAAACCTGCTATTAAGACAAGTGCAAATTGACCTGTTAGATGAAGTAGATGAAAAATGTGCAGAACTCAGACAAATATACTTGATAAGAATTGGAGTTATTGCAG
Source organism: Acanthurus tractus (assembly GCA_029783725.1). Lineage (NCBI taxonomy): Eukaryota > Metazoa > Chordata > Actinopteri > Acanthuriformes > Acanthuridae > Acanthurus > Acanthurus tractus. The sequence goes on along the minus strand of JAQNCA010000024.1, from coordinate 15,766,081 downwards.
TTGAATCTTGTTTTCATAGCGGTGCAGGGACGAGGGGACGAGCACAGGGCTCTGACAGTTTGGTATGTTCCTGGCCTTGATATCCTCTTTGGCCATCAGTGTGATATCTATGTGCCCAGTTCAGAGCACATGGTGCACACTGGTGGGAGATGAGGCCAAGCAGGTGGAAAGTTCAGGAATTAATGGAGTACAAAGATAGTTTTCAGAGATAGAAACCTCATAGTTTGCAGTAAATGCACAGAAATAATGTGAGAATGTTTCAATATAAATGTATCAGTTTAATGGACACTAAATCGGAAACAACTCCATCTGAACTGATCTCATAAATTAATTCCTACAGTATCTATTATCAACTGCGGCTTTTTACAGAATGAAAATCTTTCTCATGCCATTAAATCTCTGCAGCCATGACAGCAGCAGGGCAGAATATGGTGACAAATCATGCGGCCTCTGATTACAGGAGTGTTTTATCTTCATTTAATATGTTCAAAATGGCACCACGCTGGTACAGAAAAGCCACATACAGGTCTGCATGCATCAGTGTGGTCAATCATGCCTCTATATTTTGCCTGTAATCCTGTAATGTCAGATTAGAGCCTTAATATTTGACCATTGAATTTAGCAGAATCCATAAGCCCGATGCCTGGCACTGTCAGTGTTTAGATATCCTGTTTGTTATGTGTATGTGTAATGATGCAGTGGAAACTAGAAACAGGGCAAAAAAGAAATCTGTTTTTGATGTAATGTAATCAATTGTGTGATTCTGTGTGTTAATTGTGCCAATAAAAGCATCATTTTCAATTTAATTTTTGCTTGAATTGTTTGTTTGCACATTTTTTTTTTTTATGTTTCATTTCATTTTCATTTATTTTCCTGTCATATGATTTCCTTGATATTTTTAAATACTTTGTAATGTGTGTTTTAATTTTTGCACTTTCAACTAAATAATTTAAAGTCTTCTGATGTTTTTATGATGACAATATTAAACATAACTGGTAATGATTTTTTACAGATTTATAAGATGAGCATAATAAAACTGGTGTGCTGATAACCGCGTTTGTAACGACTTAACAGAAGGAAAACTGCCCCATCATATTAGAAGACTTTGCCAGTGTGACAAAGACAATCTGTGAAGCTGTCCCTCTTGTTTGCTGTGTGCAGGCGCATGCAGAGAGATTAATATGCAAACAGGTGATTAAGGGCATGTCGACATCCATCTCTGCTTTGCTTGGGGAGTTGAAATCAAGCTCTTGTACACACAGCTTTTTACCAAGTGTGCATGTCCAATTTAGTCCTTGTGTTTTTTGAACAAGTTTTAAGAAATATATGTCGGAATAAATAAACACTGGATCCACTTGGACATTTTTATAAGCTGTATCAAAATAAAAATACATAATTTTGTGTTTCAATCACAAGCATACCGTTTAAATGTAAGTGTGATATCTTCTCTCTCTCTAGTCAGACTTGCTGCACTGTGTTTAGTGCTTGACTTCACTTTACTCAGGTGTAATTGCTGTCAATCAAGCATTACCTAGCAACAGTCATCAGAGAGAGGAAGGGGTGAAAGACCTCGCTCTCCAGCACTATCAGTGTCCATGTATTTAAGTACACATCTACACTGAATATGTATTGGCTTGAATGAATAATGCAGGAGGGTAATTTTCTGAAGTCTGGAATAGCTTCTCTCTATTTATTATTATTTATGAGGCCTCGCGACATTTAAGTACATATGGGTGCATGTGTGAAGTGCTTGCGTCATTATAGACGTCCTTTTGTTGATGCTTTGTTTGCTGTGTTCTAAGTTTTCGTTTTTGTGACTGTCGGAAAAGCATTTAAAATCTGAATGATAGAAAAAGGTAACAAATCCACACAAAATAAAGGACAAGAGCACTTACTCTGCAGGGATGTACACACACTTAAGCCACCTGTTGCATTATAGGGTGACTCACACGCACACACACTAAGGTTGTAGAGGACATAGTGGTTATAACAGAAAACACTCACCGCTTGCCATTTATGTGCTGGGATACACATTTGACTAACGGCAAGACTGCTCTCTTGGAACAGCAAATGATTCACAGATGTTCTAAACCAGACAAGGGTGAAAGATTAATTAAGGACATCTCTGATTTTGTTACTGTGCTTAGCAATTTTCCTAAAGATGGTTTGAGGAGAAAAAAAAGGTAGAGCAAGAAAATACACCACTAGATCTGAAGAAGAGTTTAGAATTGACTACTAGATCAAGATGAAACTTGAAGCATCTCAAAATTGTAGCACCATTGTAAAGATCATGGAGAGTTTATTTCAATGGAACCAGAGCACAGAATCTAAGGGGTGAGCTTTTCTGAACTCAAACAATTTAAGGGATTATTAGACGAAAAGCTTTCCCTTACAAGCCTCCTGTGGAGAGCCCCTTGGCTACTAAAATAAGGGAAGTACAAAGATCCATTTGCCATGCAGAGAGGAACGCACTGAGCCGAACAGCCCTCGTAACTCTGAAGTGCACGCGTGCCTCAGAGGTGCAATATGTTTTTAAAGAATAACCCTATTCCTGCTTGGAAAGAAACCAATTTGGCCAAGAAATCTTTTAAGGCCAAATACTGTTTTTATGTGTTTATTGGAATGGGAATTATACTGTTTTAACAATCAGAGGGAGCAAAAAATTCACAAGACACAGTAGAGGAACCAGGAAAGAGACACAGTCTGCAGGTCTGCCTCCACTGTGGGGGGAGTGATTGTGATGCTGTCTGGACACATACTCTTGATCCCTCAGCGAAGGAGCGTGTCAGAAGTGAAGATGGAGCAGCACGTCTACTATGGAAACACAGGGCTGAGATTTTACTTGCTGGGTGTCAGTGAAGAAGGTGCTTTGCATAGTGTGACAAACCGAACAATTAGTGATTAGTTTACTATTCCTGTGCATCGTGAGCCTTTTTGAAATTGAAGTAGTGAAAAGATGACAAGAGATGAGGAAGAGGGGGGTGAGACAAAGGTTTGCATAATCTGTTGCATCCGTTTCATGGTTGATGTTTTAAATCTTAAACCAGACCAGGGTCTCCTGGTCTTATGGTTTTTTTTAGTGTAAACAGTGAGTGAAACTGAAGCTGCTCTGCGACCTGCACAAAACTGATCGAACTGAACGATTTGTATCAAAAGCACTGACAGCAAAACACAGCTGGAACATGTCATTCTGGAAATCCTGCAGTTTACAGCATCAGATTGGACCCGTGGGAAGGAGGTTTAGGCTTGCGATAAATAGCTTTTGGAATTACAAAATTCAGGTAATGGAGTGGCAGTGATTTTCATAAAAAGGGCACTAGCATGTTGCATGGCTCTTGCTTAGAGGCCAATCTGAAGAGATAATTGTCTTCAACGCTGGAGATAAATGATACGAAACGACCGAGTCTTTACCAATCTGCTGGCTCATGTTGCCTTAATAACTAAACATCCATTCACAGACACACACACTCAATACACAAGCTTATACACAGCGAAAGAGAGACAATAACACAGGTAACACACATTAATGCGCAGACCTGAGCAACGGGCTCACTCTCTAATTGTCTTTGAGATGACTCTGCCACTATGCGCTCAAATCTCTGGGAGGATGAATGATGATTATGTGCCTGCAGAGCATCACTTTAGCAAAGCAACTCTCACACATGAGTGCATTTATTCATACACCGCATTCACTGGCAATCACCCACAAATGCCCTTGCACACCCACCCACACACACAAACCTATTCTCATAAAGCATTCAAGCCTGCTCAAACAAACATCACACGCAGACAAAATGTGGATTCGTGACATCCTTATGTGAAGGAATGTTGATTAATATTTGTGAAATGATATTACAGATCATCAGGTAGCTTTTTCAAGGAAGAGAAGAAAAAAAAAACTGGCAATTCCCCCTGAATCCTCTTGAATTTAGGGCATAGTTGCTTTTCCAACCACAGATACAATGAATGTGAGATTTATAATTCAAAAATGCCTGGAAACCAAGCTTAAAAGGCTTAAGGGGATTTTAAAAGGACATTAAAACCATAACAACACCATTAAAAAAAAAAAGCTCAAAACTTGAATTTTATTTTTAAATTTATTTTTTCCTATTAACATTATGCAGTCATTGATTGTTTGTACTTTCTACTTTAACATTTTTTATGAGATCAGGGACTCAGACACTTGCAAAATTGAGTTTTGGCTTTTCAGTTTGAGCCACATTTCATGGATGAGAGCAATTTGAAAACAAAAATAGAACAAAAAAAAACATTAGAATAATATGGAAATTCAAAAGTTCTTATGATAATCATGCCATTCAAGCAATGCCAGACAAAAACTGAAGTCCCTAGAAGTAAAACAAATGGACCTTAAGCCATGATGTTTTTGATTCCTTACAAACAAACAAACAAAAAAACATTTTTTATTTACAACGACACTGCTGTGATAGATGGTCAAACTCTAAATAGAGATAAGGGAAGAAAAGCAGAGAAGGAGGAGAGCAGCGAGACCATGATAATACATTTAGGAGAGAGTGACTAAATGAAAGAAGAGCAGAATCAATGGTGAAATTTGAAATGAGAGAGATTCAAGAGGAGGGGTGGGGGAGAGATAAAGAGCGGGGGATGAAGCAGCTATTCATGGGAGTGTAATGGAGACAGCACTGAAGTGATGACCAACATCAACTATGAGTCTGGTTAATAGACATGCCAGGAGTGTGCGTGCTGAGTGTGTGCTGCCTAATATAAATGTGTTTATTGTGCCTGTTCATTTCAAATAATGTGAATCAAGAAGTGCGATATTACAGTATCTATCCATGTGATGGTCACACATATATGAATCAGAAGTGTGTTATCTGTGTGTGCCATATGCCGCCTGCTCTACTTGCTTTTTTGTGTATCAATATGCACACACACTCACAAACAAACACACATCTACAATGCAACGTTTCTGCCATGATGAATGTTTTTACTTGCTGCATTTTTTTTTTCTCTCATCATCCTCTCCAACCTTGTATCATGTCTGATATGGAGGTTTCACACAAACACACACACCCACCCACACACACACACACACCTACGCTCCCGCATCAGAATGACATACCGCAGTCCACCTTCTGCTGACGACGCACTGTTAAGAAAGTTTCTCCTTTTTTGCATTCCCTCATTCCTTCTTTCACTATTGGTTCATCTTCTTCTTTCCAACTAAGTTTAATGCATTTTACACCATCAGGTTCAAAAGTGCAGGCGATTGATAATGCATTTTTTATCACCTTGCTTATAAGAATTGCATTAATTCGCAGGTTCAAGAACTGCAAGAAAAGAGTGAAATTTCAGGAAAGAGAAAGAACAGACACGGAGAATTTAGAAAATGCCTGACAGCAAAATGAAGCACCTCATCAATAGAATTTCACAATGGGCTTTGCATTAATTAAAGAAATAACTCTTTCATTTCAGAAATTACAAATTAAGAAATAATATGCCCATGGCGTTTAAGTGCCATTTACCATGAGTCCAATATTTTGTGGAAATTTTCATATAAATTACAAAGCAATCTGCATAATATATGACTTGAATAAATTTTTTAGCTATCAAGGATAAAGTCAGTGATTTTGCTTTGAGTGTTCTTTGGTCCTTGATCAATTCATTTCATATGCATTACATTTTCTCTGTCAAGTATTCATCAAATTGATACCAATTTTGAAAATCTCTCAAGCAGTCAGGGCTCTGAAATGATATTGGCCTTGCATTCATTTTTCAAAAGTTTTAAATCTATACTTGTATAACAGCTGACAGCTCCTCCCTGCACATGGTCAGGGTGGGAAGCCAGAATTATCAACAAACATTAAGAACCATGGTTCAGCACAAATGAAGTCATGATTTTTTCTCCATCTGCCACAAGCCTGTAACTGTTATATCACACCGATTAATGTAATAATTATCATTATTAACATTCTTTTGGAGAAGCTCTAAATCATGATTGCTATAAGGACAGAACGGAATGATATCCACATTCCCTGCATTCATACCTTAGCAAGTAAAATGAAGTCATGATGATGAATCATTCAGGTTCACTGGCTACACACAAACTGTTCAGCCTGAGTGACATCTGAATTAAGAGTCCTGTGAATAGCTACATAAAAGTAGAATTATTGCAACATTCTTTAAATTTAGCAGAATTGCCAGTAAAAAACAAGAAATTTTTGTCAGAGGAACGATTTCAAGACCTGGCAGTTCTGTAAAACTTAATAATTTAACGTGGCCAGAGGACTGTAGGAAATTGGAGTTAACCCCTAATGAGGTCTCTACAAACTTATAAAAACTCTAATAGTCCGGATTTTGCACTTTTAAATTCGTCCTGTGAGCCCGAGTTAATTTTCCGTCTGTCCAGGCTGCTTTCTAGAGAATACACACATCATTTCTGATGGTGGCTATTAGAGTAGAAGTTCCCAAGGAGGATGTAACATAAGTGATGATCCATCTGATTTTAGGTTTTATACATGCTATTCCACCAGCAAATATTCTCATTTTCTCCCTGGTATCTGTTTGGAAAAAAAATAGGCATGAATAAAATATTTTTTATTTCACTGTGTTTAGACTTCTAGATCTGAACGCCAGTGTAGTGATACTGACTTTTGGAGAAATGATTGTTGTAAAATCTTTAAAAGAGATCAAATCCCTGCATAAACCCCATATATATTTCAAGACTAGCTTTCAGTTTACAAGCGTTTAAGTCCAATTTCGTTTAATTTTACAATAATTGTTAAGAATATGAGTCTCTTTGTTAAGGCTGATTTTGTCTATAAATGTATTCAACACTCAATGTAGTTAACAGGGCAGTTATGTGAGCTTCAGCTGAGCCCCACGAGACTTGTAACATCCAAACACAATGTGTAGTACAAACATGAGGCTATATGAATGAAGTAACAAGCACATCTGAGATCATTTCCACAATTTACCTTCTATTCAAACCTATCATGATCTTGCTGCTGCAGTGAATGCATGAACAAATAACTTGTTCATCGCGGCCCTCTAATGTATGCATTTGAATGTTTAAATCAACTCTGCATCAGCATATCCACTATGTAAGCCTAAAGAGTGCTTGCACATTTGCTCTTGTATCCGAGAGTCTGTTAGGTGAAGGGAACAGGATTTTGCCTGATGTCTCATTTCATTACAGCGCAAGTCTTTTCTCTCTTCATCCTCTGTGCCTTTGTGGTTCTAAGAGATATGGCGAGCTTTCTTCCTCAAGAGAGCCGAGGCACCTCTGTCTTCCCATCTCATCTGACTGAAAGGCCTTTTCAAGGTCCTCAACTCTGTAATGAGCAGACTGATCACGTCCACCTCGCTATGCATCATTTTACTGATTTGAGTTGTTTGTTTTGCACATTAAATCTGTTAGCTGTAAGAATGACAATAATTGCAATCACTGTCTCATATATTAATCTATACTGCCTGAAAATTTGGGGAATAATTGTAATCTCACAAGTGGTCATTATAATCCTGTCAGGGGTTGATTATAATAGCTGATCATTAAGGTTTTAATTGCACCATAGATGATGTACAAGAACATTACATCATATAGAAAATAGTTTTAAAGCGAGTTAAAGATTATTGTAATTCAGAGGAAGGTATTTTTTATCGTTGACCTATACAGTAAATGAGTTATAATAAGATATGACTGAAAAGCATGTTCTCAGTGTTGGTGTTTGTGATTTTCATGCCACTATAGAGCCTTTTCTAAATTTAATTTAAAAAGAAAGTTACATATAGGAACTACCAGCATGCCATTCAGTGTCCCCTTGCTTTGAACACAAACATACTGAATGTTTGAAAGACATAAACACCATAGATTGATCAGAGATCTAGAACTGATCAGAAGCTATGGCAGCACCCTTCTACCTCAGCTGATGGTATCAGTCTGGTTGGGAGCTTGTGGGGGGGGGGGGATTGGGGTTTCCCTCCCCAGTTAGTTGTGTGCTTTGAGTAGAAATCTGTGTAGCATGTGTGTTGGAGATGTGGTTCTGCTTTTGGCCATTTATTTAGTTTCCCTCTGACCCAGTGACTCCCACTCCCATTGTGTTTTGGGTCCAGTTTTTTAGTTTGTCTGTCATTTTGATATGTTACGTGGGTGGTTGTGGACAGATTCATTCCCACAGCTATCTTTTAGAAAACATGCGGCCCTTTATTATTTTTTTTTGTGCTTTGACCCTTTTGTGTCAGGTGCCATGAGTTGTTAGCGTCCCAAGTTATGATCCATGACCTTCAGGCTCTGACTCTGGGGAAATGTAACAGTCACAGAAAATAAGAAATACTGACTGGCTGGGAGACTTTTTTAAAAAATCCATTAAAAATAATCCAAACACAGTTCCCCTGAGCAGTCTAACTACTGTTTTTTTGTATTTGAAGGTAGCCTAAACAAAAGTGTATTTTTTTCTGCCTGTGAAACAGAGATTAAGTGTGTTGAACTGTCTACAGCTCACTTTGGAGACAGAAATGAACAGTATGCGGCCATGGTATAAGCGCAGTCATACACTCTGAAGTGTCCTCCGAAAATAATGGAGTCAGTACAGGGCCTTCAGTCTGACTTGTCTTTTTTTTCATACAAGTATACGATCATATTTATTTCTTGTTGTGTGATTCCTGACTTATCATAGATCAGAAAATTCATCAAAAATAACTTTTTTAGGAAATTTCACCACAACTTATTTGCCCCAAGAACAGGTAGAGTGATGGGAAGGATGGTTTGAGAATAGTTGTGGAGTTTGAGGAAAATAATGCGTGAAAAATACAACAGAAATGAATTTCAGTTCGGAATTTTTATTTTTATTAACATTTAAGTAATTAAATTTCGCTCAATACTGATTTAAATTTCTAGGTTTGTGTAACCAATAATCCTTCTGTGTGGAAACCAGTGAACGAACCTCGAACACCAAATCATAAGAAGTGATCGTTAATGTAACATAAGTGTGCATATGAAAAGACAAAAAAAAAAAAAATCAAACTCTGCCGAGGTGATCGTCTGATGCATGAGCTCTTGAGTCTTTTACCGAAGCTAATTTGATGCTTCCAAGACACACACACTCATCTCCAATCCTCATTTCCTCTCTCTCTCTCTCTCTCTCTCTCTCTCACACACACACACACACACAGACGCAGACATACTGCTCAGTAAAATCATTTGCATCATTACAAGTTGAATATATCATGCCAATTCATCCACAAAGACTTTCTTTCTTCTCTGCCTCCTCTGACTGTCTCCAGGTAGATTGTGACTAATGGGACATAATTTGAAGAGATGAAATACTCCTGTGACGAGAAGTTTAATATATGTCACAGAACCATTCATTATCCTCTGAGAAATACACGTGGTACATTCAGAAATGCACACCGATATGCACATATATAGTATTAATTGTATCCACAGGGCTGACAATGTTTCATGTTTTTCAGCAAATTTTGTTCTTTTTTTAATAATGCACCTGGGCAGAAGTAATACTTATATTCACTTAATCACATTTTGGATATTTGGGTTATGTTCCTTTTGTATTCATACTGTGAAATATGTATATTGTAATTTAGCAAAAATTGAACTTTTAATTTCATAGCTTTGACTGCTCCTTAATTGTTGTATCCAGTGGTTTACAAAAATGATTATAAATTGAACAGATAAACACATATTTGTCTTGCAAACTTTTTATTATCTTCTTAAATAACCCATCAATTCATTTTTGACCTGCCAGTTTTATCTTAAGAAACTGTGCAGGAAGTCTGACCTCGAACCACTGAGCAAATCCTTTTTACAGTTTGCTTTACAAAGTACTGGAAACTGAATCCTAAACCAGCTGCAAAAAACGCTGCATGTACACAGTGCTGCATTAGTAATGATCTTTTAATCATTTATCTGTCAGTTGGGCATGTTTCTTTGCATAACATCTGTACTGCAGGGGTTATATTTGTTTTTTGTTTTACTTATTTTTAGCGAAAGGAAAGATTTCCAAACTCACTTAACTTGCATTCAGAACCTCAACTGAATCCGTTTATATTTTTATAATCTTACAAACATTCACAATGGTGAAATACAGATGAGGGCTGACTAGTGCTGCCTTCACTGTCTTCATCATTAAATCACACTCAAAGTTATGGTGAACACACTTCTCTAAGCAACACAATGTTACTAATTTGGCTTTCGTAAAAATCAAACAGCTCAAAACTCTTTTCTATTGCAGATGGACTTATGATAGGCTGAAAGTGTCAGTCACCCTGCACCTTGATTGCTAGTTACAGTACATGGTAACTCTTGTGACCATGCTAGAGGCTAAGACAGGAGTCGTATCAGTTTGTTTCTATTTCACAGGTTTCTCATATGTATTTTGTGGGGGTGCCAAACTGCACAAAAAAATCTGTTTCTTCATAGTGTTGCTTTAAAGGTTGCATTATTCTCATTCCCTTGCCTAAAAGAACTGATGATATGAATATGTATGTATACCCTAACGACAGAAACCTGCCTGATTTGCTGTGATTGGGAAACTGTAGCAATCTGCTGCATTCTGCTATGAAATTAAGACATTGCACAAAGAATGAAACTGAAAATGAACAAACGTGTTAACTAAAATAACTCTGATTTTTCAAATTAGATTAGAAATGTAGGAAAATGCTGAAAAAATTAGTTCTCCGCTCTCTAATTTAGACTGATTTTAGCTCAGGCAATGCAGAGATGACATTTACCAAAAACGAAGTTACTGAAGGAAAATTTCAATTTTCAACAAAATGTGCTAAAAAATGTGACAGCTCAATTTTTTTCTAGAATAAAAGTGACCCTATAATAGCATGAATAATGTTTATGCCCATATCCTCTTATTATTATTCAAGAAAAATAATAAAAAAAATATGAATATACACATGTGAATACAGCTTTTCAACTGAGAATGTGGCAGCTGTGGTGTTTTACCATGACAGTTATTTGAAAACCATATATAAAAACTGTCAACATATTTCATTTGGCATTTCTTTCTGGTATAAAACAAAACCATCTTGTCATTGGTGTTTGTCTCAGTTTTTCAGTTTCTCACATTGACCGAGTCAAAGTCAAAAGTTTTTTACTGTCATTGATATTTCATACAACAAAAATGCACAGCACGTCCAGGGTACTGATTAATAAACAACAGTAAACAATAGACATTTAATAAAAACAAATAGTAGATAGTAAAGAGGCACAAGTAAGTGGTAAAGACATATAAAAACAGGGTTGTAGTCTGTTGTAATGTCAGAGGGGATGTTAGAATCAGGGGCTGAGGCATCGGGGGGGTGTTGAGGACTCTTATGGCTTGTGGAAAGAAACTGTTAGTCATTCGGGTTCTTGCATGGATGGCAACAGTTGAAACAGGTGATGATCGGGCTGTGATGAGTCTCTGAGGACCCAATGAGAGCGTTGCAGGAAGCAGGGGGTGGCCATGGTGTTGATGTCCAGCAACAGCATGCTGTTTTTTCCATGTGCTGGATGGCTGCCTGCTCCGCCTAAGTGCAGCTAATCACACTAAACTGCTAGATTTTGTACTTCCCTCCTGTATGCAGACTCATTGTTGTATGTAATGAGGCCCAGAACTCTGTTGTTGTATGCAAAATTAAAGGTGTACTTAGATGGATAGGAGGGAGAGCAGTCATGTATATGCAGTGTATAAAGCAGTGGACCAAGGACACAACCTTGTGGGGCACCTATACCAATGGTCAGTGCACAGTGAGGTATTGATGTCTAGGTTCTGTAGTTTGGTGAAGAGTTTGCAGGATGGTGTTGAATGCAGATCTGTAGTCTATGAAGAGAATATGGAGGTGCATGCATGTTGCATAAAAATACTTTGTGCTATTTTTTAATCACATGCATTTTTAGCCCAAAAAACCTCACAAACAACAAACAAACAAACAACCCCGCCCAAAACTGAGGATTACAAGAGATCAGATCTTTCATTTAGAGATGGCAGCCTCTGCCACCCAGAAAGAAATCCAGGCATCATGTAAGGATGGGGGGGGGTTGGGTAGGCCGCAGATGTATAAAGAACAGAAAACAGCAGACATTGATTAGTGGGATTTGAAAAATATACTGTGCAAGAAGTAAGAGATGTCATCAAGTATGATTAATGAGAAAACCACACATGTGAGAGGCTGTGATGAGGGAGACATCAGGATAATGAGTAACAGCAGCATGACACGATTCAGAGGGATGAAAGATTATAAGGAGCACATCACTGACTGACTTGTTTTCAACATAAATCCTGTCATAAGAGTCAGCTGATGCCACTCAGCTGATGGGGGGGCAAGTCTTCTACCTTCTAGATGAGGTGCTCAGTTTGTGCTATTTTTTGACAATGAATGGAAAACACCTGCATGATGCATAGGGTGGGGGCACATGCAGTTAGTGTGTATGAATGTGTGTATGTGCTGTATTGAATGCAAATCAGTGATATCGGAGAGTTCGAGTAATAAAGGAAAAGGTACTCACAGTCAGTCTTTTATTTAGACAACACATGCATCAACAGCAGACAATCATGCACACATACAAGCATGTGCTAACACACACAAACACCTACACACACACACACACCAGGGAGCTTGCTACACATTTGAATGAAAGTGAGCTTTTACACCCTGCAGATTAATGGATGGAAGTAGAAAATTATGTTTGTTTATCCTTGTGCGTACATATGCAAATGTTTGTGTGAGTTCTCATGAGAGCACATGTCAGTGCTTAGCCTCCTCCTAAATTTTGTGCAGAGAAACTTTTTTCTAACAGCAGTTACTATGCCTACAAGGCTGCCAAAGATTCATCAAAGTCCAGCAGACTCACTGGTTATGCAGAACCAGGAAGAAGAGACAGCTGCAGAGATCAAACTGCAGAGAGAGTCAGAGCGATCCAAAGTCAGTGATAGATCTACCTGAATCAATGAGAGAGATGAAATGAAATGTTTCATCTCTGTTGAAAGAAAAAAGAAAGAAAGAGAGGGTATGAACTCATGTCTGATTTTGTTCTGAACACCCACTAAGTCCAGATAGTGCTGGTGTATTCAGGGCAGGACGAGTTGTTCTGTCTACCTGTTTGCATCATGCCACAGTGTCCCGCGTGGCTACATTACATTATTTCTCCAGCATGTTTGTTTGTTTGTGTTGTGTGTGTATGTGAGTGTGCGTGTGTGTGTTGCAAGTAGAGGGGTAGGGCGGAGGGTGAGCCATATGCCAGGCCATATGGGTCTGCAGGGGTTCTGTTCTGTCTGCCTGGGGGAAAGTAAACATGTCTGAAACACACACAAACACAGGGGTAAACACAGAGACAAGATGCCACTGTTGATGACAAGCAATTGATAAATCCTCTCAGTACTCATAGAGGCAGGCAAGGGAGAGATGAGCAGCATCAGTCTATTGTCTTGCAATTACAAGCATACAACAGTTTGAACGACATAAACACAATTATTATTTTGTACACAGTTATGCACAAACATTACAATCTGCATTCTAAAATGAATAAACTCAACAGCAGTGGTTAAGATTAGCATGTAAGATAATATTACCAGTTTGGATATACCTGAAAAATATCATCAGACTAATCAAGGACACATCCTTTGTTAAGCTCCCTTTCCTTTGTGCCTGTTCATACACTCATATTTTATATACATGCTGCAATGTTACAAAACAAACGGCCACTTCTTCAGTTCTTATAGAGAAATGTTCATTAACTGGTAAAGCAGTGACAATGGGATTTTTGGCCACAATGACATATTAAACCTTCAGTTGATGCATTCTTATCGTTCTTTATTGTATTATTGTATTTATTGCATTGTTGTTGTTCTTGTTTCACCCAGTCTGCCACATTACCACATAACCACAGCTGATCTGCAGCATCTTATGAACACAACACTCCCTTCATACCACAAATGTAGCAGGAAAAACTTTTGATTTGTCACAAAAAATCCTCCATCACCTGCTGTTTTACTCCTTTTCTTTAGGCTTGTTTTTTTTTGTTTTTGTTTTTTTTTTTTGCTGAGTGAAGTCAAATTTCTGCAAGAATCCTGGACACCTACCACATTTCTGTCAGAGCACGACAAGCCGCAGATTCCTCCAAGGCTGTTTTATAGCTAATGTTGTGGTGGTCTGCCAGCTGACTTCAGTTGTGTGGCACAAATTGTGCCAGCTTCCTTTTGTCTCTTTCATCAGTGGACTGTTTCCAGTCTGTGGCTTAACAATGTGCGTTGGTTGGGATGACCCTTAGAAAAATTGTGCATCTCTTGTGGGACTCCAGCGTAATTTACCAATTTACATTAATTTAAAGTCAAACCTTCCATCCCTGACAATGATTTGGCAATTTTAAAAGAGAATGGCTGTTAGCTGATGCATGTGAGTCCTGGGGTTGAAGGTTGGTATCTTTAAATGCTAGGCCACCATGCCTGCCCTTTAATGAGGCCTAAAATATGCTCATCATTATCCAAATGACTCTATCATTCATACTCAATGGGCAATTTGTTCAAATGTAGCATCTGAAATGAAGTGCAGGTAATTTCTTTCCGATTTTTCTCTAAAACTTTCAGTTACAATGGGCAGTGCATCCTCTTATTAAAGTTTATTGGAGAAAAAATGTCAGCCTCTCCACCCCCATTTAATCACATCTTACTGATAGGCTTCAATATAGCAATATAGCTTTTTTTTCCCCTTCCAGCCCTGGCTCTGGGAAGAATGAATGAAATTGTGATCAAGCAAATACAGCGAGGTCCCAAGGTCATATCTCAACATGAAAATAAATGGCAACCAGAAAAACAATGCTTTAAGCCAATCAGAGCTTTGCTTTCCAGATCATGTGATGGTGTAATATTGGTTCAGAGAGTGGTCTGCCACAGCATGGTGATTGATCACGATGGGTATGCAGCACAGTTTCATGTTTTTTTATGGTATGTTGGTTTAGACACATATTCACATTTGCTGGTTTCTCCGATAAATCCGTCTTTGTTTGATATACGACTTTAAACAGAGACTGTGGGCTTTAGCTCAGAGACTAGCTGTCAGAGCATACATATGAGGGTGCACATTATGTTCATGCATTTCCCTGTGTGCGTAACAGCAAGTGTGGCTGTGTGCCTCTACGGTGTGCAGATATTTATCTAGTGCGTCAGACCCACAGTTGTTAAAGTTTCATCATGATTTATCAATAACACGGAAAAAAATTGAATTAACAATCTATTCCCCAGGAAAATACATGTTGGTGAGGCTTCAGGGACAAATTGTATATGTGTAAATAATGTGTGGCAGTGTCCCTGTTTTTTATTCGTGAAGTTACTTTATTAGAAAAAACTGAATAAGATGCACACTTTTCTGGTTTCAGGTGTTGCTTTTTTTCTGCTGGGGGGTTTTCAGAGCAACTGTGATTTGAGAATCCAGTCTGTCATATCAGAGCAAAGGTGTGTCAGTGTTCTCTTTAGCACAACACCTCATTTTCTTTTTTTTTTTTTTCTTTTGGAGGTAAAGCTGCTCTAAAAACAGAGTAACTTTCAGTTGTCAGATTTGTCTTCAGTGGATGGAGAGAGACACTCAATTTCTCAACCGCCGACATGCGGATGACAAATTACTGTATTATTAGCTTACATTTGAGCCACAGCTATCAATCATTTTAGTACTCTAGCATTCTACGTCATATTCCATCAATGAATTGAGTAATTGGACTAGGAAAAAAAAAGATTTATTATAAAGCAATTCAAAATATAAAAGAGGGAAAAGAGACTGGTATCTAAGCCAAGAAATTGGTTTTCTCTACATGAATTTCAACAATTCTTTTTGTCTTAAATTGAATAAATAATATCATCTCTAGAACAAAACCCATTTGGTGTCTTAAGGTAAAATATAACCTTCAAAGTTTTAAAGAGAACTTTTTCTAAAATGCAACAAATCAAAAAGAGGAATTAAGTTCAAAAATAGGACAAAAATACTATATAATATTTTGTACAAGATCATTGAGGAGTTTGAACAATAAATAAGATTTTTTTACAATCAGGACAAATGCAGACAAAAAATGCTTATGTGAAAAAGGTACATTGTTAAGCTTTTAGCATCTTATTACTACTAAAACCATAATAAAAGAACAAGAGAGATCAACAGATATTGGCCTGTGAATTTCAACAAAGGAAACACAACCTTCATAAACAGCCTTTATATTTCAAAGATTTCAAAGTTTACAAGGTGCATCTCAATGCAACTTACAAGTTGCATTGAGATGCACCATGTAAACTCTGTATGTGTGAGTGTGTGTGTATGAAATTCTGATTCAGACAGACAACAGAGTACAGATGCATCTCTCCTTTAATGACACCGAAACATGTCTGCACTCTTAACATAGTTCTTAATCACATTGGTGCGAACATTAGAACCATCTGTGTGACAAACAGCATCATGGGCTTTTTCGACAAACATCACACTGGACTTTGACTATGGGAAAATACATATTTGAATATGGTACAACTTGGTGCTGCTTTAAAAGTAAATACATAAATATCTTGAAAACATTCAAAGATCATTTCTAAATAAAACAGCAGAGAGTCAGGCGAGTCATGTGCTTCAGACTGTATCCTTTTCAACCTGCCGAGGGACTTCAACATTGATCCGAACCTGAACATGAAAACCACTGGCCTTGATGCATTTCGGAGCATGTTGCATCATGATGGTTGCTTTCCAGCCTTACAGTTTGAGTGATGGCTTAAAGGTTGGCTGCTAGTTTCTCTCTGACAATCAAGCAACGCAGGCAGATCAGAGGAGATGCAGTGTGATGTACAATTTATACTCCAGTGCTACCATGGTTAAAGCCTTTAAAAGACAGAAATCTCCCCTAAAAGTGAAATGAGGTCCTGTAGCTTTTTTAGCATACAGGTGCATGTATTTGCATGAAAAATGCTCCACATGATAACATTTTACTGTCTTGAACACACTGGTATCGCAGCGATGGGATTCCAGGCTGTCGGACAGATGAATGATGACAAATCCCTCCGGAGGAATGACAATCCTGCTCATTGTCAGTCTCTAACCCCATGCTGTGAGTGGATGTGGCTGATACCTGGGGTGACGGGAAGCCATCTTATGTAGATAATTTCTGCAGCATTTTTTTTCCTCTGGTACTGAGATGTTAAAGCTCCTGATTTAATAGAATTTTTTTTCAGGTCGGGATGAAAGAGGAGCAGGGAGTCAGTATGTGCAAGATAGAAAGGCCATCTAAGGTGAACAAGGAATAATTTATGCATGTGTTCATCAGCCTTGGCCTTCCTTTTTTTTTTGCAGTCGGCACATTTCACCCCTCAGGGTTACAGCTGGGGATAAGGCGTGTCCTCTGCTCCCTCTGGGTGAAAGACTTGCTGCAATGGGCATGTTTCCTGCAATCATTAGCACTAAGCACATTAACAACACTGTTATTTAAAGACTTGCACTCAGTCACACAGGACTGTCAGAGCTTCTTGGTTAATTACACTCAGAAAAATTTCATGTAAAAGTGCAAAAGTGGGAACTGCTGCTAGTGATGCTTGTTTACTTGAGATAGAGGACCCTACCAATGTCACAGAGAAACAAAACAGAACTTACCTTATTGTTCTGGCCTGCAGGCTGGTGAGGAAATCCTTGCATGTGAAAATGATCACGTAATAACATTAAGATGCAGATGCATCTACATCTCCTAGATGATCATCCTGGTTTCCTTGCTTCATCTGCTTTGTTTGGTCTGTGGCAACCTTAGCTAACAGAAAATAAAAATACTTTACAAAAATGCATAAAATTCATACAAAATTCAAATATACATGTATCGTATGAACTCTGCAAACAGACAGACAAAACAAACCCCTGTCGAGGAGATGTGGAAGGGTTAGGTTGCACTAGACTGAGTTTGATTAAAAAAAGTCTTTGCCCGATTTGCTTAACTTGCTCTCTGCAAGTGGCTGTTTTACAAAGAATTCAATGCAGGAAGGCACAGAGGAACCAATAATGACAGGGGAAATGAGAAAGAATTAAGCAGCAGTCACAAAGTTAAGAAAAACAAACAGGTTAGTTGCAGCTTTGTCTTTGGCTTTAAAATGCATCAGCTTTCACATATAAGCATAACGTGATGTACGCAGCACCCAAGGCAATGCAAGCCGACAAAGCTTCATTGTTTCATGAAACAATCCACATTGTTGCATTTCATTTTTTTTTTTTTTCATAAATTCAATACAAGTTGTGTATTAGAGGAAATACAGTTATTGAGCTATGGTAGCTTTTTACGAGAATAACATTAGGCTGCAGCTATCAGACATGGTTACACATTTGTCAAAAAAACAGAGAAGAAACATATCAGGATAAAGTAACCGACATGAGATCTCTTCTAATGGCCAAATTGGAATTAAACTTAAGCTTCACAAATCATGTTTTTATTTATTGGACAGCCTGAGAGATGAGAGTGTGGTTGTGTAAGACTGCTGCACAGGAGGAGGTGAGGTCAGGCCATTAACAGCTCTCTAAGAAACAACTGAGCAGCTCAAAGTGCCTCCAGGCTCATTTTCAGAGGACTGCTGAAACTTACCAGACCAGCATGCCACATTAGGACGAACACAAAAAAAAAACTGATCTTTAATAGACTCAGTGCACCTGTATAAAAAAACAGGTCATATTTGCACGCAGCACTTTTTGTACACTCAAGCTTAAGTACCTGCGGTTTCTTATTTTCTGGTCAAATAAACTTGTTTCTTGGGTTTCATTAAAATGTTTTTGTATGTCTGTCTGAATATTCAGCATCTTTTTATATTGATCTACTAGTAATATTGGATCATCACCACCATGTGTGTCATAGACTCAACTAATATCCTTTTTTTACTTTTGTTTAGTGATATGAAATTAGAGCAATATGAGGTATTAATGGCAATGCTTTATTATTTACCAGAGGCGATAGATAACACTCAAATAAACATTAGTGAAATATTTCAAAATGTAAGATAGCAAGCATGCAGATGTTTCTATTCTATGCTAAGAAACAGATATTACAGGAATGAAACTGGGATAAAAAGCAGTGAAAAGTAAAAAGATACCTATTTACTGAGATCACCAAGCACCAACAGACAGTCTCCTACAGTAAGAAAAAAGTTGCATATTATACATGACATCTAGTAGTTCAAATCAACAGCTTGTTGATGCTCAATATAGAGACCTGGTTGAAAAAAAAATTTTTTTAAAACAAACATCACAATATTAGCCCTCATCAAATGGAACCTGCACCATTGCTTAGTTCATTTGTGCAGTCCGAACTTGACCCCAAAACCACATCATTAGTGTACCTACAGAGAGCACACTAAGCAGTCAACATCAGAGGAAAGGCTGCGGAACAAGCTGAGGCTTTGAAGTACTTTGACATCAAACAACAGTACAACCTCACTTTCAACCATCATGTTACAATATACATTATTCTGTAGCTCCATACTCAGGTTCTGCTAGCTTTTAAAAAAAAAATGCACCAGTGGACTACACGGGGCAAACACCACAGTGGGAGTGGCCTTGTTGCTGCAGATCTTGTGACACTGAAGGTGACAACAACAGTGTGACTAACTGCTGCTCTGGCTGTCAAGAACAGCTATAAAGAGCTGGTAGTCGGAGTGAACAGGCCATGAGCTGCTGTCAAACTGTGTGTGTCCATGATGACAAGGAAAGTTCCCTGCAGCTTTAACCAAAAGAACATTTATGGCCCTTTGTAAAAGATTCCTGAACTACATGTGTTGTATCAGGAGCCAGCAGCTCACACAGGCTGAGGCTCCAAGAAATGTGTGTGTGTGGGGGGTGTTGTAGCCAAAGCTCTGCTTTCCATCACGGGATCAAAACTGTTATAACCCTCAGAATGCTTATTGAATGAAAATTAGAAAAAAATAAGTAAATTAACCTTGAAGCTAAATTTGAAAAAAAGTGGCAAAATTGATTGTGCTAAATTTAAATTTTATGTGCAAACTTGGAGAAAACGCAAAACCCTCAACATGGTAACTAACAGAAAGCAGTTTTCACAAAAAAACTAAATCTCAAGAGGAAAATGAAACTATGTCAAAATTATTACAAAAATGAAAAACAACCAAAACAAAACAAAAGAACATTCTTGTAGCTACACAGCTCAAAGGCAAACAACATGAGTCCCACGCTGGCCCTGACTCGAGCTCCACCCAGAGTTCTTTACTTCTTGGCTGTTTGCTGAATTTCATCAGCTTGTGGTGATGACATCACGTGCAGGAAGAGAGCAAACCTGGAGACGCAGAAAGACAAGGAGAGACACCACACACGCACATCCACACACACATAAACACACACACACACACACACTGCTTGGCACAGTACAACAATCAAAAGAAAG
>JAQNCA010000024.1:15732015-15744304 GCA_029783725.1 Acanthurus tractus | reverse complement strand
AAAATGTCAAAAATATAAACATTGTGTTTCATCTCAGTCTTAGATTTAGTTAACAACTTATTTTTCAATAAATCCATAAACTGGTCTGGATGTTTTTTCTAGGTGCTTTCTAATCTAAAAGGAGAAAACTCTACAGGCAGAAATCAGTGTACATAATCATTTATCAGGTCTTTGACGTCAGCCAGCAATACATTTTATGAAATGGACCCTACATGGGTTTTCATACTGTAACTAGCACATTGTTTTATAATAATTTCCATCTTTTGCTTTCCAACTGAAGCTAAATTGTTTCTTTCATTGTTAATCGGTCAGTCCCTCTTTGTCTGACCCTTACCATGACGCAATGAGAGCAAAATCATACACTGACTGATTCACTGGAACGCTCAAACAGAGGCAGAGATGGAGACGGTGACGTCTCAGTGAGGAAGCTTTTACACCTCATTACAGACCAGAGGCCTGGAGTTTTTCTTACGTAACTCCCTGTCCATGTTTCTGCTGCTCTGTTTATGTGTATCTTGTTTTTGGAGAGAGACGGTAAGAGAGAGAGAGAAACAAAAAGTGAAATATCTCGCTTCCAAAAGTCCCGAGAACAACAGTGAATCAGGCTGCCAATTAAGCTCCTTACTTTTCCCAAACGTATAATTTTATTCCAGAACTTTTCTTAAAAAAATGAGGTTTTATTTTGCCTTTGATTTGCCTGTTTACCCTTTGAAACTCCATTAAAAGGAAAAGAGAAAAAAGTAACTTGCTTGTAGCTCATTGACGTGATTGCACCTCTCAGAGTGGCTAAAAATCAATGCGATCCTGTAAGGTCCTCTCACCATGAAGCTGTATGGGAAAAAGGCTGCTCTTCTCTATGGGTTTCTGCATTCTCATAGACATGCATCTCTCTCATCCCCTTCAGCTCTGCAAAAGCTCTGCATTTTTATTTTTCTTGATGAATTAAAAAGTTTATGTAGTCCTCAGGGAGCAAAGTGGCACTTAATGACCTCAGGAGCCTTATGACGCCCACTCCCAGATGCTGATAGAGTTGCTAGCATGCTCAGCTGGGGTTTGTAACTCTTGAAAGTTTGCTAACTTTTTTTTTTTCATTGTCAATTTAAGGTCGTCAACTCGCAGGAGTGTTATAAATAATCCTCTCCCTTTTACATATTTTGCACTTTACTCAATTGACTCTACAACCTCGCTAACCTTAGAAACTTCTTGCCGATAAACTAATAGGAGAAAAACAAGCAGACAAAATGAGTAAAACAAATTCTCTCTCACTTTGCATTTAACCAAAGATGTGAATACCATTTAACCAGAAGATTTAAAGAACAACCAGCTCATTTAGCATGCCTTTAGAAGACATCCATTAGGATTGCCCGAATTAACTCCGCTGATAAATGAGAGCTTTATAAACACTCAGTTATGCTTGGCTTAGATCATTAAGCTTAAAAGGCCATTAGTCGAGCACCCCTGAGTGCACTGGCCAGGCCTCGATGCGAAACACATCAGTTAGCATTATGTTTGGTTCACTTACTCTTTGCAAACAGCCAACAGGGATTTTCCCAAAGTTCACAAAGGTACTTGGCATAATGTTTAGGTTACACTAATAATTAAACTTAAAAAAGTCAGTTATTGTTGAGTACCGTTTCATATCTGCAAAGGTTATTCAAAAAGCAAAAGTCAAATTTGGGACTGCAGTGCTGTTTACATGGGCAGGCCAAGTATTCTGATTGGCATAGAGTAAGTTTGTAAAAGTTATCAACATTGTAAGAGGCTAGAAAAGAATGTTTTTTTTTAACTTGAAGAATATACAATTTTTTGTGTTTTGAATGCTTTAAGTTTATAACAACAGGAAAAAAACTGGTTTAAAGTACTGACTCTGCCTAAAATGTGTACAGATCACATGGACACAGGAAAATAGGTTAAGAGAGTTATTTTAAAATAATTAGTTATTTTTATACATGTATACATACATTTACAGCAGGAACGAAAAAATTAAAATGATATGATAAACATCTCCACATTAGAAGCTGAACATCGGGGCAACACCACCCACTCTAAATTGTTTAAGCACTAAGTGTCACTTACAGATGTAGATGGAACCCCCCCGCTGTCTGAGTCCTGCACCCTTTATGCCAACGGAGAAATATTTATCACTTCAAACATCACCATCCACATAAACATTCAGATTGCATGTTGCAACACCAAGATTTACATCTCCTTGCAACAAAACTACGACACAGCGTCTTTTTACTCCCAGAATCTGTAGACACATTGCATCTGCTGCTGCTGCATATTCTGCCTCTATTTCTAATGTAGAATGTTTGGAGTTAGAAGAGTTACCATCATTAAGTGTTTCTCAAATATCAGCTACATATCATCACCATGTGCATTTTTTCAAGACTTCAATCCAGTAGATGTTTATCGCATGTGCATCAACAATAAGCCCTCTCCTTTACTATTATTTCTTATACTTATGGAAAGTAAGGTAATTAAAAAGGGAAACAATTATATTATTCACTTGAGATAACGTGTTTAGCTGTATTTATGTCTCAAGTCTCAGTAACTTATTTGACTGATACACAAACAGCTACATGGTGTTTTTTTAATTTCCACACCTTCTCTCGCCCTTTGGCAATCCTGCTACCACCAGTCTGTGTCAACAACATTGGTGCAGTTTAAAAAAGTGTTTATTGTTGCTGCTGTCAAATGAAAAGCTTGCCTTGGAGGGCATTAGACTTTGATGTGTCATCTGCTTTCACCTGTAGGGACATCACACATACACCATGAGTGCATGATATCAGACCGGAGAATATTAAGTTGAGACGACACCCATCAACCGGCTCAAGGCAATTAGACCTCAGTAAATATGCTAGTGCATGTGTGTGTGTGTGTGTGTCTGTGTGTGTGTATTAGTGATTGTGTGCTTGTGTGTGTGTGAGAGAGAGTGTGTTGTGCCGTTGTGAATTTGATTACCCTCACCATGTCATGCGTGATTATGGTAATCAGCAAATTACAGGATAAGATCAAGATTACTATTCCATGAACAGCTGTTGAGGAAAAAGACAGGAACACAAACACACAAGTATAAAAAAATAAAAAGACCCAATGAAGGAGCAAGAGGATGCGAGAACAAAATATCAATGCAAATGCCAGTGTCCATCTCCTAATGTCCTCATGAATATGAGGCAGTGGGCTGGAACCGTCCATACACAGTGTATAAATCAGTGCTTAACGAGCCTTAACAATCCCATAATCGCTTGATTAGAGGTTGATTATGAGGACGACGGGCTAAAGCAAATGGCTGTTTACCACTGGCCTTTGGCTGTGTGTGTGTGTGTGTGAAAGAGTGTTTGGAGGAACTTATGTGTGTTGGTAGTTTAAGTGTGTGTGTGTGTGCTTGTGTTGGTGCTTGTGTGTTAGCCTTTAGGGATGAGGTGCAGACTTTAGGTGAAAATGTGTTTACAATCCACCAGGCATTTGAGCAGAAAACAAAAGAGGAATTGCAGTCTCCCGTGAAACAAAACACATCTCTCTCTCTCTCTCTCTTTCTCCTCTCTCTTTCTTTCTCTCTGTCCCATTTTTTTTCTCTTTCTCTCTCTCTATCTCTCTCCACTTTGCTGCTTTGCTAAAGACAGTGATCCATTGCCTTGTCTACGATTGGGTTGCAAAGATAGCATTATAGCATAGCATGGTAAATATATTCTCTGAGTCAAAACAACAAATGCTGAATGAGAAAGGGATACTTATTTAATCTTATTTTATTTAATTTAATTTTATTCTATTTGTGCAATTAGTATTTATTTTAATATTAGTATTTTTCATTAAGATGGATCTCATCTGTCTTCACACAAGCCCTCCATTTGTCAGGTTTGATATTCTCAATATAGTCATTAACATTACTCTGGTACTTGAGTCTGAAAACAAATAACTGTCAGAAATGTGTAATTTGACTCTGCCAGCGGAAGTTAGATATTTCAGGGCTTTGTGTCTGTTAAGTTAAGCATTGCTCATTTTCATGGCATAATAAATATTTATAAATATTTCTGCAATGCTATTTATCATTAGTGATAGTTGAGCATTTAGCTTAAAGCACCAAAAAATGCTTGAGACTGCTGTCAGCATGCCAGCACACATGAACAAATGACAAAGAGAGAGGAGAGCAAGAGAGAGACTGTCACCTCAGCATCTGTCTGGCAGTCTTTTATTTTGTAAAGATCACACTTCAGAGTGAAAGCCGGTCTGATATTTTTACTCGTCTTTGGCTCAGTCCTCTTAGCGTCCTCCATCAACGTCCTTTTCTTTCTTTGCCTCTGTCATGACATCCACTGAGGCTGCTGAGCCTGTTGGCATCACTGAGCTCCTCTTACTAAGGATTTGGCAAAGCACAGTATCTGAGCAATCTACACACACTGAAATAAATGCCCAGGGTTTTTCATGGGATCATGTGTATACTAAAGGTTTTGTCACCGAACCTTTCCTTCTTAGCATTATCATCAAAAACATGTCCAGGAAATAGTAAAGTATATATATTTCATTTTAGAAAATAAGCCTTAATTCATGGCTCCCAGAAGACGAACCTCAGTCTATCACATCATCTTCTTTCTTACAATAATCAGGGCAATATATGAACTGCAAAAAAAGACACCCAATAATCTCATATTCAATTATTCCATTATTATAAAACAAAAGCTTAAATATAAATGATGCAAAAAAAATTTGCTTTTTTAAAATGCACATATTAGCATCAGTAGTAAGACTCTTCACATTTGATAGAGTTTTCCTCTATCCAACCCTCTCCTGTGTTATAGAAATGACTTCGACTCTTGTGACCACAGGCTAAGTTTTGTCTGGTTTCTCTTACATCGGTGTGTCTCTCTTTGTCTGCCGCAATGCACAACCTCACTTACACCTCTGAGTGTTGACCTTTATACCAAAACAATTTGTTGGCACTTTGTCCATTATAGTCTGATGGCCTTATCTCACAAGGTGGACAAGCTACATGTGGGAGGCGGTGAAGATGCCACATTGAATTTTCTTGGTCATGAGATTTTATATTTGAACCATTTCTCATGCTACGGCATGAAGTGCAGTGCGGGGCAAAAGGTCACAGAACACTATAAACTTAAGGAGGAGGAATAATATCAGTGTTTTGTGTGTATTTATTACTATTTCTTACTTTATTACATAGCACAGTATCCACACAATTTCATGTTTTTTCCAACAGCTTACTGAACTTGACAAAATAAGAAACTTAATCTAGTAGAGAGCAAGAAGTCATAATTCAACTCTTCAGTCTTATTGCTTTTTTGTGAAAAAAGTACAGAATTGTTCGCAGTTGTTTGCTGCTCCGGTATCTCATTCCCTTCAAGGCTGAATAAGTTGTGCTGTTTAAGATGCACTTCAGGTCAGCTTTGCCATATAAAGTTGCTATTTTCAAACTTGTGGCTACCTGTTCCCTTACGCAAGCCTTCCCATCGCCCTCTGATTGCTGCTGTTGTATGCAAGGGAGGCTCGTTCTGTGCAGATGTGTTTTTACTTTATTCTCATTAAACTCCACACAGAGCAGAAACATTTGTTTCAAAAGAAACATGCCTGTCTGTCAGCACTGATCTGGAATGAACTTACCCAGTTAATGTTTATTGAGGCTAATGGACAGTTTTTAAGGATGCAGAGGAAGTGAGTGATGGGTAGACAGAAAAGATAGAATGAGACGCTGACAGATTAATTGCCCACAAAAGGCCCGATGCAAAATATTGTGAATGTGAGGAGCCCAAACACCTGTGTCCAACATCATCTGACAGCCCAACGGGGAAAATCATGACAGTTGCAACACAAACAAATGATCAGCTTCTCCACTGAGACAGGAGACTAATTTGTAAGTGTGCACTCGCAAACACTATGCAGAGCCCTGACATGGCAGTGTTAAATAGGTAATGATGCTTCAGTAATGGGACTATAATAATACTTATGCAGCCTCACCTCCCATTAACACACACACACACACACACACACACACACATAATGGAGAAGGCTTAAAAAATGACATGACTCTCTTGCTAACATAGCTGGCAGCAATGTCTCTGCAGCCATAGCAGTTATCGAAGATCCATGTAACAGCTGTGTGTGTGTCTGTGTGTGTGTGTATGTGTGTGTGAACATGACTGCCTGCATGGCTATCTTAGCATGTGTGTGTGTGTGGTTGTTTGTGTGAGAGTGTGAAGGACTGCGTGTGAACAATCGATGCCTCCTAGTTTCAGAAACCAAGGGTGGAAAAGTTGCAGACAGAAAGAAAAACAAGATGTATAAAAGTTATTCTGCTTCAATTGGCCATTTCTCCTTCTCAATTCCCCCACCTCCCCTTTTATCTCTTTTATTCTCTCCATCTCCTCCCCCTCCATCTTCCCACATCAGAAAATAAATGAGAGAAAACAAGCACATTTAGTGGTTATTGTCTTTCTTACTCTCCAGTTCTAGCAATTCTACGGGCAAGTGGCAAAATACACACACACATACATTAACACACAAACAAAAAAACAGATATACTCTGTCACACTTCAGCACATACATTTTCACTTACACACAGCCCTTCATGCACATCCACACACACGTGTGTGTGCGCCTCACGCAATCTGCAACTTGGATGGCGCTATAAACACATTGATAAAACCATTTCTATAATAAGCTGTGTTTGTCAAAATGTCATCCCTTGGCCCCGCAGCCATTATCACTGCTTCAACATTTATAGAGGCTCTTTAAATAAACGGCCCAGGCCTTCATGACCTACAGTGATACCCATCTCAACGCCCACATGCACACACAGACACACACACACACTCTCTCTCTTCCAACTAGATCTCCAAACCATTACAGTGCAGACTTAATGGGGAGATCCTCTTTGGCTACGACTGTGGCTTTGTGTTTTTTGTCTTTTGTTTTGGTTTTCTTTTTTAACTGGCAAACATAAGATATTGTCAGTGAACTTCTAAGAGCATGGTACATAATAACATGTGTTACAGCAATAAAGCTAGAGTGTTACAGATTAAAACATAACCATGAAGAAGCTGCTGGCAACAACCGTTTCCGTTGAAGTGTCAGTTAATGTCAAACGTTTTACTTTTGTTGATAAAGTTTCAGATCATCCATCTCCGCAGGTGCATTTCAGCAATTTTTTTTTTGGCTTTACAATCTGCATCTTTGCTATTTTTATTTCAACAAAACAGAACTTTAAGAGGAATAAATATTAGACTTAAATTTACTGGATGGCTGGAATCACAACACAAAATATATGGCATGGCAAGCCTGCTAATATTGCTCTTATCCTGCTGGAGCAGTTACTGCTTACTTTAGCAAAAAAGTAAAGCAATTTATTCATGAGGAAGCTATCTGTAAATCAACAGGAGTTGACACAGAGCAGCCAGAGGACATCAGAGGCAAAACCAGGAAACATGTTCTCCATAAAATACGATCTAACTTCACCTAAATCAGTGGCAGTTTGCGTTGTGTGAGACTGAGTGCTGTGAAGTTTGACACTCTGAGATCTGAACTCTGAGCTGCAGAAACAGGCACTTGATTGCAGTGTAAGACAGAGACATCATTAACTCTATAACAAGTCAGTGTGCCGTCTTTTTTGTTGTTGTTATCTTGTTGTTGTTATTCTGCGGTAAATAGTTACATAATGGTCCTTTAAAAGTATAACTGGGAGCGTTTTCCTGCTTTCTTGATGGTGGCATCTTAATTTCATAGGATTGAACTGACTTCCTCAAATTGATCATTCTTGTCTCTACTTTAATAAAACACTTTAAATGATTGCAGCCATTGTTGTCATATTTCATTCTTCTTCCACATAACCCTTAACACAAAATGAACTCTCTTCTAATATTTAGATATAAGTAATAAAGTAATACCTGAATTTGAACGAATTACACAATCAATGACAGCATGTATACTTAAGATTAATCAGCAGCGGCAAAGGTCTTTTATTCTGAGATTACTTAAGTGCTAACAGCCAACACGTCTGTATTTTCTCTTGATTATATCAACAATTATGCAACTATTATAGCCGTTTTCAACCTTAAAGACAGAGGCACTCCTGCCATGATGGTATTTCAAAGAAACACAATTCAAATAAAACCAAAACTTTGATTGGTACTTTAGAATTATACCTAATTAAAAGTTATTATTAAAAAGAACATTATGAACTCATCTTAACAGTAAGGAGCCCTGAGAACTCAAGTCATGCCCCAAATACAAGTAACTTCCTGCTTCACTGTACAGATGGTGGAGGAGATTCTCCACCACAGAAGGTGGAGAGGATGGTGTTGTGGTAGTTTGACACTCTGCCGCACTCTGTTCATCTTTGGTTGGTAGTGTGCCTGTGGTTTGTCTTGCTGTCACTCGATTAGTCTATGAGATAACTCGCACCTAGCTTAATCCTGTGCAGCACAATACAACAGCTGTGCAATAATTTCATTTCATTAACTGCACTGTATTTGGGAAAATGTTGTTTACCCCGTCCAACCTATTTGTGTCAAATTTTGCTGTTTTTAAGGAATCCTAGCCATAAAGCCTTTTTTCTTGTTTAATTACTTTTTGAACATAAAAAGTATAACTAGCCTGAGTAGATAATTATTTTAAAATTAAATGATGCTGTAGGTTGTTTTTTTCTCTGTTGTTCTTCTCAGTTTTTTGAGTCACCAGCCATCTTTTGATAAAGGAACTTTTTTTCCCGCTTATTTATATATAATTGTAAAGATTGGTGATTAAATCATCCCTTGGTGTTTAGTTTAAAACCCAGTGACGCCTGAAAGGTAAAATGTCAGGCTAAGCAACCTGGCTACAGCCTGATAATGAAGAGCTGTCAAAAAATACAACAATCACCCTGACAAGTAATTTCTTGCAACATCCAACACACCACCATCCACCCACACACTAACTGTGTCATTACAGACACATGCTGACAAGAACACACACAGAGCTGATTGTAACTTGTCCCTGCAGTAATTTAAATACTGTCCAGTTGCATTTGCAGAGTCTATAGGCAACAAGCTTTCCAGCTTAAACAATAACAATTTATACATGTGTTTCTTTGTTTTTAGATTAATAAACTTACAGTTTTACAGTATCCTCAGGGAGAAAACAAATGTCCTACTGTTTTTATTGATATGCAGGAACAGACGTCTTCAAGGACAGAAATAACAACAAGATCGCAGAGAAAAACATCTTGTTTGAAGTTATTTTTCTGTTTTCCTCATGCAAACCTAATCTAGAAAGCAAGAAATATGCCTAATGGTGCCCGTATACTAAAAACTATCTGATGCAATCATCAAGTTTTATTGTTTATTAAAGTTTGCAATGTGCATGTGTATGGTGTGTGCATGTGCTATTTTATTACTGCCACTGTTTTAAAACTTTACAGAGAATTATTGGTGTCTTTCATTCAAAATGAAATCTTTTCAGAAGCTTGCCCCGAGGTCAAAGCTGACGGATCCTGAGAATATTAACAAAGAGACCAAGAGGAGCCAAAGGTCTGGGCGGAGGGGAGAGGGAGACCAAATGAATAAAAAAAGAATGTTCGATAATATTTAGCAGGGAAATAAGAATACATGAAAAAACAAATGGCACTTAATAAATAGAATAGTTTGTTGTGTCATTTTTTAGGAAAACTTTACAGTCTCTAAGGTACATACATACAGCAACACACATAAGAGGCTAAACAATTACACAGCTTTTCTCTTGTTTTTCTCAGTTTTTCTGTGTATAATTGCTGATCAAATAGTGTCACGGACTATTTTCTTGAGTATTCATAGCTAAGTAATGTGCCAACACCAAGTTCAACAGGCTAACATACAAAATAATCAGTAAAATAGCAACAACAACAACAACACACGTGGCAAAACTTGCACCCTGCTTACAGTGTCTGTTTGCAGTCAGGTGGAGACAGCTGGAATCATGCATGTCCTCAAACTGGAACTGGTACTTAACTCTTGTTGACAATAAAAGTAAGGAAAAAGGGGGTAAAGTTGAAACACACACACTAATAGTTTCCAGTCATTGTCTCGATATTTCCATCTAATTCACTGGGTCATGAAATCCTAAACCTACACAAGATATTAAAAAAATGGGCAAAGTGAAGCAGGAACATGGGAGAACACATTAATAAGGAGGAAACACAGACTTAAAGACACTGGGATGGGGAACAAATGAGGAAGGGGTGGGAAGCAAACAAAGGCAGGGAGGGAAGCAAAGCAGAAAACAGTGAGAAAAAATGCTAAATTAAACAGGTAATGAAGAGACAATGACAAACAATGACACAGAGTTCAGATACAGCACCGCTGTTACTGACAACTCTGCACTCTGTCTCTCAGTAGTAGCTACCATGATGGATTCGAACATAACAAATCTACCACTTAGCTTCTTCTTAGCCTCCATTCTCATTAACTTTGTTTCAAAGCCTGTCAAACTAGCTGCTAGATGAGCATTATGCAAATTAAAGACATGATGATGTAATATGGACCGGATAATTAACTAAAAGAGAGGCCAGACTGCTGTCAGATACTTTAAAAGAAGTGTTGTCTATGGGAAAGAGGAACAGATCTTGGTGTGGACTTTGTGCTTTGTCACTTTTTTGCCCTTTCACATGGAAAAACTACCTAAGTAAAACACTAACGCATAGGAAAAGTCCTCTTGGAACAAAGGAATTTAGACCTATTCAGCAATACAGCCCACAAGACACTCACAGGAAATGTCAGTATTAAATATCATGGAAATTATTTTCTACCTAGGACCATTTATCTAGATCCCTGTGGTTAGCCTTTTGAATTAACAGAGGAGGTGCTGTGGGAAGAGAGTCCTGGTTCACTTTTTCAAACTTTAAAAGTGCTGTTAGATAAGATACAGAGACCGACTCGGTGTTAAATTAGGTGTTGTATTTACAGAAATAAAAGTACGCTGCAAACAGGCCAGCTTGACTTTCCCTAAACCCCCTCTCGCTCTCCGAGAGTTCAAATAGTTGTCAGAGCTCCAAAGGAGTGTCAGGTGTAACTTCATCAGCACTTTGTTTGGCACACAGTAAGAGAATGCGTCACAAAGACAGGTTGTGTAAAAACTCCTAATCTCAGTCCCAAATTAGCAGTGTTATCCTAGGTGCACCACAGAGAATACCTGCTAAACCTGATTATACCAGAAAATCCCATTACTCATTCAAATGCCAGACAGTGTAGCATGCTTTAGGCTTCCAAAGAGCATTTCAAAGAAATTCACCACAGCTTCAGAGATGCTTTTTGAGGCCAGAGATGCACTCAAAATAAAAATACACTAATTTGGAAAACTTAATGAGACACTGCACCTATAATTGGGCAGTTTCTGAAAAAAAAAAAAAAAAAAGGTTTGCTATGCAAAGATTTCTCCAAATAATTGCCTCAAGGGAGACCTTCCCTACATTGTTCATTACTGTATGGTCATAGGCATGGTTGTTTCTTCGCACTGCATCTTTGTTTTTCTCTAACATTAAGTGGCAGGTTTTAGCAAACACATTTAAAACAGGGCCATTTGCTGCCAGTGGGTAATTGCTCATTGATGTGTGAAATAAGTTATTAGATGTTGAGGACGGAGTGTAAACTGTTTACAGCAAGATGGCTTCTTTATGAAAATCGAATGTTAAAACATATTTAAATGGTGTTCACTATGAAGTATTTGCATTTCGATGATGCTGTCTTCTCTCTGAAAGGTTAACAGAACTTTACACTGACGCTTACACACAAATACACCTACGATGTTCAGTTTACATGGTATTTGTTTACCTCAAGGATGTAGTTCTCTCATTCAGCTCTTGACCTTGTTTTTGCTTCTTAAATAATCTGCTACTGGATAAGATTTGAAAGTAAACACAAAATCTGACATTATACTCCACACTTGGAGCAGAAATGGATAACGTGATGTTGTAGCTGACCTTTTGGTATCATTACATGCAACTGAAAGGCGTACAGCTTACATTAATACGGTATATGCACAGCAGTTTTGCCGACCCTTTTCAACCTATTTAATCTGTAAAATACTGAGTTAAAGCTTAAAAAGGTATCTACCCAATTTAGACATAGAGTGCCGACTCAAAGCTGAGAAGACTCAAAGCTCATGTTTTTGTCAAAACATTCTTGATTTATTCTTGATCAGAATTAACTTCTTGCAGGAAAATTTGCAAACATCCGTATAGTCCTGGTGTAACGACTCTGGTGAGGCTTGGACTCAGGTGCAGAGAAAACACAGGAAACTTAGTTGTGTTCCAAACAAAAATCACTGTCTT
>JAQNCA010000024.1:15682613-15708017 GCA_029783725.1 Acanthurus tractus | reverse complement strand
GCTCAGACATGATGTGTGTGCAGTGATTTTTTCAGTGTTGATGTCTTAGGAAGCATCAGATCTCTTGTTCCTTTACCCAGTGGAATGGAAGCTATAGCTAGGGATGTAGCATCCAGATCCAGTGTTTACACTGCCATTCAAGCCTAATCCTCTTTCCATTATTACAGATAACTGTTCTTTATTTTGCTTTATGATGTCCTCATTCAATTTTTTGTGCTTCATCGCAAGACAGGATTGCTGAAATTTAAAACTGTGTACTATGCAAACTTGTGACTTGGAATTGTTTACCTTACATAAACAGGCTTTTGAAAAAAACAAAAAACAACGTAGATTGGGCTCAGGTAAAATGTAAGTTTGTGTACATTAAAAGGGCAGGAAAGAAGACATAGTGAGAAAGTTATATCTAGAATGCAATGGTGACCAGTCAAAGAAAGCATTCAACTTGTTGATAAAAGTGCACAGAGAGGTGATGAATGAATTAACTTTGCCTGTCATGTATGTAAGCATTGCACAGGGGATTGTTGTAAGCATATATAGAAATATATCTGTTAATAAATTAAGATTTGTGAGTGTTGACTTCAGTAATTTTAATACAGAAAAACAAGTCTCCGTTATTATTACATTTGTCTTTTAATTGCCAAGCTTCAACATCTAAAAGAGAACTAGGTAAAGTTGAACAAAAAGTTGATCAATTGCCTTAAAACTATTCTTAGTTTTTAACTGCATGGGCCTACATGTGTGTGCATGACTTCTCAAGTTGTTTTTATTACACCGACTCTAATTAAAATTCGACCATGTGTGACTGTGTCTTTGTGTTTTAGGTAATTACCAGTGCAGACCATCTAATATTAGACTGCCCCTCTCAGTATCTGAAGATAATGCAGAAACTTTTTTGAAAGCCTGTTTGCCATAATTATGTTTTAGTGACCACCTCCCATTCCAACCGTGTCACACACTTAACACATTCAGACAGGACTCATTGGGAAGCTGTCGGGAACTCTCTGCCTTTCAAGATCAACTTCTTTCATAGTGGTTCTTATTGGAGCAAAAAACATTTGTGATTCATTCAGCATAAACTGACAGCACATCATCGGTATCTGTACTTTCTACTTTTGTGTCTGTAATCTGATGTTTTAAAATCCAGAGTTTGACAACAATTTAATCAGATGAACTTGCAAAAAAGAAAACAACAACTAGAAAACCCCCCAAAACCTTTTGATTTTTAACCTCTTAGCAGTGGAG
Source organism: Acanthurus tractus (assembly GCA_029783725.1). Taxonomy (NCBI): domain Eukaryota; kingdom Metazoa; phylum Chordata; class Actinopteri; order Acanthuriformes; family Acanthuridae; genus Acanthurus; species Acanthurus tractus. The sequence continues at coordinate 15,706,775 of JAQNCA010000024.1, read as the reverse complement.
AGCTGAGGGAGTTCAACATGCTTTGACATCAATTAAACATTCTCTACTCTATGCTTTATTTTACATTGTATGCCAATTGTTTAGACGATTGAGGAAACCTTCATGAATGCTTTAAACTAGACAACAGTCTACCAAACATGTTACAGTGAAGCATGACCACAAAATTCAATGGTAATGAGTACAAACACCCTCCTTTCTCTTTAAAATAACAGTTTATAGAATTTTTGCTCTTACAATAAAATTTTATACCTTTTACAAAACAAAACACAGTTTATTTTATCGAGGATTTCTGAAATAGAACAACCCAGCCAATTCATGGCTGGGATTACAGTGGTTGACTTAAGCAGCATGAAAATCTTGATACCTGAAACCTTTTAACAACATTCCTACTGCTTAAGTGCTTCATTATTCTTGATTAACAAGACCTTCCATTTGTAATTTGTGATTGGGAAAGGGTAACCTTTGTACAAGGCTTTAAATGGGTGTTTTTCCACCCAGAGACGCACTTGTCAGGGAGTTTGATTGTCATCAGAGATTCGTCTTCACTGTAATCATTGAAGTGCCCCTCTGACTTTTACTGTACCTGCGGTTGATTGATTGTTTCACTGGACTAACTTAGATCTGCATAAGGGTCATGCTTGTCTGGAAAATTTTATGCCTCTCACAGGCAGGTACAAATGTTCAGAGCTGTGTTAATGGGTTACAGAAATTTGATTAAAGTGATGCAGGAAAATAGAGGTGAGAATGGAGACATGCACATGCATATGTTACTGCAGCACATTTGGGATTTTACATGTTTGATGAGACATTTACACATGTATATTTGGCTGCAGGTGCTGTGGGAATCTGAGGAAATATCAGCCTTATTGATTATAGCTTCTGCCTGCTCTGGTATGTGATTGTGCTCGATCCACAACAGTTGACCTGTTACAGTGGTGGTCCAAAGCCAGTTAAGGTGACTTGTACTTAACATACATTTTTTTCATATAATTTTAGTTTAAGTTAAATTTTTTAACATAACGGCCAATATTTAAACTAATTGTATTATTGAATTGAAATACCATGTTGAGAATGTTGATGTTTGTAAAATGTGTCATAATCTAGCCCTCTTTAAATACATAATCTTTTTTAATAGTCTATTCAGAAAACTAAAATTTATGTCCTTGATTCATGATTTTCTGAGCTTGCTAGTTGCTGCTAAACTTTGTCTTTAAGCTCTCTTTCACTTGCAAATTAAAGCTGTTCATTGAATGTAAAATAAGCTGCTGCTGTGACAAATTAGATGCTTATTTCAAGCTAAGTGCAAACTAAGTAATGTGTGCTCACAAAGAAGTTTTTGTGTTAATTTATTGGAAAACTCATAGACAGACACAGCTGGTTTTCAAATGTAATTTCTGTGCCTGTTGTATAAGAACAACTTTAGCTTTTACACAAATCTGGGGATAAAGAAATTGGATTAATCAGAGGAAAACTAGAGTCTTTTCTGTGCAAAACTGACACTACAATGCAATGAATGCATGGACACATCCATAATATAAATGTTTCAGTGTTTTCTCGATCAATTTTAAGTACACCTAATAAATTTTTCAACTTTAACTAGATTACTTCTGAAATCTCCTTTTTTATGCAAAAGTCAGGCTTTTCTTTGACATTTTTAAATAATGTAGTTGTGTACTGAAGTGCAGCTACGGGGCAGATGAGGGGTCATCTGAGTAATTAACCAGAAAGTAAAATAAGTGCCTCTTATTTTTAGATCTCCTCCAGCTATTTCACAGTTAAGCAAATATACATCAAACTAAGGGAAGAACTGCAATATTGGTTCAGTTATGCGTGGAGTGTGTCTGTATATCAGTTTGTATTTTGTATGTATATACAGGAGTCTCCCAGCTTTGCATCAAATAAAAAAAGAGAGAAAATCAACAATTGAGAAATCAATAAGTGTTTTTCCAAAAGCAGATAATTATTTAAGTTACTTTAAATGATCCACCTCATGGTATGGAGTTACCACAGTTAACACTGTCAACCCTGATCCCTTATCATTATGTCCAGTGAAATTACTTCCCTCTAAGCAGGATTTGAATTGGCCAAGTCCTACGGCAGTTGACTTTTTGGGAGATTTCTTGTCATTTTAATTTTGATAATTCAAGATGTGCCTCTGAAGAACGAGTGTCAGCTGCTGCTCAGTGATATGTTCAGTGAGTTAAGGGGGAGAGAGGCAGCTTGGACAAACAGTGTGTCAGGCCAAACATCCACTTAAATCCACTTTTAATCCCAAAAGTTTAAAATATATACTCTGAGCTCCTCTACTGCCCATAAACGACTCTGGATCAGAGCAGAATCTGGTGTGACACAGTGGTTTTTTCCTCAAGAAGTTTCAGCTCTGCCTCCAGGTCTCTTCTCTACCACTGCCCAGCTTAACAGCTGCCTGTCAGTGGATGGAAGTAATGTCCTCAATCTGCTCCAATCTTTTTAACATATTTTAACATTTTTCAGAATGCTAACTAGATTTTTTTTAAACAATTAAATGAATCAATTAAATGAATTCTGTAATTTAGGGGTTTATTATGACAAACTTAGGGATAGTCATTGTTGGGACAGTGGATCAACAGTAACAAACAGTTAACTAGGATGGTTTCAGTGATACTCATCTTATTCCTTTTAACTTTAAATGAAACATGTATTGCATGTAAGCAAAGCAATTAGCTTTGTCTTGGTTCAGTAACATAGAGAACCTGAAATTAAGAAGGAATGCAGTGGCATTTTTCTTTTTGAGAGAGGAAAATGTGTAAAGGCATGATTCCTTTCTTGACTGGGGGGCTGGTTTAGGGACTTGATAAACACAAATAATATCTGACAAGAATTCTTCCTATTTTTGCAGACAAGAAGATCTTTAAGAACATGTGGACTGGCATCACTTTTTTGCAAAGACTCTGATGCCTACTGATGCAGCTCCAACATAAAAGTGTAAATTACAACACACTCAAGAAATAGGGCATGCATTCTGAGAAAACACAGGTTGATGAGCACTGAGGATCAAGCACAATAGGAGGCTCAAAGGACATGTGTGCTATTCAGTGTAACTGAAAGAGGTTGGGAAGCCAAGAAATGAAATGTTATTTTCCTGTAATAGAGTGGAAGCAGGAGGACCTGCAAAGATATAACTGATTATGAGGTTGCTGAGTGCAAGTCCAATCTTAAAGAAGGACGATCCTCTCAGCACTTAAGTGAGTCTTACAGGAGAGACCCTGAGTGAGAAAATGATTTCCCAGCTTTTAATGTTGCAGTCAGAGGAAACTCTTTTCTCAGACATCAAGGAGGCCAAACTATGAGCAGCTGCCAGGTGAATTAATAAATTCCCGAACTTGTGGCTTAACCATGACTATAAGGAATTTCAATTAGTTTGCACATTCATAGCTGAACAATTGTGTGAATGTTTATATTTAATTAATTAAAATGTTCAGTGCTTGACTGTGTTGCTTTGTGTATTTCTGACTTATAAATTGAATACATCTGATTATACACTTTATAAGATTGTAAGCTTGACAAGATGTTTGTTTGTTCTACAAAAATTTAAGACCAGTGACACCACTCAGGGCTAGATATTAATGCTTGCCTGGGACAGGTAAACTCCATGTTCTGGCAAGTGGTGTGTAGGTTTCCATTTAGGAAAGTGATCAAACAAATGTGAAAATCTAAAATAAACCGCCTTATGTATCTTGGAAACAGAGCTTAGCTTAGCTGCCTATGTTGTCCTAGTGTCTTAATGGGAGACAGTTGGAGACAAAAGGGGCTCATTGTGATAAAAATGTGTTTCGTTACTCATGTGCTGAGTCCCTGTGCTGATCATAGCTATACTGCAGCCGGAACACACCGAACGCTGCTCCAGGATTTTTTTCTCCAATGGAGGAAATAGCATCTATAAACTTTGTTTAGTCTGGTAGCAATTCATGCACAATTCTTTGAGCGCCTTAACAGTAGATCATCACTAAAGTGCATGTCATACTAGAAAGACAATAAAAACAAACACAATGGTTATTTATCATTTTGACATATAAGGTGGCTTGATTGATTCAAGTCATTAATTTATGCACCAGGTAACATGAAAGAAAATCCTCCACCTTAAAATGAGTGGTTGCTGTCAAACAGTGGCATTAACATTAGGTGCTGTTAGGATAAATCACCTACCTGGTAGGTACTAGCTGGCTCAAAGAGCCATGCCTCTCTATAACACAACCACACACCTTGATTACACTCCTGACAACTGCTTTACTCAGTAAGCTAAAAAAATAAGGAACTGCAGTTTAAAAAAAAGAAAGAAAGAAAAGGAACAATAAAAACAAATGAAAACAATCTTGTCTACTTACTTCTTCTCTTGCCAACGTCTCCCTTGGAGGTGGCTGCCTCATTTAGCAGCACCATCCCCATGGTGATTGCAGCATCTGGGACAAGGTTGTCAAGGAAACAACGCACTTGCATTGCATACAGGAGAGGGAGAAGCTGGAAATACACACTGCCCCAGGAAAGGCTGCTGGACACAGATATGCTCTTAAAGATATTCATGTATACATACATGTGCACAAAAACACTCCAACAGGTAAGCAAAATTACCAGTCAGATGTACGGCAAAAGCACAGAACATTAATTTTAAAACAGGAGACACTTTGCTGATGGGCCACTCTTTACTTGTACTAAGAATTTTTAAAGTAGAAAAATGGGTTTCCTGATGAATTTCAAGTGATCGTATGGCAACACAAACTTTGAGTTTTTTTTCCCCAGGTGCATTTAATCTGCAGTACAAAGACTCACACTAGGAAGATATTCAGTATTTTTCAAAGCCCACACAGTACATGGGTGTCAATTTAACCTGAACATGCTCTTGCTGTAAACATAACAGACTAACAAAGGCTAGAAGTACACAAGTATACTTGTTACAGTCATGACTCTTGCTTCTGCATCTTGTGTTCCCTCCTGAAAATTGTGATACAGTCCAACAGCACAAAGGGGTAGGAATTTAAAACTATTCAATTGTGACTGAGTTCATTCAGAGTCTTGCTTACAAGGAGATAAGAAAGTAATAGCTGTGAAGATAAAAAAAAAACACACCAAAGAATAACTCTTACTTTGTATAGGTGAAATCTGTTCTGATCTGCCAAATTTCAATAATCTATTAACTGTAAATGCTCTTAACATTTTGTCATTTCTGTTCTCGGTCCACACTGACTGTAGCAGATGCAGCTGTTGCAACATTTTGGAGAGCTTCTTTTCTTGTCTTTGTGTAGACATTGGACTCAGTGGCAACCATTACTGATGTGGGTCTGTAAAAGTCAAGTGAAACACATTGTGACATTGACTTAACTGAAAATCAATTGGTTATTTTTCAAACAGGATGTGCACTTGGTACTACATACTTGAAGAATTTTGCTACTATTAGGGATATATCACTTGTTAAAGAATGAACATATTCACAAAATGTTGTGAACATCTCTATTTTGTAGAAGCCGTGCTCCACTCAACACTTGAGCTGTTCTAAAATCACTGCAAAGCACAGCCTCAGGTGGCTTATAATTACAGATTCTTTTTTTCAGCATGCTCTGCATACAAATGCACGACACAGAAGAAACCTGACAGGGTGCACAAACAAAGGCTGCCACATAGTGAGACATAGAGCCGGAACTGAGACATCCCTCTCTTGATGATATGGTAACAGACATGGTTTACTGGTTTGACGCAAACACAACAGTTATCTCACATACTGTCATAGAACTGAACTATGGAAGGTGGCATTTGGGTGGCTGTAAGAAGTTTTGCAACAACATGATAATGAAGTTATGATAACAGGTAGAGAGCAGACTATGAATAACACTTTTACACTAGGCTGAATTGAAACTGGTAAGACAGACTGTTCTCTCAGCCTGCAAGGATTCGACACTTCACGTCAACAGCAAAAAGACATCAGAAAGTCGTGCAGCAAGCTATGCTGCACTGCCTGCTTCAGTGTTTAATCTAGCCATCCTGTTATCAGTTCTGCCATCTGCAAAAAAAACTGTTTTTTCTGCTTAATTAGTTATTATTACAGTCAAATTGGAATATACAAGACTCGGAGAGTGAATAACAGGACTGGCTCATGTGCACATTGTCAAATCAAGTCAGAGAAGTTGGATGATGAAAGCCCAAATCCATTCATTTTCGCGGCACCAAAGTTAAAATAAATTACTTTGAAAAACAGATAAATGTTGGCTTGAGTGTATCTGTTTTTGTTGTAAGTATATCCAGTATGGCTATCTAACCTCATAACTCTAATAAATAGCTTTTAATTGTACCTGGTTTTCAAACATTTTACTGTATACAAATAATGAGAAGTATGTCCAGAAATACATCATTGGATGTCATCTTTGCTGGATAAGGTTAGATGAGCGGAGTTACTGACAGCGCACAATAAAACATATAAAAACAGGACATCGAATATACAGTCACTGGCTTGTAGGACTTTATTACTAAGAAACAATCTGGGAGGGTCAGAATTCCAACTCTGACACTTTGGGGATTTGAAGCAACGTTTATGTGACTTACATAATTTAATGGTCCTGTTCATCAGCTTATGATGGAGGAACACCTAATGCCACTTGGTACATTTACACTTAAAACACTTATGTGATATGACTGCATCCGTCTCTTTATTTTATGCGAAAATGGTATGATTTTACAACAGCTCATGTGTGTATGTGAGTGTGTGTGTGTGTGTGTGCGTGTGTGTGTGTGCGTGCATGTACCTGTGTGCCTATTTGTGTGAGTGCATGTGTTTGTGCGCATGCATGTACAATGAATTAAGTAAAATCGATGGGGAAACTGCATCCATGACAGGAAAAAAAGTGTGTTTACACCACCTGTACTGACAACAAGGGTAGGTGTGTTAACGTTTCAGCAGGTGTGAACATCTGTGTGTGCTTCATTTGGACGTAATCAGATGGGCAGAAACAAAAAAAAAAAAAGAAAATAATAAATAAAAAAATAAACTGCATGAGCGTAGACAAACAAATATTGCTCTGCAGCAGGTGCGACCTTGGACCTGCTATTTCCCATGGGGACAAACACAACAGCCAGGAATGAACGGTATCGTTACCCACACACATATTAAAGCACTGGTGCAAGTACAGACGTTTGCAGAAGCAGACAGAGAAGTAAACAAACAAACAGAAACATCTATCCTGCCAAACAAGTACCCAACTAAACACACACACACACACACAGCCTATCATCGGGGGTTGAATTTGTAGCAAATCAGGCAAGGACGTGAAGCTAAAAGAGGACAATCTCTTGTCTTTGTTTTGTTTGTTTGTTGAGTCCAGCAGGCAGCCTCCCTATGGAGAACGCACACAGACAATAAAGCATTCGTGTTGGGAAAATAAATGTAGCGGGCTGGAAAACTGGATGCTGCTTCAAACATATAAAGGTGGTTTTTATAGAAGACAATGAAGAATTAAAGGAATCTGTTGCTAAGATGAGCTGTTGGATTCTTTGCTCTTGATAATTTGTAACACCTTTTTCAATTTGTGATAACACTCACAACATACAAGTCGTTGAAAGGATACTCAGAAGAAGGATGATGTGAGACTCAGCCACAAACTGAGCCTGACTGCTGCCATGAATATAACTCTGTGGAGGGGAGAGAGGGAGAGAGGCAGTTGGATATATTAGTTCATTTCAAATGACAAAAGGTCACATCCTCAGTGAAATTTTAAAAATCAAGAAATACAGAAAAACACAATAAGACAAAGGATAACTTTGTGAATGGTAAAAAACAGGACTGCACAACACAGTTGGGGAAGGGCTTGTAAAAACTATGTTCCTCAAAAAACTTATTCTTGAGGCACTAATTGTGAAGAAGTAAATTATTGCCATATTAAGACCATTTCATGCTACTGATTAAATCATAGGAGCATAATAATGAAAACACAACATTATATACAGCAACAAACTTTTATTCCTATTATTCCAATTGTTCTTGTTATTGAGAATATCAACAGTTATTATAGTTATTATGCACAGTTATTATAGATAAATAAATACATATATACACTCTTTGAACACCAATTGAGGACAACAGGTCGCAGTGAGGCAAACTTTTACAACTGGATAAACGTGCTGAAAATTTCGAGAAATTTTCAGTGAGCATGTGTTGAAATGTATCATGAGAAAGATCTTTTTAATTTAGATTTATTATAAGAAACCATGCCCACTAATCAACTGCCAAATCTAATGACCCATTCAGTCATGACCCTCGACTGTGCAAACTGAATTACATACCGATATGTACAGACAGCACTTGTAAACTTAGCACATGTGCAGTGCTCTGGTAGGTCTACTGGAGACAAGAGTTCAAAACAAACAGGCTAGTACTTTATACTATGAGGATATGTCTCAAATCCAACAAGGCAGTAAATTGTTCATTTGTATATCTGTTATAATCGTACAGTCTTTTTTTTTAATGTATGAGCAGAAATATGTCTTAAATCATGTGAATGTGTCGTGTGCAGATCAGATAAAGAGTGCATCCTTGTGAGTGTGTGTGCCTGTGTTTTGTGAGTCATAAAGATTTTTCTCATGAAGTGCGTTGGTGTAAAGAGGAGCTACTTTTTCAGGGAGTGGGCGGGGAGGTCAGTCTAACCCTACAGGAGCCCTGCAAAGTACAGACACACACAGGACTGTATTCTCTGGACCACTCGAGATTTCAAAGGGTGACCCCCCAGGGTTTGACTTCAGCTTCTATTTTGGTTTCTATTTTTGTAAATAACATTGTAAAGGTCTTGCACACTGCTAAATTGCATCTTTTCCTGGATGACACAGTGGCCCCCTAAGTTACCCCGTTTTATGAGCAAAGTCATTAATGAGATTCAGAGAGCATTTCAACAGCTTCAAGTTGAACTACATAGGCCTAAATTAATTCCTAATGTTTAGAAAACCATCTAATGGCAATTACTAATCCTTGTTTCCAATCCCAAGCAACAAAAACTCTCACATTCCACAACGGGACTCAACTGAAGAAAGGGTCATTCTTTAAGTCATAATGCATTTGTTTGGTTGAGAGGTGTTACTTCAAAGAACATGTTAAAAATCTCTCAAAGAAGCTCAACCCAGGGTTTTTTAATGTGTGCTTTAGAAATAACACTTCTCGACTAACCGAACGCATTACTATATAAAATAATTTTCCATTGATCGGCTGTTTTAATATGTTAGCTGGGGAAAGAAACAAACAACAACCAAAAATTTTTTATTTAAACTGTAACTAGTGTGCTGCTTGGCCAGGTCTCCTTCAGAAAAGCGAGATTGCAATGGCAAAGAATTTGATGGTAAAGAAATTAAAAAATAAATAAAAACTGATTATCTGTTTATCTCAATAAACGAAACCCTCTTGTGCCAAAATTCCAATTTTTACACAATACTGCCTGTACTGTGACAGGAAGATTTAAAAAAAAAATGAAGACCTAAATGACTGACATGTATAAACTGATGGACAAAATGAACTCTGAACTCCAAATACTTTCAGTGTTGTTTCTGCAGAGACTGAGGATGCAGCAACAGCTCAGCATTTACTCTGAGATTCAGCAAAGACCATGGATCCGAGAAAGACATGATGCTACCTGATGCAAGCTGCAGTCTTAGATGCTCATGAAAAATAGGTAAATATCTTCAATATGATAAGATATGATTGTGATTCATGATTCTCCGCTCAAAATAATTCTGGATTTTAAAAACTCATGGACTACGGATGAATTGAAAAAGAAAGGAGTGTCACAGTAATTTTACAGCCAAAATAAAGGTTCTTTGATGATAAATGAGCTTCTGGTTTACTTGTCTCCGCGTGGCATCAATGCACTGGTGACATGAAGTTGAAATTATAAAAACCACTAACAATGAAAACAAAAAAAGACAGCAACTCAGCAAAAATATGACAAACATCAAAGAAAACAATCAGAAGAAGGGAATCAGTATTCAGTTACAGTGTGGATACAAACAATTTAGTGTTTGTAAAGTCTTTACACTAACCAGTGATTATTTGACCATAGGTTTGTCTGTGAAAGTGTTCCGACTAGAGTACTAGTCTGACACATCACTCCCATGTGTCAGTGTCCTCTCTGCAGATCCCTGTCTGTTACAGTTGGTATCCTTTGTCTTCAACCACAGAAGAAAGTCTCCCACACAGCTCTGTGATTAAGACTCAAACTCTACGCAAGCAAGCTTTTCTGTCATCTGTCTCTGTGTGATGGGAGAGAAGCAGCGAGACAAACAAAGGGAGACAAAGTGGAAGTCTTTCAGAAACAAGACAAATAAAAGGGGAGAGAGAGGAAGAAAGAGTTTCAATGTTTCTTATTGTCCCTACAGATTATTAGCGTCTAGGTTTACGGCACGTCTAGGGTCTGTTTTTCCACTCGACTGGCCCTGTGTTCATTTCTTCCCCTATCAGACAGGAATAAGGATGGAAAGATGAATAGAAGATGACAAAGGAGGAGGAGGAAGGGTGGACAGCTTTTTCTTGCTTCAGTGGAGAGAAATGAAGATTTTTTGCACTTGAAAGCAGACAAAGACAACAAAGGCTCTCGGCTGAAACAGATACTTTTGTCTTCAATAAAATCCAGTTACTCTGTATTAGCTAATTATTAACACCATTAAAAAAGTTTCATTTGGAAGTTGGTCAATGAGTTATTTGGTACTCCTAATCACTAGTGTACTCTTGTAACACTGTCAATTAAAAAAACAAAAACAAAAACAACAAAAAAAAAAAAACCTTTAGCTTGCTGGAAAAAGAACATTCTTAAGCTACGTCTGCACCCATAATAATAATAACAATAATGATAATAATACGCTAAAACATATGAAAACATGTAACACATGATTGTGTCATGCGTCTCTTTCATGTGACCATTAAGTGAGTAAAGAAAATGTATCCCTGGTTTGATCCCAGAGTGAGAGGAAAAATGTTCAATAACTGTTCAGAAAAAAGGGATCTTTCAGAAAATGGCACATCTGTTCCTTATTACAAAGGGTTAACTAGCCCAAGTGCAAACCATAATTAAATAAGAGCTCAGTCCTTTCAGAAGACAGTTGAAAAGTCACTCAGGAAGTAATTACTAGATCAAGTACGCTACAAGTATGTATATTAGGCAGGCTAGAGGAATTCAGGGAGGAGAAAAAAAGGCAATGACAAAAAACATAATTTAATTTATCAAAAAAGCTGCAAAAAAACACAGGTTAATGGGAAACAAAGGCATAAATATCCCAGAACAGAACTTACCTTTATTACTAAAACTAAACTAACGTTACCCCTTTCTACTTTTCAAGAAACAGCTCTGAGCATGTTACATCTTCAACAGAAACAGAAACTGCAGATAGAGGCTATGAGCAAGAGCAGTGCTTGGGGGATGAAAAATTCCTCAATCCATGGTCAGGCACTTCCAATTAATCTGATGGATTAGAAAGCAGGACTTCCATTCATTAGTGTGCAGGGCTGAGAGTGTGTTTCAGTGTAGGTAACTTTGCATGTGTATGCTTAAATTCGGTGAGTGAACAGGCATTTGTGAATGAGACTGTTAAGGGAGAATTTGTCTGCGTGAAGAAAGTGCATGTTTGTTCATTAGAAAGAGCGAAGACACGGAGGTGGTCCGAAAATAAAAGGTGGCACAGTTCATTTAGCCAATGTGGAGATGGATAGAAGATCTAACTCAATTTCAAACTCTACATCTCTTCTCTCTGTTACTCAATCACACACACGGGTTACAATCCAGCCTAACTTGTAAACGAGTAAAGAGGCCGATGCAGTATTTTAAATGTGGTTTGGTGTTGAATTCAGCCAAATACAACACGAAAAGGGGCTATTTTTACTTTTATTTAGTGATAACCGATCACATTGCTTCTACAAACACAAACATAGGGAGGTTTTGATACAACGACCGGCAGGACAATGTAACTGATTCGGATATGAAGTGAAAAGTCACATTTTTCACTTCACGTATTAGCTGTATCAGTGCAACTTGTCAAGCTCACAAATCTCAGATCGAACTACTCAAACTAGACAGTGCTGACTGATTGTGAATCATTATTTTGTTATTTTATTTCACATTTCCAACAACAAATCTTTTCCAAAACAAATTTTAAGCGATAGTTAGAGTATATTAGAGCTTTTGAGACTAGGCCACCATTGTACCGTTGCTGCATAAAAAGTAACAAGTACTCCCCTGACTTCACATTATTAAGTTCCACGTCAAAAGTTTTATTGCTCTGGTTTTTCATGGAAAAAAAACATCAAGTATGTAATTTAGATGATCAGAGAAGAGTTTTCAGGGTGTTTTATTGGAACTTGAAGAATTAGGCTGGGGACTGCGTGCTTTTCAATGTCAACAAATTTCATTAAAAACCAAATAGGCAGTTATGACTCTCATTCTCTGGATGCTGCACTAAGTCTATCCCAGTAAAGACATATATCTTTAAAAAAAGACATAAATATGATCTAATTAAAAAAAAAACACTTCTAAAACAAGTGTTGTTTTTTTTCTTTCCAATGCCTCTTAAACAGGAGTACATTTTGTCAACATTTGGTACTTTCAGATGCCAATTTTTTAAACATTTTTGTGTGCAAGTGAGTATTACGGGAGTAGGATAGTCTATGTGGGACACTCTCATTATGTCACAGTAGCCCTGTTCATCCTAGTTGAATAATATGTCAGGCAGAGATGCGATTTGTCTCAGTGATGTGTTTCTAATAGTTTCCAGACAACAATAAAAATCTGTGGCATACATGAACAGGCCATATTAATTTGGACAATACTTGATTGATAAATTCATTATTTCAGTCTTTTAATGGGGGAAAAAAAAATGGTAGTAATTTTGTAATGCATTTGTAATTTGATCTCGCAGCATGCTGACACATACTTTGTTCGCCTTTTAAATAGCCTCACCACAGTTCACCTTCATAAATTTAGGCAGGCTCACGCTGCGGAGCTGTCTGCTAAACTGTAATCAGCTACTACACCAATTAATCTGATGGATTAGTTTTTCAAGAGACCCATGACTGTGAATGAGGTTGAAATATCAAGATAAATAAAATAAATTTGTCCACCATAGTCAAGGACGTAATGGTTAAAGTTGGTTCAACCAACAAGAATTTTAATGCTCTAATGAGAGGCGGTCGGCCCACCTTCCCAAGCCCCTGCCAATAAGTGGGAGTCTTTCAAAATTGTGTCCATGTTTTGCTTACCCTTTACTCTGTATTTTTAAATCCTGAAAATAACCTCGTGATGAACTACAGGGCTACAACCACACTGAGATGCTAGTTCAGCTAAAACACATGTACTGCACAGGACCCTGTGACAGGAGCTGCTCATCACCAGTTGTCCTGGTACACTGAGCAGTGGTCAGTCTGTCATACTGCCAGTAAATCACTCAGTTGGCATCCCCCTACTGCCTGCATCACACACTACATAGCCAGAAGGACACACTCCCTGCAGTGTCAGTCCTTTGCAGTCTTCTCTTTAAATATGTTAGGGAGGAGTGATCCAATGGAAGTTGGTTGGGAGGTCACACTGGTAGTGTTTTATTGCTGGTTGTGAAAGCTAATTTCCAAATACTTTTAGTATTCTATCCTCCTTTCTTTTCTATGTCTTTGCATATAAAACATACTTATGATGCTCTGAACTGTTTTGACTCAAAGAGAAGTCTGTGCAGATTATAAACTCATAATCATAGGACCATTGTTTGGTTTGTTTCAAGAAAATAGATGGTAAAAGGTTAGCTCAATTAAAAAAAAAAGAGGAAGAACTAAATATCAACTGAAGAACTCCAAAATATGTGTAGACCTTTACCAAACACTTTTCACGAGCATAATTAACTTTCGCATTTTTTCATTAGTGTGCTCTTAGGATCAAGCTCTTAGGTAAATACATGCTTACACTCATTCTAACACAAGGCAGACTTGAACAACACAGTGTCTGTGTTCATGCACTCATCTGAATACATTGACATTAAAAAGCCTTGTTTATATAAGGGTTGCATAAAACAGCCCATTTGTCAGACTTTGAAGCAAATTAGATGTCTGCAACAATGCAGGTGCATAATAAGCATTTACACACACAAACACACACGCGCTCTGATGCGTGCATGCACACAGTGGGAGGCCATAGGCATCTCATATGTATGTGATCATATTAAAATGAGGTTGAGGTTAAAATAGGCTTTGGCAAGTACGTGTCTGTGATTTTCTTAATATACCACATCCTGGTGTTCTAGATAAGAAAACATACATGACAGGAAATTTAGCAGCAATAAAAAATAATAGCTTAAATTAATGGCAAGTTATGTTAACACTCATTAATTATATATCATAAATAAGCAATTCGCATACTTTGTGCCTCTCTCTCCTGACTTGACCATTCTCACTTTGAATCAAACCACTGTAGCATTAGCTGTTAATAGCTGTGGGTCAGATAACCTTTACAAATAGCTATGTTCATCCTTTTCACCCTGTATCATGTATTTGTGGATAGTGTGTGTGAATGTGTTTGTGTGTGTATTTTGTTTGGTAAAGGTCAGGAGGCACTCAGACAGGAAGGGGGATAAATGAAAAGCCAACAAAGCAGAAAGAACAGATAGGAGAAAGAGTAAGTAACAGAGAGGAAGCCAGATGGAGTGGAAATATGTGCTCCATTTATAGAGACAAAGGACGGGTTTGACTGTGTGGGTTGTATGCAAAGTGGTGAAATGATGATAGGTAATCTAGGAAGTGAACTTTGCAATGCAGTCTGGGTAAGAGTGTCAGCTAAATATCTACAACATAAAAAGAGAAAGAGCGTGAAAGAATTCCAAGGGAAAGGGCGATTGTTTGCAGGATGATAGAGCTAAACTAATATAGACGTGTAAACTACAAACTAATACTGAGGCTTTACCAAGCTCAGTCGTGTCAACTGAGAATGTTGATAAGATTAACAGGTAGTTAAGTGGACAAAACGCAATATATTTCAGTATTTTTGGTTGCAAAAAATTTTGAATTGGGCTATTTTTTCCATCAAATGAGAAATGTGCTCCAACACACCAATGATTAAATGCTTAACTGTCTGAGAACTTTGAATGCGTTTAATGATTCTGGTGATGCCTCTAAAATCGCATTATCCACATACTGTTTATGCAGTTTAATGTTTACGTACTCAGTGGAGGATTCAGTGTAATTATCCAAGAGTCAATTAAAGCCATTTAAAATCTTGTTTTCCTCTTTTAATATAAAACATGTCAATCAATGAAATGAGGGGACTTTTAATTTTCTCACCAGATGAGGTTTTATTTGTGTTTTTTCGAGAAAATATGGAGGATTTCCTGAGGTGTTAAGTAGGATAAAAAAAGACTTGAAGAATGACTGGCTTGATTTACAGATCCAGACCTGCCAGCCTTGGGAAAACACAATACCACAATACTGAAATTTGGCCGAGTTCATGTTTTTGCAGCACTTCACTTTGTGCACCAACATTTCCCTAAACATTTCCCCAGTTCATCATTAAAATAAAGAACACTGCTTTGAAGAACACTATACAATTGTTTATTCCTGAGAAGAATTCCTTTTATGAAGAACAAATATTTCTTCCCCTAAAACTACACTGTGTACTTTTAAAGAGCTTTACATGAATGTCTGATCAAGTAAAGTTCTTCTGTTCACCTTGACCTTGATGCTCTGCCCTGATTTAACCGAAGACAAGATGCAATGTTGCATCATTAATCTTTCTACTTGCAGCTTTCCATGTGACAGACAGTTGCCTTTGCTGTCATGCTCACCTTTTATGTCACCAAGGCACTTTTCATATCAATGCTTAGGCTGTATTGGGTTTTGCCTATAACAACACTAAAAACCCTCTCACAATCAGCAATGCTACGGAGGATAACAAGTTTTCCAACCTTTTCCAAGACCTCCCTGCTTCCCCTCTTCAACAGGAAGGGATTTCTGGGAGGCATAGTCTCTCTTCTTCTACTAGATCTACTGCTCTTTCTTTCACTGCTCTCAGTATCATTTTCATCAGACTTCTTTGTTACCTCACTAAACATCGGTTTGCGCTTGTTTTCCACAGTTATTGCCTGGTAATCAAACAAGCTAGCTTGCAAATCATGTAAAGTTAAACCAACATCTTAACATTTCCTATTTTTCCCAAGATTGGTATGTCTCCAACCTAATTTAACCCAATACACGATTTAAACATTTTACATCTGCCCAAGTCTAATTATCTTTGCAAGCGAATTGAGAGAAGCAGCCAGCCGAGGTGTGTAGGCAGTTTGAGAGGAAACGAAAAATGCAAAGTAGATGATGAGATGACATTACCTATCTGTTGCTCATCACTTTTAGGTGTTCGGGTGAATGCAGATGAACATCACTGTTGAATATTACTATTATTATCACTGCATAAGTGCCCTTGTGCAAGGCAATAAACCCCTGAAGTTCTCCAGTTTATAGCTGCTTAGTGTCCAGTTGCTTAAGTTGTGCAGGACATTTTCCAGGTGTGAGCATGTAAGAAAAAGCAAGTGACTCAGAAGTTCTGTAATCTAAAGACCTGAGTCACTCAGTAAATGTCATCATAATTATGCAAACAGAAGAAAATTTTAACAATATCACCAGATGACTATTGTCCCATACAGGCTAGGAGAAGTAAAAGCATTTAACAGGACACTGACAGTTACAGGATGTGATACTATCTCTTTTGTAAACCTATCTCTCTGTTTTTCTTTTCTCTCATTCCCCCTCCATTAAAGTTATGTTAAATATATAGGTCCAAATTAGTTTTATGTTAAGAAATAAAAGGTTTCAGTCATGTTGCGTGTAGCTCACAGTGACTAGATGTCCAGTGTGTGGTAGTTGTACTTTCACTTAAGTAAAGAACCTAAAATCTTATTTGCCTCTGCTGTTAGTGTTGTCTGCTGCAGTGCGTCTGTCAGTGTGTCAGTCAGGCAGTGATGCTGCTCTGTTGTTTCTGCCTGAGAGAGACAGTTACACTGAATTGAGCCGTTGCACTTTAACCATTTTCCTCACTGAGTATACCATCATTTACTATGGATTTACTCAGTGGTCACTTAAACTATGACTTTTTGACATAGTTTACAAAGTCACTTGGCTTGTACGCAATTGTGTTAGTCAGTCTGTACCTACAACTGCCCCCCCTTTTTTATTTCAGTTACCTGATCACCTTATTGTAGCTGTGAGTGTGGGTGTGAGCATTTAAGTGAGGAGACAGAGAGGGACAGTCAATGTCTATTGGTCTGAACAAATATCCAGCAAAAAGGACCATTTATTTTACTGCCTCACTACACTGTTCAATTCTCTCTGTATCGGCTCAAAGCACACAGATAAACACACAAACATTCCCCCACTTAATCAAAAGCATGCACACACACACATGCACACCACACACACTAACAAAGAGATGTGCAGGTAAACTAAAAAGTAAAGCAGCACTCACACTCCCTTGCACTCCATATACTGATGTCCTCTACAAGCCAAAAGTCAACTATTTACAAAGAGCCAATAAAAGTGACAATGGTGTTTGAAATATGAAAGGTTAGCAGTAATGCAGAGAGGACTTCTGCCAACTGCTGCCAAAAGCCATCAATCAATCAAATATGGAAATTTTATGAGCCGGAAACATGTAAATGAAAATAAAAGTGGCAAAAAAATGGGCTGATCGGAGTGGGAGCCAAAAGAATAAAACAGTTGCTGAGAGATTTTACTGGGGTACCCTTTGTTTTCCCTGAAATTTACCCTCCCTCCTTCCAATCTGTGAAGGTAGATACATGCACACATGTTATTGCTTGCAATAAGATTTAATACTGTCTCTGTTGTTTAGTCTGAC
Organism: Acanthurus tractus; assembly: GCA_029783725.1. Taxonomy (NCBI): domain Eukaryota; kingdom Metazoa; phylum Chordata; class Actinopteri; order Acanthuriformes; family Acanthuridae; genus Acanthurus; species Acanthurus tractus. The sequence goes on along the minus strand of JAQNCA010000024.1, from coordinate 15,688,905 downwards.
ACTTGCATGGGAAAAAAAAACTACCTGAACCTTTATTTATACAATCAGGGAAATTTTAACATGCCACAAGCTCAACTGCTGATGACTCAGTCATAACTGCTAAAGTTTAATGTAAGAAATAACATGTCTTAACTGATTAGCACTTGCTTTGTTTTTTTAATTTAATGCATGATAAATGATGCATTTTGTTTCAGCTAAATGTCCTGAATCGGCACCTGCTCATACTTAATCTCCAGTGAGCATTAGTTTTCATCTCCCCAGCTCCACTGGTTTACAGTGGTTTGTGGCTGCTCTGTGCAGGAGAGAAAACACAGTGATTCTATGTCAACAGAATGAAACACTGGATTTACAGGCTAAAGCTGTCCCACAGCTGTGTAAATCTTGAATAAATGGGTGTATAGATAATATGCAGCTTCACTCTCAGCACTGCAGCACTGCAATGGCAGCCACTTGAATCTGGTTCTTTAAACTCATCACTGAGGTGAAGGCACACTGTCACATGTAACTGGATACTTGAGAGAAAACCATTTATGCTTATTCTTTGAACTTATCATATTTTCATGGTCAAACTTAAGCAGAACAGTGTGTCCACAATCAATGGAAAGGAAACTGTCAACATTATGTTTATCAGTGTTTTTTTTATAAAGGTAGAATGGTATTTCAATTGTGTTTCACTGTGGCAGATCCAGCTCCCCAAAGGCCTCCCGTTGTGTGTCTGTGTTTGTGTGTGTGTGTCTGAGCAAAAATGAGCTAGCAGTATTTTCTTGGCTGCACAGTGAGACACTCACTACAATTTCAACGACTTGGTCGTGCCATTCGTCAGTTGACAAATCCTTTCAATATTGTCTACCTGGCCGCGCACGCTCATCATTTTAAAGGAATTACACTGTCTGAGGAGAGAGTGTGAGAAAGGAGAGTGGGAGATTAGAGAGGGAGGTGAGAGGAAGTAACATGAAAAGAAAAGGAAAAGAGAACAGGAAAGATAAGACGGGTATCTTTTCAATGGTGTCTGCCTAGTTCAGGCCATCCACTGTCGGAGAACGGAGAGGAAAGGGGGATTTAAAGAGAGCATTGTGGAGCGGATGAGGGCAAAGTGGTATGTTAGGAGGGAGGAAATAAGAAAGAGATGAGGGCCATTTACACAGGATCTAATGTAGCTATCCATGCTGCTATTTTGGTTGGGTGACAAAATAGCAATCTGGCCTGAAATCTCGGAAAATGTGGTTGAGTTAAAGCATGTCGGTCAATAAAGCTAGTGTTGTAGAGGAAATGGAAAGAGGAAGACGAATGATTCAGGTTGGGCTTTAAGGCCTAGGAGGCTTGCCGGTGTAGGAAGCGTAACAGTGAGCATAATAGTGCCGACCCTTAGTCGGGTCCCATACATTCAGTGGTTCCTTTCTTAGTTATTCAGAGAGTCGTATTCAGACTTATACGGCAGTAAAGTGTTTAAATACAGTACATAAGGGGGGCGGAGTTTGAGAAACACTTCTCCATTTCAGTGCAGTTCAGCAGTCTGACACAACACTATATACATTTCTCATTTGTGCTTTTATTACCTTAAAAAACCTGTGTCCCTTTCCAAACTTCAAACTGGATGGCCTGTTTTGCTTTTGCGTGAATGTATTTAGAGAGTTTTTCTAAGATCTTTTGTGTTATTAACGATATATCCTGCTTGTTAGGGATGTCAGACTGTGTGTATGCACCACATCTCACCACTGCTTTGATGTAATTTAGTCAGCTTTTTTAACACCGTGGCAGGGGGTTACAGATGAAAATCTTCCTTGTTTTGTCTTCTTTTCTTTGTTTTTTATTTTTTATTTATTACTTATTACCGTCCCTTTCTATAAAAATTTAACATGAACACAAGTAACTGCAATGCAATGTTGTTTATTCCTATAATGAGCATTGATCCACAGTCCTGTAACAGTCCTGCTTGAATCATCAGGTGAAAACAACTCAAAGTCTAAATATGTAAATAGAGTTCAGCCCTAAAATCTAAGTGGCACCTCTACTGATTTTTAGAAAAAAAGGTTAGGTTAAAGGTAGAAATTTCAATCAGTGTAAAAAAACAAACAAACAAACAAACAAAAACATCCTTCAATATGTGTTATGGCCATGCGTCGATGCCTCTCACCACCTGTGTGTGAGACAAACAGCTTGCAGGTGTATTCTAATCAGATGTGTGCTCCTTGTCCGCCAGTTGGTGCTCTTGACTGTCTTCTACTCCTCCATGACTAGAACCAACTGGAGCCTGATTGTTGGGACACCTGTTCGACCACAGCAATCAGCAGTAGAGCCTTTCTAAGCCCTGGTAGCTGGACAGTATGGGCAGCCGACTCGCCTGGCTTGCCAGTGTGCCTTGTGAAACTCTGTAGTTGTTGTAGCTTGAATTAGAAATTGTTGTTTGGCTGAGGCAGGCATGTATTAGCTCTAGAAACTGACACTACCAGCACTTTGGTTGAGCACTTTGTTCATGTTTAGAGACACTAGGTTTATTTATGGGCATTTTTTTTTTTTTTTGGAGTGAGCTGGAAAGTGTAGATAGCGGGGCTTTTTTTCATATGTGGGTTATTTTTTTGTATGATCAGCTCTTGTTTTGAGTTCCACCTTTGTTATATACATTTTTTTTATTTAACAGCACCTGGTTGCCCTTTCTGTTGTAGTTTTGCCTCTTCCATCTTCTTTTATTTGTTCTATTTTTTAAAAACTCCAAGCAATAAATAACTTTGCTGCACGCCATTTCCATCTGGTTTATGTTGCTTCCCTTTTCCCCTGAGAGCTGGGTCATAACAATATGAAATCATTTCATACGATTAAAAAAGCTTTTACTACATTGGTTGGAAATCTCCATACTGGTCATTCTCCTCTCTCAGCACTCTCTCTTAGCTCATTCAAAGCCAAAAGCAGGAGACGAAGACAAAATAGAAGAAATGGAAAGGTAGGAATTTTTCAAACTACCCGAATGCACTTATTTCTCATGAAGACTATAACACAGTAGGAGGACAGACAGAGACGTTAAAGAGAAGAAGGAAGGGCTATGAGAAGGAAAAAAGCAGTTGGGGGGAATAACTGATAAACAGAGAGAAAGACAGAGAGAGTAGAAGTACAAAAGGAGAAGCCAGAAGGAGGGTCAAATGGAGAAGGGCCATAATGAATACATGAAAGGATGCATGACAGAAAATGAGCTGAAACTGAATAAAATAAAAAGAATAAAGTTAAATTGAGTCAAAGCAAAAGCTGTGCAGAGGCTGCCCGCAAGTCTAAAATACATCTAAGATAACAGAATGCCTGTCGATGCTTGTCTTGGCAGAATATGAGTGGTTCAGACTCAAGTAGGTGGCAGAGAAGATGGGAGAATGGAGAGTTATTGAAATAATGATGAAAAAGAAAGACGGAGTGAGTGACAGAGAGCCAACAAAACCTGACAAATAGTGCCTTTTACACAGAGCAAGTGAGAAGGGCCACATCATAAGGAGCAGGGGATGGAAAGGGGCAAGAGAGAGCTTGTGATGCTTCTTTCTTTTGTCTGTATAATAGTGTATTTGTGCATGCCCTTTGTACGTCGTCTCTCGGAGTGCTGGTTATGAGGAGTGCCAATCCTTTCCAGTCTCTTCATAAGCTGTATTGAGTTTATCTACATTAACTACCCTGCTGTGCACACTTGCAGTGTGTGTCTCATGCTTTACTCACTGTGGAATGCCTTTTGTACGTGTGTGCAAATGTACACAAAACACAAATTGGACGATTAACGCTGTAGACACTTGCTCATATGTTGCGCAGGTGAATTTCCTTCACTCACCTTCTGTCTTCCTCTCTTTCGTCTCTCTCTGCCTCACTATTCTCATCCTCTTGTCCTCCCTCATTTTCTAAGTTTGTGTCTTTTTTTTTTTAAATTTAACACTTGGCTGAACAAACTTAAACAATTACCAGCAAAACTATATCTACATGTTCCGTTTGTCTGTGTTAGCACATATATTTGGGGCAATGAGGGGCAAGAGTCAACAAACACAGGAAAACTGTATAAAACAGATGAGGTGAGATAGACTAATAGGCAAACATTGGAACACTGATGTTAACCAGCATGATTAGTCCCAGTTGTGCAGTGACACACACCCACAGTCTGAGCACTGACCTGCAGGCAGGGTGTGACGAGACAGCCTAGTGCATCTTACTTGGGTCAAACAGCCCTACAAATGTTCCCATCTATGTTGAGCAGAACTCAATTTACTGTTAAGTATCTTACCCTTAAAATATTGTTTTTGCAGAACACATAAAATACCAACAGTAATAAGCCCCGAAATGAAGAAATAAAGATAGGATTGTAAGAAAAAGTTTGGGAGGAAATGAGCCAATAAAAGAAATAAAAAGAGAGATGAAAACAACAAACGAGGGACTGAAAGAGGAAGTAAATGATGGAACAGATAGATAATTACATTGATCTATAAAGCCAGAGGAAAAAATAATATGAGTCATACCACTTGTCCATTTTGGGGATTTTTGTGGGCGTAGGGAGGACCTCGGATGTGATTCCACATCTGACCGGATGTCATTGCAAAAACTACACACTGTTACACACACACACACACACACACACAAAACAGAGAGGGAAGGAGAAGGGGAACAGGGACAGACAGGAGAGAATGTGAATAAAAATAATTAAAAGCTTTAGTATTATTACTATTATTATTAATTTTATCTTACGTTTAATAGTCAAACATCAATGACACAAGTGACTCTGACAAAAAATCCAGTTTTGTTGAAAATCTAATTAATGAGGTGTGATTACTCAAATGAAACTTTTCACTAAGGTCCACATAGCATAAGTAATAGGCTTGTGAGTGAGGATGATTTTTGGCCAAAGGATTAAAAGGAATCCATCCAAAACCTACTGTCGGTGTTTTTGTGAGCGGCTGTGTTTTTGTGTCATACCAGTGCAGCCATGGCCCATCCTGTCTTGTTGTAGATAAATTCCAGGTTGTTCCTTCTCAGATACAGCAGACCTCCAACCAGAGACACTAACAGAGCCAAAGCAATAGTCCCTGAATAATTAGGAGGGCGGAAGACACGGATCTGGGGAGAAGGAGACAGAGAGAGGAAGAGGAGCATGAGACTTGTAGGATTTTAAGTTACTGTGAAAATCACTATACTGTTTCAAAATAATAATAATTATATAGGTTGGTAATCTCAATAGTGTTAACAGTTTGAGCAAATAAATATGTTTCTTTGGCTTGACTATAATTGAATAAAATAGCAACAGTAATAATTATAATCCAGTGAACTTCTGCACCTACCCACAAAAATAAAAGGAATATATGAATAAAATTCAGATTAATGTATAATACATTTCCAGAATAAAGTTTTGTAATATCTTTTATTTGAGCAGAGGTGTTGTCTGTCAATATACTTGCTGGATGTGGGACTTCATAATGACTTCACATTACATTTAATTTTCAAAGGATGTGAAAAACGCTGATCACCCAGTCACTTGAGAATAAGATTACAGCAGAGGAGTACGTACAGATAGCAAAGATATTTAAAACAAGTTCCTACACAGTTATATCACCCAAGCATTAAGAGAAACTCTCCAAATCAGATTATTAAAATGTCTAATAATCTAATTGGAGAGTCACAGCTTAACCCAGCATCCCTGTACACCAGACAGCTACAAAAAAATAACCAGCTCCATCTAAGACAACTGCTACCACCCTCTGCAGTTAATTACAGTCTATTCCTACTGGACAAAAGCTTCTAGTCCTAAGGTGCAGAGCACAGTGGTATTCGATGGCTTTGTCCCACTGTCAAATCAAAGTCATGCAAATGTTACACAGATGCTAAAAAAGTTACATGATTTTCTAACTTTAAGTCCTGATAATTGTAGTTTTAAGCAACTTTATTATTATGGTCTATTGTCTGTGTTGTTTGTGAAAAGTATCACAATGTCTGTGTACAGCAAATCTACAACAACTGCAAGTCAAGTAATCTGAACTTTAAGATTACAAGCTCTGAATCAAACAAGGATTTCTTTAACTAACAGTCACTTAATTCATGCTTGAGCTAATATATCTTATCATTTTTTGGATCACGCTCAAGGCTCAGGGTTCAAGGAGCTTTTATTGTTTCACGGTCACTTCTCTAACACAGTACAAAGTACATGAAAGGAACGACATTGGTTACTCTGGTCCTGGTTAAAAAATGACCAGGAACTAAGTTGCGGGTCACCATGTTTCTTTACAACTGCGGGTCGCCATGTTTCTTTCCCTTTCCTTTTATTTTTCTGTTCCATTCTGTTCTT
>JAQNCA010000024.1:15622758-15635813 GCA_029783725.1 Acanthurus tractus | reverse complement strand
GGGTTGTCGGTGCTGTGTTTGGGACTCTAGAGAGCATTCCAAATTTTTTGGTCACCATTTTAATATCGGTCCCCCCCCCCCCCCCCCCTCTTCTTCGCCGGTGGGACTTCAATTTTCGTGACTGATTCGCAGCACTTCACATGTCTGTCATGGACCGGTCGACGTCTTTGGATATAGAAGCGCTCAAGGTAAGACGCTCGCAGACGGGTGGCGCGCACTTGTTCGCCTTGGAGAGAGTTGCGATCCTTTACTGGGTGGCTGGATTGATGATGAAGTGACAGGGTGGCCTGTTGGGTGACTGGGGATGATGGGTGGCCGCTCGGATGACTCTTACCTCTAGAGGACTGGATTCAGCCACGCCAGAGTGAGTGATGGTTAAGGGTAAAGCTGATGTGTTGGGTGGCAGGCTCAGTAACTCTGGGTGGCGGTGAATGGGTGACCGGGTGGCTCTCCCGACCAGCTGGAAGAGCCGATGGCTATAGAATGCTGACGGGGGGGGGTGGGGGGAGTGGGGGTGCTGGATGCTGAACGTCTCGGGTTGCAAATAAACGCAGAGGTTTGCCGGTGATGATACCAGGCTGTAGGTTGTTATAAGAGCATCCGACAACACATATGTCATGCTCTGCCAGTGTTTCACACAGCAGAGAGCACACAAACACACACACACACACACACACACTCTCTCTCTACGCTGGCTGGGAGTAAAGAGAGGGAGAGAGGGGGGGGCACCGTGGATGTCAGTATTACAGTGCGTGGGGTGAATTTCAATATGCCTTGCTTGCTCTGAGAGTTGTTGCAGGGAGCTGTTGTGGGCGTCGGTGGGACGCTCGATAGACGGGACGGATTTGCCCGGCGGGGCGGCATCTGTGTGCAGAGGGTCTGAGCAGGGATTTCGGAAGAGAGAGAGAGAGCAGGAAGTAAAGGGGGGGGGAGAGACGACGACGATGGCTGGTCGTTTCTCAAACTGCTCTGACTTCATGTGAATCTCACAGCCTCGCGTGTTATCTGCGGCAACGTGAACACTGACTCCAAACTGTGGAGGGGGGAAAAGAAAAAAAATCATCTTCGACCTGTGTGAGCTTGAGCCCGTCGACTTGTGTGTACGCTGCGTGCCCGTGTGTGTGTACGTGTGCGGACGGTGAGGTGATGTGGGTCGCTGCTTTTGCTCTCCCTCTCACGCGCTCTCTTCATGGGACAGAGTTGCGTTCCGACCTCCCCACCCCTGATCTATTTGTGTGTTTCTTTGTGTGTCCATGTGGCCACCATCCTGTCATTTCCATTTCTGCAATAATGACGCCAAACTATGTCCACGCGATGGTCTTTGTGTGTGGCATGGATTATCTTGCACGTGCACACAAACTTCATGTTTTCATAAATCATAATAATGCGAACACGTTGAAAAAACCCATTTGGAGGCAGGTGTACCAGAGAAGCGACCAGCAGTACAGTGAACATTTCCTCAGCATGTATTTATTTATCACTTTATTTTCACTCTTAAATCCAGTCTCTATCAGTTGTTTAAATGTTTTTAGCTTTGGTCGTATTCGCATGTTAAGATGTGTATATTATCATTTGAAACCATCTAAAACCTGCATGGTGCTAAAACTTCAGTAACTTGATGAAAAACCTTTCGAAAAGAAACCCCAATGCTAACCCTACAGGAGTACAAGAGCATTCAGAGTAGAGAAATGTATTGTTGAAGTATCTGACCGATGAAATTAGCAATAAAAAGCCCCAAAAGTTCAGGCAGGTCACCGTCACTACAGACATTAAATGTCACCGTATTTAGCAGGTACTATAACGAAGACAGGAGTTGTGGGTGGAAATGTCCATTTTCAAGGTGCTGCTGCTGTTTCTGATAACCAGTGATTGGATAAATCAGCAAATCGATGGGATTCCCCAGGGGTTTGACATTTCAAGTAGCATTTGATGTGACCACTTCTCTGAGAAGGAGTCCTCAATATTACACTGATGTAGTGCTTCAAATTGACTTTGACTCAGCTGGCTGGTTGCACATTCCAAAGATGGAAATTGATATTGTGGTTTAAAAGTGACCTTAACCTTACGCCGGTGAACTTGACCTGCTGCGCTGTGAGGAAATTGTTGTTGATGTGTCACATGTATGGGCTGTCCGCTCTCTTCTCATGTCATGCTTGGTAAAACCTGTTTGTGGCATTTATTTGATTTTTTCCAGCTGATTGAAACTGTAATTGTAACATACAGTCAAGAGGGTGTAACATTCACTGGTACAAGAGTATACTGAGTGTAAATACCTTGCATCAAGTGCAACATAGATTACCTGCCCATGAACTTGTGTTGTATTTTGAGCTTAAAAAGGCTCTGACCCTCTTTGTTTACAGTTATGGTCGATAGTTTTATTAGCTCAATAGTATTGACTGCTAGGATGCATTATCTTTTTAATTTAATATCTCAGGATCACACTCCAACACAAACCCTTATGAATTTTAAAGGAAATTGTGGTACTTTTCAAACTGGGTTTCTCTTTCAAATAAACTCCAGTTTTACGGAAATTATTTGCAACCCTGGTCTCAGTGTAGAGCTGCGAGTAAACACACAAGTTAACTCTTCGGATCAGCCATCGAGGCCAACTGCATGAGGAAGCATTTTCTACAATGTCTGCAACAGACATGGAGTGTACAAACTAATGATGCCCCACAGTCACAACACTCACAATTATGAGAATAACACCAAAACTGAATAAATGAGTAAGTATGTAAATTAAGTGAGTAATGTGACTGTGCAAAATCTCCTGCTGGGGGCCCGAGAAAACACTTCTCAGCTCCTCAGTGCTGGGTAGCCCGCAAATAAACCTTAACCCTGACGGTGCTCTTCATTTTCTGCAAGTTCATCCATCCATCCATCCATCCATCCTTCCTTCCATCCATCCATCCATCCATCCATCCATCCTTCCTTCCATCCATCCATCCATCCATCCATCCATCCATCCATCCATCCATCCATCCATCCTTCCTTCCATCCATCCATCCATCCATCCATCTCTAGGACTCTAGGATGTTCTCTGCAGAGCTTGTGTTGCTGGTGGTTGGTGCTCAATAGTACGCATACATACGTAAACACACTCCCACACACGCTCTCTTTGTGATAAAAGTGTAAAATATATGTGTGTGTTTGTATGGCTATGGATATGTTGGGTTTTTTTTGTTTTGTTTTTTCTGATCATGGATCTTTTCTTTAAAACTCAACATCCTTTCACATGTTTTAGTAAATCAATTCAGTGTCCTCTGAAGTATAATAAAACTTAGCATGTTTGTGTGTGTGTATGTGTGCAGATCTGCTGTCCAGCTGGCTTCCAAACTGTAAAAATAAACAGGGGACAAAAAGACACACGTAAAAAAGCTAATCTAATGAAAAGCCCGATTTTTTTCCGTCATTCAAGTGTGTGTACGTGTGACAATGTGTGTGTGCCTCAAGGAGCAATCACAGGAAATGAACAGTGAGCAAGGGCAACACCGGGACATTGGGAAGTCACTGCATTATATCAAATATACAAGTGGTATATGTGTGTGTGTGTTTGTCTGTGTGTCTGGATTTGACCAAAGACCTATCTGCTTGTAAATCAGTGCAGGTTTCAATATCAATGGAGCGCTTTAAGTGCTATTGATCTTTAGTAATAGCGGCACCATAAATTATATGCCGCATAATAAAGGCAGCCAGATTGAATTTGACCCTCCAGATCAGAGACTTTCAACTTGTAACAGGAACAGGCTTTGCAAAAAGTGAAGAATAGTCTCATTTTGCTGGTCATAGATCAAAATTATAATTTAACCTCGCTGTAACCAGGCTGGATCAAAGAAAAGAAATGAATGTTTCATGGAATCATCATGTTTTGGCAGGACACAGAACTTGGTTTTTATTTGTCAGGTTGACTGTTTTGTAGTTTATAAAGCACTTTCCATTATTTTTCCATTTTTATTTTTCCAATAAAAGATGCAAATTTAAGACCACTATCTCATGCTTGCTCGTTTAGATGTTTTTTTTATCAAATACTTAAATCAATGCACAAGCCAACAACACTTTCAAAATAGAGCAGAACCTCCAAATGATGGTTAGTTACCTGCCAAAGTGGCTGGAAAAGTAAACCAACTTAGGGTACAAGCGTCGGCCAGAATGAACGTGCATTTGCATCGTGGCTGCTTTCCCACCCTGGTTGCACTCTTTCACACAACCTCCATTTGGTAACCACCCAGTGCAGCCACAGTTTTGCATTTCTGGCCACTGAGCAGCTCAATTGGAGCAATTGGAGGTTCAGTGCCTCTTCCAAGGGCACTTCAACAGTAGCTGCTGAGGGATGGGAGAACATTACTCATTCACTTAAGCCAGCCAGCCTCGAGCCTGCCTCTCTAACCTTTACAGGAGCCCAATTCCTCATCTGTGTATTTGCAGGCACCAGTTTAGTGTAACCATGTTAAAGCACGAGCATAAACAATGTGTAAACTGATGACTTAATGTGCTGCATTGTGAAATACATTATATTATGGTGTCAGTTAAGTTTGTTGAGGCTGCCAGTGTAACAGTTGCACAAATTGAAAAGTGGGCGCCTCGCTCTGAGCCAAACAGACCTCAGTCCTGTTGTAGCAGGGCCTTCCTAAACAACTGCATGTGTGCTCAATCCATTTCTAGAACTATAAACAGACAGGACAGGATATACTAAGCTGAGGGTAACATAGCTTCCATAACATAAGCTTCAGGGTGCCAAATGAAACTTTAGTGGTGTAACAGGTAGCCACCATTCGAGTTAACTACCTTGAAGTTTCTAAACATTTGGGATATAAGAATTGATTTTAGACCTTGACATCTGCAGATCAGTTTTAACATGATTGTTAAATACCATCTTTGCCATTTTTGAGTATATTATTCTTATTAAAATTGGACACTTTAACATGAGGTTGGCAGAGAAAATGTCCCTCTAATAAAGACAAGATACTTGTCTTCATCTTCACATACATTTGTAGGAGTTTATATCACACTCATACACACACACACACACACTTGCTTACATGCATACACACAACAGAGAGCATAAACATACAGTATGGGAGTTAAGTTTCGAATTCCAGTAGTCAGTCACCTTCTCTGTCCATATCAGTCCATTTTACAGCAAATTAGCTGTTCCTTGCAGAAAGGCCACTTTCGTTACTCAGTAGATTGTGTTTTTGTGTTTTTGTGTGTGTGTGCATGTGTGCGTGTGTGTGCATGTGTGCGTGTGAGTGCATGTGAATGAGTATATGTGTTTGCTTGAATTTGATGAGAAACACTGATTTTAGATCTCTACTTTGGAACACTTTCTGTATGTGTTTGCATGCATGGGGGATTTTGTGTGAGCGTGTGTGTATGACTCAAATACCATTGTAGCTAATGGGCTGCTGCTGGCCATCTAAAGGTTAACTTACACTATTTAGACTGTATGTTTATGTTGTGTGCGTTGGCATACATATTTAACTATGTTCAGTTTTGTTATGCTAAGCAAATAATTGCTGTTTGCATTTGTGTGTGATTGTGTGTATTTGTATAAGTGGATGCAGTTCTGTCTTTGAATAAGCTCCCTCCCACTTCTCATTATGAAGTAGCTGAAAGAGATCCTGCAACGACAAACAACAAATGGTCCTGTTGACCATGTGCAGCATCACAGAGGTGTCGTCCTTGTGAAGTTTGTACACTCCTTCATCTTCGAACAAAATCCAGTAAATTAGTAGATCCATTCTTGGCCAGTTTCCTGCCTGATAAGATGTATCATGTAACAGGGCAGTTTTTGGACACTGCAATACATAAAATTTACAACCAGCAACCATGTGATTTAAACCAGAATGACACTAACATGTGAAGCAGTTAATTGCTAAGCAGATGCATAGTTTACTTCCATCTGTGAGTCAAAGTCACAAAGAGCACTTTGAATCTATTCTTTCCTTCTCGATGTTTTTGCTGCCTGTGCATCCACAGAATTCATTCTGTGGATCTTGCCTGAGGTGACTATGTGAGTCTGTAAGTATGTTTGTTGGGGGGGCACTGGATGTTTTATTTGTGGCATGTGTGTAATGAGTTTAGGTACTATTAACTACTGAAACATAATTCAGACTTACCTACCATTTGCTAAGAGACAGCTGCCCAGCTGCTATTTGCAAATGGTAGGTAGGTCTGAATTATGTTTCCTTCTGATGTTTTGTACACACACATACTTGTTCAGAAGAGGACATTTTGACTCCTGAATACTGTATCACCTCTTGACTCTGTCAGGTCTTGAAGGCCTGGATGGGTAATCATGTTGTTTCCAACATGTAAGTCTATGGTTAACATTTTGAAAACAACATAAGCATCATAGCCTGTAGTTTGCATGCTATGAAAGTCCCCCACACACAGTACAGATACCTAATCAGCATAATGTCAGCTGGCTACTGCTATAACAGCATTTATCATCTTATGCATTTAGAGCTTTTCAGATTCTGACGGTCCAAATTTATTTGGTGAAATTTGATGGTGACTGGCTCAGAATGCTGGTAGAATGTATTATGGACCAGATGGGTGCTGTGAAAATCGTATGGGTGCTGCCAGGTGATGCATAAAGCAGCAGTTGTAGGCGAGTGCGATGCTGGAAAAAAACCAGGCCTGTGCTGACCACTAACCTGCATGCCATCTACAACCATTGTAAATATAACGCCTGAAAGATTTTGGGGGTCACACTAAGGTTAATAAGCTTGGACTGACTGTGGCAAATTTAATTATTTTTGAGAAACATTGGCACTGTCAAGCCAATGTTTTACATGAACGCTGCCAGTTAGGCTGTGTGCTTTGTAGGTGAATTATTCTCAAAGATAAACACTCACCACATTTATTTAGAATTTACAGAAGCCTCCAAGATGTTTTAGGGACGCAGGCAACATCCTCAGAGTCACAATTACTGTTACAGAGGCCTTTTTAAACCCGAAGGGAAGAAATTAGACGGGAAAAGGTGTGTGTGGAGATGCACGGGTCGACAGTGGATGTGTACCAGGGGAATCGAAGGCAGAGTGGACTGCAGAGGTGTTTTGTAAGCGGAAAGAAAACATGATGGTGTTGAACTTGGCCCTGGGGAGGCTCAAGGGTCCACATCACTGTACAGCTGTAATAATCACACACGCACACATACGCACACTCACACAAGCACACACTACCCTGCAAACAATCCATTACTGCTAATAATAGCTTGTGGGGGGGAAATGTGTGCTGATGCATTAACATATAACTGTCTGCGTTCACATACAGATACAGGAACGAAAACAAACACCTTTGCCTCGGGCGCTCTGTATTTACTGAGCACTTTGGCCCCAGATCACCACTCATGGCAGTAATCACACATACATACACACACACACACACACACACACACAACCCACACACACACATGCACACATCCCTAGTCTTAGCAGTGACTGATGGTTCACCTCACTACCTGCCACTCAACTTTTCCTCTGTAGGCCTGAGGGTGTGTTACTGCGTGTGCGTGTGTGTGTGTGTGTTTCTACTTATGTGTGACTTCTGTTTCTCATGTTAGCCAGCGTTGACGTGAGGAAATAGTTTTTCCACTAATGTTGCAGTTGCATAGTTGCTCATGCAGAGCAGTCATTTTGATGCTTGTATGCGAGTGCATGAGTGTGAGCACATGAGTGCGCCTCTGTATTTATAGCTATTCAAATGCAAAACATGACTCTACCTTCCTTGCAGCAAATTAAAGGCTATATGATGCTTCTAGCGTTACAGAGTGTGTTCCTCTTCTGTTTGCTATATTTTCACATGCTGACTTTTTTTAGATTTCAAAATCGGCACCATACTCTGACTCACTCTAGATTGTGGGTTTTCTGTCCTTCTCCATTCAGCTATCTGTATCTACCAGCTATATGTACCAACATTTTTTTTTTTTTGCCTTCTTGCTGCATCCTGAGCTGAGAACTATTGATTGGTTTTTAACAATTTAAACAAGTCAGAGTCCTTTTTTCATCCTTAAGAATAGTGATGTTTGCAGCCAGATCAGAGTTTTGGGGGCTGATTTTTTTAAGACTTTATGCCCCTCAATCCTGTTTTGAATGTATTTGCTGTCACTGCTGTTAGTCAGTATGCTAGTTTTCCTCTTCAGACGGTGTGATTATGTGGGGGAGCTCGGCACAAGCTCTTCAAGTGGCTTTTCCTTATTCCCTATCCCAGTAAAAGGAAAGTAACTACAACATTATTAAACCAATTTTTACACTCTTAGAGATGAGTTTTCCTCCACGAGCTGAGTGAAATGTCTGCTGAATGCTGACAAGAGGTGACTGCATCATATCTTTATTAAGTGGCGTACTCAAATCAGTTTTTAGCTCGCCTTGAATTTGAGGAAATGTGGATGAAGTTGGCCCGTGGTAACAGCTGCAGTAGGCAAGATTTTGAAATATAATTACAGCCATCGTTCTCGTCTACATCACAATGTAGTGCTGCAGCAAAGAATAGCAGAATAAATAAAAGAATAGCGGAATAAAATACAAGCTGTCACTGCGCTCACAGCAGTGAATGAGCACACCAAACAGAGAAAGTATGGCTCAGGAACGCTAGATTTGTTTCTGGAACTCTTGAGCTTGCCAGGTTGTTTACAGTTTACTGAGATCATACAGTACTCCTGGGTAGTTTCAAAAGGTTGCAGAGTCTGTCTGCCTTTTAGAATCTTCATCAAACAGCTTTAAGTTATTTCACTGTAATTCAGACATGGTTTACACACAGAATCACGTTAGATATTTTTAGTGTTTGAAGTGGTGCACTGCTTAAAAGTTCACTGAATATGTTGCAACAAGGCTAAGAGTGCAAAAGGAACAGCTGTGCTCTGACCCTAAGTGCTAACACAGAGAGTACACATGCTCCTGAAGTACAAGATATTTAGAGGCACAGCCAAAATAGTTCAAGCAACACAGAGTTTATTGACAAACATTTTATTACATACATATTTCATACTGCATGTGCATGAATCATCCCTGCAATAACACCCAGGATCCCCAGGAAGAAAACAGTCCAGGTCCGTTTAAGACTCAATACAACAGCTGGTCCAAATAAATCATTGTTAGTGTCGTAACATTAAACTACATATACTAACATTTAGTGTATTTTTGCTATCTGAAATTCCCTTAACTCACTGAACATCACAGCTGCAGACAAGAAATGTGCAGGCATCATCCGCCTTTACTCCTGCTTCCCCTTTAAGTCCCATGAGGACAAGGTGATAATTTTGTCCCTGTCCATAAGATTGAAATAGTTTGGCTTCACTTCATTTGCATCATAAATCCCTTCCACAAGCCTGCTCACTACATATAGAGTTTTAGACTTTACTATGAGGTGTGTGCCTCCATGAATAGACATGTACATTTGTCATTATGTACACGGCTGCAGGCTATTCCTGCGGATGTTCCTCTGTCCAGCGGTGACAACTTAATAGACTGCTTTGCATCGAGGGGCTGAACAGGGACCCACATCCATTATTAATCTTACTCATTAAATTCCCTCCAAATTGCCTTGATCATTTTGGAGATTTTTGCAATACGACTCAATTTGTCAACAACAGTATAATTAAAAATTAAATTATGTCACCATGACAAGGTAATCATGATCTGTTAATTATTACCTGATCCTGCTATGACAGGCTAATGATCACCTGTGATTTTGTCAGTAACATTAATCACAGCCTCTTTTATTGTTGCTTTACTACAAAAACACTTAGGCATGGTTAGGAGGTTTTTTACAAAAGAGTTTCTGTGTTTTTTTGCTTGTGATTTTTGTTTGTGTTTTTTAATGCAGCAGTTTATTTGCCTTCAATTATACATACTCTCATTCAACTATACTTGGAATAAAGTGTGTGTTTGTTTAGTTTTAGGAGCTTTTTATAAACACAAAAATATTGTTATTTTGCATTTTTGTGCACTATTTTACTCATTTCCAAGCAAAGATCTAATGAAAATCTCCAAAATGTCTTGTCAACAACATGGGAGATGCATTCATTCAAAGCAGAAAAGGGGTTTTTTTTGTACAGTTTCCACTCTCTGTCTCCTCAGCCCACGGCGCACACATGTGACATTACTTTTATTCCATAATAACATTTAGTTTGTCATTTCCCCGCAGCAGGCCAGCTATCGTGTGCCTCAGCCTGGCTATCATTAACAGAGACTGAGGAAGTGACACTGGGATGACAGGCTAATATTCGTCTTTTCAGCCACCATCTTGTTCTGTCTGTCAGCTCCCAAACCACAGTCTCTGCTTGCCACTAATGACATGAACTCAAGCTCAACATTACAGTCAAAGGAAATGTTAGGGGGGGGTGGGGGTGGATTGTTGTGCATTGATGGTTATTAACCATTTTCTTACTGTCAACAAGGAAGACGAGCAAATCTTATCTGCTCTAGTTTGGATCAAACCAGCACATTTCTGTTCATTCTATTCTCGTGCAGAACAAATTGAGACTGATTAAATCTAATTTGGACATGTTCAAATGAAGCTGGTCCATTCATGGATTTAATTTAGTTACATTTTAGTCCAGTCAATTTATTCAGTTTTTGGTCCAGTCTCAAGGTTATGGCAGCTCATTTCAGTGCGACGTAATCGGCGAGTTTAGTTTTAAGAACACATTAGCTTTGTTTGACATTGAAGAGTGAGCACAAGGGGATGAAATGATGCAGGCTGTGATTTAAAGCAAACATGCGCTCTTACAGGCGGACAACATGTGCCCCTGCTCACTCTGCATCAGTGGTCTTTCAAGCTGTACTGTGAATGTCCCGGCAGTATAGCCTGGCATCTCAACATCATCCCAGCGGCAGCACAGTGCATTTATCTGTACACTGTATCTGCCTCCCTGTCCCTCAGCACCCTGACAAGTAAATCATCTTTTCTCCTGCTGTGACAGCACAATCCTGATGTCTGTCACTTCTACAGGCCAAGCCGGGCCACACGCATACTGAACACACTTATATACCGCACCACGCAGGAACAGGCAATCACATTACACACACACACACACACACACACACGCCGGCACACACTAACACTTTTTTGTCAGAGGGGATTCTCGCCCACTCAAGGGCAGAGCGGTGACACCTCATCATGAGCCAAATGAAGCAAGAGTGGCAAGGAGAGGAGGAGGAGGAGGAGGAGAGGAGAGATGGAGGGATGGATGAAGCGGAACGATGGAGCAATATGGAGGGGGATGAGTGGAGCTATATGCCAGCGAGGTGACCGGCGCCCCATGCCAGATTTCATGGGCAAGAAATAGACTGTAGGAAATGTGAAGAGAAAGACGGAGGGGTGGAGAGAAACCGCGGGTGGGGAGCTGGACAGGGTGGGGGTTTATTCTAATGAATACACAGGAAAAAAGCTCTCTTTGTAAATATTGTATCATAGTCAGAATGCAAAATCCTTCCTGAATAAATACCACAGGCTGCCGTGAATATATTCTCATATTTGCATTTGCCACAAAATTTGTGGTCTGTCAGCTCCATAAGACTGGAGGCGCCCGTACCAAACACTAGCAACATGTGGCAGTTGATTTGAGGGTAAACACCAGAAAACCCAAACATTTTTCAGTTTTTAATGGAGTTAGGATTTCTATGAAAACAGCTCTCTCTGTGTGCTCACAATTTAACATTAACGTAGGAGCACTTAGGAAAAATTGCAATTAACTCAAATGTCAAGTTGTCAATGATTGTATGTTTGCATATGTTTAGTGTTGATGCAGGCCAAAGCGTCAACACCCAAACCTCTCCTGGCTCATGTTAAAGCATGGTGCGCTGTGTGGACCTCACCCTTCACAGCACTTGATTAAATGATCACTTGTTCCATTCTCTGAGCATTTGTTGATAATGTGACACTGTCACGGTTGCTGTTTATCTGGTTTAATCATCTGTCTTTTTTTTTTTTGTTTGTTTGTTTGTTTCCTGTTTAAACTTGGCAGCGATTCATGGTATGAAGCGAGCTGTAATTGACTTAAATTAAAAGAGAGGGTGAAAAAAGAAAGTGGTGAATAAAATCATTTTATGTGTGTGTGTGCGCGCGCATGTCTATGTGTGTTTATGTGTGAGTCAGACAACCAGACTGTGAAATACAGAGCAAGAGAAATATACTGTAGGCTGGTCCTCTTTCCAGCTCAAATTAACACGCTTTGCACGTCACGCTTCTCCCTTAATTCATTTGGATTACATCCACACCTGGCATTAAAATGTGCCTCTTGTATACACATGAAAAATTGGATTTCTCCCTGCTTTGCTAAAATGCAGATGTCACCTCCTTTATAACATTTCCATCCTGTAAAAATGACTGTAAACACATCTCATGTACGTACCTGCCTGACACCTGTCTGAACTGCATTAGTGAACTGGTTGAAAATGTGCAGAGAGATGGAGATTCATTCACACTGTCTGCATGTGGACATGGTTTTCAATGCGGCCAAATGCACCTGTGTTTATCTCGAGATGTTGTTTGTTTTGTAGAATCTTAAATCTTTAATGCATTTTAGAAGTGTTTTTTATCTGCACTTTTGCTCATGTTTATTCCAAATAAGAAAAAGGTGGACACAGAGGCTGAGGAGCTGATAATGTTAACTGTCATGATAAAGTGCATAAAAAAAAAAAAAGGCGAATGTGTAAGGGACATGAGCGGAATGGGACAAGGTCCTTGTCACTGCCTGTCTCCATCATTTGGAAGGAAGAGAGTGAAGGATACAGAGAGATGGAGTGATGGAGAGGAGGACAGAGGGCTGTGTTTCGCCTCAGAGAGCTACAGATGGAGAGTGATGATAATGCAGCAATAGACAGAGGACAGAGGGAGGAGGAGAGAGGAAGAGAGAAGAGGAGGGAGATAAAAAGTAGGGGAAGAACAAAAAAAAAAAGAGAGATAAGCACAGTGTACAGAAACGCTTGTAGAATGCAGAGTGAAAGTCAGAGCTGAGTTTGAGAATCAGAGTTCAAGGCAGACAGAAAGTGAAGGTCAGGGTGACCATAATAGAGCAGAAGTCCCATGAATAAGTGAAACGATAATAC
>JAQNCA010000024.1:15542731-15559821 GCA_029783725.1 Acanthurus tractus | reverse complement strand
AAAACAAAAAACAAAAAACAGTGGCTCCGAAAGAGGTTAGCTTTGATGCTAGCAAATAAATGAATCAGTTTTATTGGAACTGGTAAATGGTTCGTCATTGAAAAGAGCAAAGAATGGCCATGGTGGCTTTTTTTATTATGAAAAAGACGTTCTGTTCTTTTGACCGGCTCTGGGAAGATGTCATATGGCTGGTTGATGTGCCTGGTATTATATGGAGGTAGGTGGTCTGTCAGATTGCCCGCCGAGTGTTTTTGAAAGTGTCTTCCCTTTTCCAAACTCTACCCAAGAATAACTTCTTAGATACTATCTATTAGGTTTTGTTTCCAAATACGTTGCCATTGAGGCAGCGTCTCTGGCACTGTTATATAATCATTTTGAGCCCTCCCTTGTCCAGAACCACAGGTATGAAATTTAATTTGTCCATAGAGTTTAAAAAGTTCTTACTATGTCCTCTCTATGTCCTCTTCAAGCTAATGCTATCATCAACCCCTGATATTCTTTCCTTCTGCTCTATTTATCATTGCTAGAGAGATCCCATAGCTATGTTGTCTTCCTACCTTGAAGACAACACATTAGTGTGAAGTACAGTATGTTCTGGTTAAAAGTCAATGTGTCCTTGGACCAAATGTGGCAGCAGCATCCAGTGTTTGTCTTGCTTTCTCTACTGCAGGTTTCAAGCTCTGCTGCATTCTTTTCGAGAATTTAATTCCTTCATATCTGCTCTCCTCCACTGTGCAGTGTTTAAATAGGTTATCATAGCCACTGCAGGGTTTAGTCAGTGCTGTTCTGAATGCAGCGGGAGCATTCGTAGAAGCACCCAATTATGTAAAATACTCAAAATTACTTACAATACTTAGTGTATGACAATCAGTTATTTTTGAACAGTATTCACACCACTGCATATGCACGTTCGCATATGTGTGTGACCACTGCCTCCCACACTACCTCTATTAATAAAAATATTATCCATTGTGACTCATTCTAACGCCAACTCCGGTGTGCTGACTCATACATATCATGTTCCAACAGCTCAAGTTGCTGTTAGTTTTTTAAATATTAGAAACTTATTTTAACCTTGTGCATAGTTTTTCAGATCAAGGTGGTTTGGGTTTTCTCCGAGCAAAGTGAGACTAATTAATTTGAAGTCAATAGTCCTCTTGCTTAAGTAAGCCCAGATTATCTCAGAATGGTTCTAATTTGTAAGCAGTTCAAATCAGTCAAATCAGTTTTCGGTTCTCCAAGATAAAATAGTGCAACTCATTAAGACTTCAGTGGTCTCCTAGCTAAAGTTTTCTCATGATAAAATGGGGCTAATTTGTTCAGACTTGAGACTGTTCCCTTGGCCAAAGCTCTACCCATTATTTTCTCAACTAAAATGGTACAAA
This sequence comes from Acanthurus tractus, assembly GCA_029783725.1. NCBI lineage: Eukaryota > Metazoa > Chordata > Actinopteri > Acanthuriformes > Acanthuridae > Acanthurus > Acanthurus tractus. Next base: position 15,558,436 of record JAQNCA010000024.1, on the reverse strand, counting down.
TTCATTAGGAATTCAATAGTCCCTTAGCTAAAGATCTGTCTTTTTTTGGAAAGCAGTGGTGCTGATTTATGAGAACTCTGCTGGAGCTACACTGTTTTTAGTCCAATAAACAAAAATGAAATGGTTACTAATAAGGTCTCGAGTGCAAGCTCCATTTAAAATATCAGCTCCATCGATATAGCGACTAAAAAATTGGGTGAGATTCTTACAAATTGATCCGACCCATTTGTAACAATGGTCATGATGATCACAAATTGAACTGACTTAACAACCTACTTCCATTGTTTGGAGTAGAGAGTACTTATTCTTCAACAAGTACTTTTAATGTTTGTTTGTTTTTTGTTGTTGCTTAACGTTTCAATTTTTTCCAAGATGAAAAAAAAATATATTCATAAAATAAACAGGTGTGTTAAGTGTAGTGCATACATGGACAGCCAGTACCAAACACACACACACACACATATGTGCACACACACACAAACTACATGAAAATACACAAACAATGTGATGCTGACTCATGGAGATTAAAGAAGAATGATAATCATATTATCCTGTTGTTTTTCTCCCATGTCTTCTGTTACACCTGACAGAAGCAAAGTGTGATGTGTGTGAAAGTGTGTGTGAGAGGAAAAGAGAAAAAATTTACAGTGTCAGTGGTTTTCTGTTGACAGTTTAGTGCCAATGAATGAGCCGATCATCTGAACAGAATAAATGTTTATACCAAACACTGTCACTTTTCTACTCTACAATGTGCCACCATGCCAAAGTGTCCTTGCTTACTTTGCTTTCTTTGCCTAAAAAGAAGATTAATGTCTAAAAAAGTATTTGTGTAAGTCTACAAGTAGCACACAGCTTTCAGAAAGTTACTTGTTCCTGAAAAGATATTTTTTTCTGGCCATATTTTATTTCCTATCCCATAAAACCTTGATGCTGCACAAACTGTGTGCATAGCTGCACACTGACTGCAATGCAAATTAATATAAATTAAGCCTCAGATCAATTCAAATCATAGAATATATCAAAAACAAAAAAAGGTCCCTACTGATGGAAGTTGAAATGCTTGTGTGTATGCGTATGCATGTGTGTGTGTGTAAGTTGCCCAGTAGCTAATGGTTTAATGGCTATAGAACAGATGAATATATAAGGCCCATAATGTCCATTATAGTCAATGGAAAATCAATAGCTGTCATATAATGGACTTTAATGTGGGCTCTAAAAGCGTTCAAACCCTTTTTATCTCCATCCCTTGCTTCTCTCACCCTCCTTCCTCTCTCTCTCCTCATGCCTCACCCCCCACCCACTGTCCATCTCTCACCCTCTTTCTGTGATGTATGTCTCTCACCCCACCATCACCATTTCCTCCTTTCTTCACTGTCAAGTTATTTCTTTTAATTTAATGACTGCTTGTTAACAATCCTCAACCTGCTTTCTCTTCCTGTGCTTTCCTCCTTCCACTTCACTCTAAAATGCTCTGCTGTATGTCTTTCTCCATCCGTCCTGCTCTATCCTCCACCATCAAGGTGTTCAAGTGCTTATTTATCTCGACTGACTGCCTGATGTCCACCAGCTAAATATTCTTACAGCCCTTTAGAATATATATGGCAGAGGGACAGGCAGCAATTGCAGTGAAACTGCCTCATTTTGCACACTCAAATACCCTTACACACACAGACACCCACACATGCACACACACACACAAAACAATTACCCGAAAAGGTGCAGGTGTTGATGGCCCGCCACTTGACACTTGCAGCTAAGTGTTGACCTATTGAACCCGACCCTATTGCTTCCTAATGATTTTATCTTGCTCCCTCGTCTCTCCCTTGCCTTCTCCCTCCTCCTCTCTCTCGCTCGATATATCAGTTCCCTCTCTTTCTCTCTGTCCCTCTCTCAATTATGACCTCTATCTTTCTTTGTCTCTCTTTGTTTTACCAGACAGCATTATCAGTCTTATTCTACCCACCCGCCTACAAACAAACCGAATACCAATTTGTCAATTTCGTTTCGATCTGTGAAATATGCACGAGCATACATACAATCACCAGTCCTTCCTTCCTAGATAATTTCCAGTGACTGTGGTGGGTGGAGGTCCAGGGTCATGCTGCATCCGTTCATTTTAAAGTGAATTGCATCACTCTGGTGCGTTTTAGAGCAACATTGAGAGGCTCAAACTGTGATCTGTCATAAAAAAAAAAAAAAACTGAAGGGAATTTAAGGTGTTGCAAATGCAAATGGAAGGGGTAACACTGTGCTTTTTTTATACTCTGCAAGAATGAAAGCCGCAACAGTGAATGAATGTGAGCATGGCGGTAAGCATGAAAGTAAATAAAAGGAACTGCTCATATTTGCTGTGCTGCTAAAGGTGGAACCAACTAATACGCCTGACAACCTGCACGTATGACATCAGATATCATTATGACAAAAAAAGTATACATGTTCGGTAACTTAGTATGACCCTTTTAAGATGGTATAAAAAGTGGAATGGCCCATGACAGGTAAGAGGTTACCAACCTCTGCCAGGTTTCCATTATGCGAGGTATGAGAGGCTCAGCCTCAAGTATACAACATCATCTGTCTTCCTTTCCCATCAAAATAATTATTATTCTGCTGCATTTATTCCTCAACAACTGATTGTCGACAAGATGAGATGAAAATAAATGAAACAAACACGATGGAGTTTATTGGAATCATTCACCCAAAGTAATGTCATTTAGATCATTTCTTTTTTTTTTTTTTCTTTTGAAAAAGCTAAAGCTCTAGAACCAAACAATAGAAGCAAACACGGTTTAAAAGCAGGTCGTCTATCACTGAGCCAGACAGACTGCTTTGTTTGCTGTGTGTGGCATCGATACAGTTTACTTTCTTTTGGCTCCCAAGACATTAGGGGTTTTATGGAGATGGTGACTATAATAATCCAATACAGTCAACTGTAACAATAGCAATTCGGCACTGATCCTTTATCTTACTCTAGTGTATCTTAGCTGTGTTCTGCCCATTGTCTTTACATCCGCCTGTCTGTCAGCTTTAGTCTCTTGTATAGGATTACCATTTTAACCACAGCTGTCGAGCTGTTCACTATTTAGCTTGTACAGAACGAGACTGTGTTAAGTAAATCTCTTTTGGTCCTTTCAAGTAAACAAAATTTCTTCAGTCTTATGTCTAACACTTTGTAGACCTTGAGCACCAAGAAACGAGGTAAACAAACTTTCAATATAGGTTGGCTCCTGTAGAAAGCGTTTGTAAAATGTTTTACCAGTATTAGATGAAACACAAAAAAATTCAATCATAACGATTTCAGATTACATTAAGTAATTACAAACTAACATTCACAACGCCACTATAATTAAGGGATAAAGAGGTAAACAAAGGGGTGGAAATTGGCAGTTGGGTCAATAGACAAAAAAAAAAAAAGCCTTTTACCGTTTACATGGTCACAGATCTGACAAAAGGTCAGGTGTGCAGCTTAACATCAACCACTACTTAAAAAAATCAAGTTCAGTGATCTCAGATACTGCTGAACTGCGTGAAGTAAGAATCTATGAGTCTGTCCTTTAAGTTCATATTTGAGGAACCTGTGTACAGTCTCTGTGTGCAGCAGTTAGCTTAACAGGCAAAGCTTGACATCATGAGCATTTCCAAATGAGAGAGTGGGCTGGCAGCTGTGGCTAATGTTAGACACTGAGAGCCTGTTTGTTGACTCACCTCTGGTGCCTCATGATACAAGTTCGATACGCCAACACACACTTGTGACATGGTTGGTTGGGGTCTAGGGGTGGGAATCTAAAGGCAGCTCACGATTCAATTCAGTTATGACTCAGAAGGCTACACTGTGATAATGATCCATTATAAATAAATCTTGATGCTTATCAACTCCTTTGCATAAAATTATTTAAAAAAAACTAAGCACTTAGTGATTTTTCATTGTTGGGTAATTTGTTTAATTGTTTAATAAATGTTGGTCATCTGGTCTAATTTGTTTATTGCTGCTTTACTCCACTCATGTTAGACTCCAATAGATGGCATAGAAAGTGTTCAGTATTTTAAAATGACATTTGTCTACCAAAGGTTACAATTTAGTCACTTAATCAAACATTGTTTGTGACCATGACTCTTTGGATGAATAAATCTGATGAGAATTTCGAGATAACTGTCTGACAGACTCTCTGCGTGATGCTTTGCCTGTCATGGTTAAATTTGACATTTTTACTTCTGTCAAAACCACCTTTTGAAAACAGTTTCTAACATTTTACAACTGATGCTGAATCTATCATTTCTGCATAATGATACATCTAAGAATCCATTACATGTTAAATCTAACATATCAGCAGACAGAGAGTGAAGCAGATAACAGCCTCTCCTGCTGTCTCCTATAGGAAACAGTCCAGACATGGAAATCGTTTGAACATAAATTGGAATTTTAAGGCTCTCTGGACTGGCTTGTGTATGTGTATGTGAGTGTGTGTGCGTGTGGTTGCGTGTGTGTTTGTGTGTGTGTATTTAGAACAAAGTAAGATTTAATAGGGCCAATCTTGCTTGTAAAAGGAGCTTTATCTTTATATCTTTTTATTCTTTAGTGCCTTAACTGTAAATGAAATAGGAGTGTCTAGTTTATAAATTTATAGGCGGATATCCCACTCTCGCCAATTTCCCCATTCAAAGCACCACCACAACACTACACATGTATGATCAGGACGTATAAATCTCCAATTAAATGCCCCTCTTGTAACTGTGTTTACATTTTGTTTACAAACTTGGAACATTAGGAAGAGCCACCTTGTCTCATCACTTAAAACTGGATTATTGTATGCATTATTGTGTTACTGTGAAAAAAAGGTGATAAGACTGTTTGTTGTGAAAATGCAACAAGTTATCACTCTCAGGTAGTCAGATACAGCAACTTGGCCCAGAACCTGAGTATAATTTCTCACAACAGGGTGTACAGCATTTGTTGTCTTAACTGGGGCAGTCCGTATTTTCTTAATCTAACCAAGAAGTTTTGCTGCATTGAATTTAACCAAATGAGGTGGTGGCTTAAACCAACATAAACCTGAACCGTTTCACGAGATTAACCCCAGGTTAGAAAGGCTTTGTGCTTCATAAACATGCATTTAAGAATTCACAACCATTGGTCTATATGTGATACTTACAAATTTGTTATTGCAATAATGACACAGTCATTGGAGAGCAGATATTTTATTTAGACAGCTGTTTAAAACAGTTTCACAGTTGTTAGTACAGTACAGCTTAGCTCTAAGCACAAATCTTCACAAAATGTATTCTGAGTGTATTATGAAATGGTTGCATAGAAACTGGCTCCTCTGGGATAATTGTTAGTCATAATTTGTGTAACTTTTTTATTTCTTATTTTTATGCCAGAGCAAGGATGATGAAACAGATAATGGAAAAAGTCGAATAAAAGTTAATATAAAAAATAAGCTGAACCAGCCGCACGAGCAGAATTCCGCGAAGGCCTGTACTTATTTATTGTATTACAGATTCGATGTGTTACACAGAAAAACAGCAGGTGGGTCAGTATCATTACCTACTGCAGAGACGGACAGCAAACATATCATGATGTAAATATCAGGCTGCTTGGACAGGCATAAAGAGGTTGTCATGGCAACAGACCTGTATGGTAATCTACAGATGAGATGCCTGATTTAAATTTGCGAGCCAGAAATATTCGCCTGCTGTAGCAGGTGACCGATCGATAGATGGTACCACTGGGAAACTACTTGTGTGTATGTGTTTGTATGTGTGTGTGTGTATTTGTATGTGTGTGTATGTATATTTGTGAGTGTGTGTTCACTGTGCATATGAAGCCGCACATGAATGCATGCAAATCTTCTATTGTGTTGTCATTTTAATATCGTTGCATAACTTGAACAAGATCTTTTTTTGTGCGCATCTGTGTGACCATGTGCGTGTTTGAAACCACTTGTAGTCATCTTGCTAAAAGGAGAACTGTGTACGAACCGGAGTTCATTCTCCTTTTCCTGCCTCCATGCAGCAGAAACTGGGCCAGGGCTACAGGGGCAGAACAGATGGACTGTCAAGGCTCCAACGCTCCTTTCCTCAAGTCACTTTCATCTATTAGCATAATTGTTAAATGGGCACTAATGACAAAGCAGGTAAATACCGTTAAGTTGTAAAACTAAATAATCTGTAGGCTTATGTAGCAAGAAACTGTCCTGAAATGTTTTATGTCTCTGATGATACAGAGATACTAGATACCCAATGCATACAATTAGTGCATCTGCTACAAAATGCAGCATCATGTACATATTAAGAGAGACCAAGAGAGGCTATACTGCCAGACTGCCAGAGATAAAGGGATGGGAGGGAGGAACTGTAGTATTGTGAAGGTTGGAAACCAATTACCGTCTAACAGTAGAGTCTCCTTAGGGACCACTCGAAGACCAGCAAGGGAAGCTCTGAGCGTGTGTTTGTGTGAATCTTGGTCTGAATCTGTGTCTAGACAGGGCAACTGAGGCAATTATAAGTTAAAAGTTCCCTTTCAGGGCTGTTGTTTAAGATATGGTCTGAGAGGAGAGAGAGACAGATGAAGAAAGTGTGCATTAAATGATAAGGCCAGCAATTGTCTATATATATATATATATTTTTTTTTAAGTCAACAAATCTGAAAGGAAAGGTATTCCCATAACAAAAAGTCCTAAAACTAAACATTATTACATTAAGTAATACCAGCTACATTTGTTGAGACTCAGCTTGTTTATCTGCCATTGCCATTATGGATATGAAGCACCTTGAATAAAACTTCTAAGATGTACCACGGCAGTTAAACTTGATTTAGAGCCGTATGTGGAGAGGCTGTTTACATAGTTTTTAACTGTCATATTGACTATCTAACGCTGTGAGTAGAGGACACAGTGTACCAGACACAGTCTGCCATATTGACTATATAAAACCTGTTTATGAGCCCTGTAAACTTACTTGAAAATAACAGTGGGTGGGCGGGTGGTGGAGACGGTTTCTGTCTGCATATGAATGGAGAGAAAGCCCTTTGTGTGTATGGGAAACAGACGGTAGCTTTATGTGTTTGTGTGTTTGGGCAGTCAGGTGCAGTTGTGTGTGTCGAAGATTATGTCTTTGTTTATATGTTTATATGTTTGTGTGGCTGTGTAAAATTTTAAAATTAAAAAGAGAGCCGATTGTGTGTGTGTGTGTGTGGATGTGTGTGTATGTTTTAGTGCAGATGAGCACGAAGCAAAAACAGTGAAGTGTGTATCCTCACCATCTTTCTTGCTGCTTTAGCTCACAAACAAGGGAGAGAGATCCAAGAAAGATGGGATGATAGCAAGATGTTTTTAGCCAAATAAAGATTATTATTATGCATCATGGACTTAAGCGATGACCTATAATCAAATAATTTTATTCCTCCCTAAAACTATACAAACATGAAAATGAGATGCAACATAAACAATTTTAAATAGTGTTCAGTTTGCAGATCATAACCAACCGGTTATCATTCTGCCCACCCTTCCCTTTGTAGAGTGTAGGAGAACCTACAGTGGCCTCAAAACTCTTGAACGATGCGAAAGGACCAGTGCTCAGTTAATCCATTCTGGGGCCCTGTAGAAAACAAAGCAGTGCAACTTGGCAGAGTCCATTAAAGAGGACCCTCTCCTTATGTAAATATATAGATCTCATCATAGGATTATGAAAACAACGACTCTTGGTTTTAAGGGATTATACATTAAAGAAAACATACTTGTGAGTATATTCAGTTTCTGCCAATAAATTCCCTTAAATCTTACAGACTAGATAAACACAATACTACAGTTGAATTCAGGGGCTGGTCAAATAAATCTGACCGATATAAATCACAGACACCTTTTTTTAATTCAAACCACAATATTGTGGTGATTATATTGAATATACTGCAGTTTTTTTTCCAGCTTTCCATGTCTTTCCATTTCAACTATTAAACCCTTTATTTCTCCCATGAAGTTAAACATGTCCGCAGTTTTTAAAATGCTTCTACTGTAGCGTGCTCCATTTACAGTCCCATCAAATCAACAGCTGTGACGAGGCAGTAAAGAGATGTTCAGTTAGGGGGAGTAAGCTTCCAATGCTAGATGTCTGTAGAGCAACAACTGCTCTTCCTTGTTCAAAGAAGAAAGGTGTTCTTGTCTGTTGAAATTTATACACTTTTACACTTGTTAAATGTCTACAAGATGTACATCCTTTACCAGGACCATTACTTACTTGTTGATTTATTTATTTATTTACTTTAAATGATTTATTCTGTAGTATAGTCATGGAGGACCATATCTCCACCTCAGAGGAAAACATTTATTATCGTGATCTAGCACAGTGATAGTGGAATCATGTTGCATTTAAATATCTTCTCTTTTCTTTCAAGAACCAGAATTCCACAACATCTGAAAATGAATGTGCAAAGATGTCAACACGAATTCCTGTTTTTTTGTCATGTTTGCCGTTATGGAAACGTCTGTTGTGTCTGTGTGTGCGCCTGATCTTAGGAGGATGTATCTGCATCTGCAGTGTGTCGGTCTGTGACTGTCGGGGTGCATGTTTACCTAAAGGAGAAGTGGTAATCAGCACATGCATATGTATGAAGGTTTGCTAACGCTGCTTTAAACATTGCAGAGGCGTTACCAAGACATTGTGGATCGAGGTCTCTAAACATTTGGCTTTGCTGCCTTATCGCTGGCATGCCAATGTTCAGAAACAAGGTTCAAATGTAGACCTGTTGGTGCAATTTTGTGCATGCATGTATGTTGCCAGAGGGGGCTTCATGTTATTTCATAGATATAAACAGACACTTGGTTGTGTTAGAGGACTAACAGGTTGATCAGGAGAGAGCCACAGAGCAAGATGAGAGCTATACCTTAAATTGGAAAGCAGAGAGATAAGATGTGAGTTATAGCGGCTTTATATCTGTGTGTGAGAACGAGGAGTGTGCAAACTTGGCAAGGTCTTATTATCATTGTCAAGTTAATAATACCTCATCTTTCTCAGTTTAAACTTCTGTCTGGCTACAGGCAACACAGCCAGCCAATAAATGAGTGTCACCCACACGTTCCCATTTATGCAGAAATTAAGTGACAATCGTTGGGGGTTGCTATAATGAAAACCTGATGTATGTGATTTGAAGACTCCTTTCTTCAGAGGGAGGTTGATTCATCTGCCCCACAGCTTCTTGGCTCTGTTCTTTTCTTTTTTTGAACAAGTTAGAGCTTATTTCTTTAGGAATGCATGGGCCGTATGGAATGATGAAATATTTAGAGAAATTAAATGTATTAATATTCTGAGACAAAGTGTGGTGGTAACACACACGCACACACACACACACACACAAAAGGCCTCTGCCGGCAGCTGTACCTGTTTTATCTGATTTGTTATTTTCAGGACCGCTGGGGTTATTTTCCTTTTCTGCATTTTTTTCCCCAATGAATGTGATCAAAATGTCAAATACTTAAGATGCCAAAGACTTCCTCCCAGAACCAAATTTGCCAGGTTTCTGAATTTAATGATGCTGAATGCATTTCACTGTGATATGAAATTAATAACCATTTTTCATTGTTAAACATTTCACTCTGCGTATTGGTGACCCATTAAAATTGAGTTCAGGGCCCATTTGGGGTCACAATTAAGTTTGAGAAAAGCTTTCTAATGAGATTAGTCCGTAATTATCCATTTTTATTTATCATTGAATAAGGTTTTTTGAATAAATGATTTCCTTATATTTTAATAACTACTTAGTTACAATTCCTTCACCCCTTTTTTCTGTTTTCACAATAGAATTATTTTTGATAATATTGAAATAACTTTGCACTCGTTGACCTTCTGTAGTATCAGGAAAATCACCTAGATGGAGGCTGAATGGTAGAAAAATTGCATGCTGTTAAAAAACAAAAAAACAAAACAAACAACCAAAAAAAAAAATCACATTTTATTTACAAGAACATCATTCATCCTGCAGTTGGCTCTTGGATTTCTGCGAGTGGAAAATACAGCCCACACCATCCATGAGTTGGAGAAACAAATACCAAAAAGCTGGTTTTCCAATGATAATGAGATAAATTAAAGCAAATTTTGTTATCTCCTGGTAACGCATTAATTCATCCCATTATCCAAAGATAACAGAATGAAAAATTAATAGCGACCATGGTCATTCTAAGCTTCTGTAAATTTCTTAGATTTCGTGAGCCATACTTAATTTATGATTGGCTTCTGCAATCTGTTTCTCCATCTCATGGCTGGTGTCTCTGATAGTTTTTGTTTTCTTTAGATATTAATAGATCTGATTTAGGCTGTGTCTGTGAGATAACAACTCGTTATCCCATGATAATGAATTGATAATTCCATGATTCTGAGATAAAAGATTGAAAAAAAAGACAGAAATGGCTGTGGCTGCTCTTGGCTCCTAGAAAAGCTCGACCAAGTTAAAGTACACACTAAAACAGATTTTTTTCCTTAGCTGAGTGATTTTCTTTAAAGAAGGTGAAAAGGCAGAGAGCATTGTTGGCGAGTCCAATAATAATATAATCAAAGTCAAAACTAAAAAAAACACTTCCTGCTGTTAAAGGCAACTGTCAAACTCACAATTGATCCAACTGGAATAAGGAGGGCCTTAATGGACCTTTACATTAACATATATAAGATAGAATATAATAATAGGAAAGATTCAAAAAGATCAGTGATGTTGGGCATTACTGTAAACTACTGTGTGCCACTTAAGTATTTATCACACAAAAGCTTCGTCACTTCTTGTATTTAATTGGCATGAAAAGCTGCTTACCCTTAGTTGTTGACCCTTGCTTAATTTCTCAACCATCTGGTAGGATGTTAGTGATCTCATGTGTTATAGTAATATCTTTGTTAAAGAGTAGCTCCTTTACAATTTGTTCTCATTTACCATAGTTAAGTGCCTTACAAGAGAAAATATTGTCACAAAAGGAAGATTTATTTTTCATTGTGTGTAATGTAATTGAGTGAATATACTTCATTGACTGGAATGATTATTGTTGTTGATGTTGTTAGTCTGCGAGCTGCTGATTGCTTTTTTTCCTAACAGAAATGCCTCACATTGTGTATTTCTTCCAAAGATATTTGATTTGTGCTATAAACAATTACTGCCTTGAGTAATTTGCATTTATTCAGTAAATTAGCCAATCAGAAATTGTTGTATAATGTCGTTATTTTTATGAAATGTCTGCTTGTTGTTTTGACACAGGCATGATTAAGGTTACTAATCCATCTCTGGTCAGCTACATTATGTGGATTGATCTTATTGTTTTAGGTGACCAACTCCACTGTTATGTCATGTTGCTCTCATTAAATTAAATAATAATTCATTCATTCTTAGACCATAATGGAAGAACGTTACATAGACTCAATAATCTGGTAATAAAACTCCCTCGACAGCATTTTTACCAAAAGCCACAACATAGTTTTCCTTGGAAAGTCACAGTCCACACTTTTTGCAGTGTATACCTCTGAGATATTTCAATTTGAGTTTAAATCAAACGAAACGTTATAACCGACATCACATAAGATGCCGACAATTCTGTGTTTCATTTCATTGGGTAATATTCAGCAAAATTGTAACCTTTATCCAAGTTTCACCAAATTGAGTTAAGGACCTCAGACAATAAAAATATTGCATTATACACTCAGTATAAGTGAATTTTACTTCATTTTCCCTTTCGGAATGTAGCTCTAGCTATGTTGTATCATAGAAAGATATAATAAAAACCCAGTAAGTCACCATCACAAGGAATTTAATCTCATTCTACACTTCCACTGGAGTGCTTAAAACTTTCTCTTTTCTCAGCCTGGGGAATGGAATTGAGTAAATTAATCCTCTCCTGAGAACCCCGCACTTTAAATCACGCTAATACCTTTTGTCAAGTGTGTACCCATCAGAAAAAAATCCTGTTCTCATTTTGGTTCTAATACACTGAGAAACTACATGCTGAATTTGGTAACAGAGTGAGGCAAGCAGTTCAAAATGTTTTGATGAAAATGTATTGAACTGCACTGTGCTTCAGGAAATGAAAAAATTAAAAAAAACCCTTTGATCCTGCTTGTTATTTTGTGGTTCGGTTATATCAGGAGGCAAATTACAAGGCACCTTTGTTAGGGGGCAAAACAGGAGGCTTGCAATGACTTTTTAATAGTTGGTTGGATGGAATTCCTTAACGATAATGTCTTCCTTTAAGTTGCTCCCCTGTGCGTTGCTTATCATCCTCCTGTGTAAGCCATTATGCTTTCTTCAACATTTCAGTTGTGTGGGCACAGCACTGCTAATCGATACCCAATAAAGCCAGATCAATTGAGCTTACAGAGCAATCTAGCACTCCGGAGGTCTTGTTTGTACCATTAACGTGAGAAACTAGGAGTACCTACCTATTTTTAGGACACGGTTGCACTCTAAAAATTAGAAAGGTTGTGTGTTTGCCAGTTGAGTCCCCCCATATCACTCTAGAAACTCAAGGTGTTGAATGTGTTTTCTGCAAGCTGACAGTCAGAGCAGGAGCACTCTGGCTGGGCACTTCTGTGGCTATGTTTAGATGTTCAGTGATGACTGTGGTCAATACAGTTTATGAGCTCTCTGGGGTCATCTATCGGGTATAGATGCAGCCCCCAGTGGACAGACACCGACTGGAGGCATGTTAGTTGACGTGATGACTATTTCTGATTACATTCTATTGATTATATTCATTGCGCATGGAGCCGGTTTATCTACTTGGCAAGTGGTTAAGTAATGACTGAAGCAATTAAAGTCTGGTGGTTAAAATCAATGACCCCTAATGGGAAAGGTTCTAGTTAAGTGTGCCTATTACTGACCAGAGCTAAAGATTTAACCAAATAAAAAGAATTGAAAAAGAGGAATGCGACCCACAGGTGCTAGATGCAAAAATAATAGGTACAAAACAAAAAAAAGAAACAGGATAAGTGATAATGATAAAAAGCATTTCTTTAATCTGATGACGCTGCTCTGTTGTCACATAAGATACAGTCAGAGACATTTCTGAGGTGTCATAACATCAGAATTGCTGATGCAGTCAAGTTGTTCATATTTTAAAGCATTTTAAAAAGGAAAATTTAGCATGATAAGTTACATTTTCAAAGAACATAACGTTTGACATGTTGTCAGCTAGTCAGTGGGAACGGGACACAGGCCTTGTCCTGAACCCTGGTGGACTTATTGTCTCTCCACTCATTCCCTGCAGCGTTGCATAGTTGACTGCTAGGTTAAGCCTCACAGCTGTTATACAAAGAGCTCACTGTTGGTTTCAGTTCAGTTTCAGTTCATTTCAGGTAAACAGATAAATACTGACAAAACCAAACCAAATACTTCATGGTCTGTCACTGTCTCAGCATAAATCTTGTCTTTGCATTCATCTGCAGAACGCTCTTTTAAGTAAGGTCGTTCTTTGGGTTGGCAACCAATCAAGATGAATGAGAATCTGGGACCATGACATACTGCCTTTAGTCAGTGAAGGACTTTGATATCAATCTGTGCTTCAACAGCAACATTAAAAAAGTAAGACTGACAAATAATAACTCAGGCTTGACTCATACTCTGACAAATGAACTGACTGGCACTATCTGTCTAAAATTTGCCTAATTGTTTTGTTGTTGTTTGTTTGTTTGTTTTGCTTTTTTAATGCATGTAACTGTAGTAAACATTTGGTTTATTATATGCTGTCAAAGTGGCAAAAACACAATATATATATTTGATATATCATTTGATGAGGCTAAAACTTGCAACTCTGACTAGTCGCTGACATCATTCAATGCCATAACAATATATAACTCAGGGAAACTCTTAAGTTAACGCATTGTTTCATGAGTAAAGCCATTATGCATAAAAAAAAGTCATTTGTCCATGGACCAGGACATTTGTGTTCCTACCTGCATTATCATTAACACATAAACACAGTCTGCTGGCCTTCATCTCTCGTTAGCTCTGTGATGAGTGCAGCTGTTTTAATAAATCCTAGAACATTTTCCAGGCTTGTCTCTGACACAACATCTATTTTTTACTTCAGGCTTTATTTCAGAGGCTATACATATTGGAAATCATTTTTCCATCCGTTTTCCACTTGTTCAGCCATCTGCCATTAACATAAACTTTTAAAGCTCTGGCTCTGCTTGTGCCTTGAGGACAGTGCTCTGTTCCTGTGTTGTGTTGTAAAGCAATTAAGATTTCTTGTCATTTAATTATAGTTTTCAAACAAATGCCCCAGAATTGAAGTCGCATTCAACACTTGATTTTTCTGCACAAAGTACCTTCAAAGTAATACAGGTGATTTTCTTGCAAAAGTGTTTGTGCATATTAATGTAGTCTTAAAATAACAAGAAGAGCATTGGTCCCAACCAGGTGATTAGTATCAATCACTCTTTAGACTGATAAGTCAAAGCGCTCTTCCTTACTTCAAATGATTTAAAAATTGAACTTCAAATCGTACAGCAAATGTTGAAAATAACAACACGCCCCATCGAAACAAACAAAACAACAACAACAAATAAGATAAAATGCTACTCTCAATCCATGCTTTGCAGCTGAGCTCTAATCAGATGTAATTTCGGTCTGCTTGTAGGGTCTTGATCCTTTACCAAAATAAATTAATAAATATACTTAGTCAACACTTGCCAGCTGCTGTTTGGAAGTTTATTAGGAGCAGAGCATTTTCATGGCAGATGCAGGCCTTACCCAGTCAGGACCGCCAGTTTTTAACATCATGGAAGATGTTTTGACTTGGTTGCAATCAGACAGATGGACATGGCAAAAATGATTTCCATTCATATTATAATGGAATATATGATAGTATAATTATATAATATATAATGGTTTTACAATATTAAGATGATAATAATAGTCATTTAATGTTTTTTGCACTTATTTTGTTTAGCTTTTTCCCTTAGTTTCACTACATTTTTTGGACCCTCTCGTTGCACCCTAGGGTCTCCAACTTGGAAAATCATGTAGATAGACAATGACAAACACATAATTGTTAGCAAACAGTACACCCACACATCGACATGCAGAGACAGTGAGAGACTGACTCAGCCACCCACAGACTCACGCGTGCACACACACAGACTCAGCATCATACAAAGGTCTGCCTGCAGTCTCCCAATAATAGCAGATGGTCTTTTTGGTTCACCATCTCTCTCTCACTCTCTTGGTCTCTCTGTTGCTCACTCCACCAATCTCTTTCTTGTCTTTCTCACTCTGTTTTCCTCTCTTTGTCCATCTGTTGCTATGTGGCTCATTCTACCAGTGTTTTTTTTTTTGCTGTCTTCCTTCCTTTTTCTGGCATGGTTGCTCTCGCCTCTGCCTCCCTTCACTGTTTGTCTCTTACTCTTTTACTTCCTCTGTCCCCTGGCGCCTCTCACTCCCCTAGAAAAAAAACTTTACCTTACTTTCTTTGCACTCTTTTGCATATGATCTGCAGTGTTTAAGGGCTATGTGTGTGTTTCCTGTGGGAGGTTACTTGAGTTGACAAGGCCACTAGCAGTGCCTTGCCATGCCACCTTGATGCTGTGCCAGTGTGTGTGTGAGTGTGCGTGTGTGTGTGTGTGTGTGCCCTCTGGACTAAGCAAACATCAGAAGTGTGTGTGTGTCTGTGTGTCTGTGTGTGTGTAATCAGGTTGACAGGGTTGGCAGCAGGCCCTTGCCACCTTGTCTGTGTGCCAGTGTGG
>JAQNCA010000024.1:15520841-15532953 GCA_029783725.1 Acanthurus tractus | reverse complement strand
CGGTAGCCATAAGTGACCAATATTGATCCATATACAAGGCGCACCGGATTATAAGGCGCACTGTTGGTTTTTGAGTACATTAAAGGCTTTTAGGTGCACCTTATGGTGCGGAAAATACGGTAGTTACTTTCTAAAACCACACGCACTGTTGATCACATTAACATGCATTTAATTTTCTCTCAGCACCCATAGAAAAATCCCCCTTTCAAATCTGCTTTGCCTGTTACTCTGGTCATGTCAGTCCTCCCCAAGTGATAAATGCCAAAAGCAAATCTCAGAGTTGATTTTTCATTAAAACAAATTAGGACTCGTGGGGTAACCGCATGCCAAATTAGTGAGAGCACACAAGGCCGAGATGCCTTGAGTTACTATCTGACAAGCTATAGCACTTGAAAAATTATGCTTATTGCAGTGAGCACTCCACTTAAAACACACTTGAGTGACAGGCCTACATCGCTTCAAGAAAACGTACCTGTCTGATTCAGTTAAAAAAAACCAATACACCATAAATCTTGCAACTTAACTTTAGTTTAAAGACCCTGGGATGTGAATTTGCTTCAGCGCCCCTAAAACAGGCAAAAGCCGTCCATGTAGGAGACTCAGGTGAAGTGAGGTTCTGGGTGTTAAGCCCTCTGACAAAAGTGAAACTATCAGTTTAACATTATGTCGGTACATTTTTACTTTTGCTCGGGGAGTTTCTGCACCTTGCAGCCAGACATCATTTAAATCCAATCCTACACTGGCATACACTTTTTAATCCAAAGCCACAAGGTACGTTATTAAATATTTGACTCACACTATTTCTGCGCATTTCTCTGGGCTGCTTTTTAAGCTTCAACTTATTTTGACCAATTCCTGAATGTGTCTGAGACAATAAAATGAACCTTGGGGGAATTTTTCCACCATTCTGCTGCGCTGCTCCTTGTTCATATTTGACTAAGGGGGTTCAGTAATGGCTTCCCCCTTGTCCTGGAACTAAATACAGTTTCCAATCGTGGCTGGCACATAGCATGACTGGGTATGCAACTGAGACACTGTTATGGCCTTAACACAATGCCATTATCACTGTAACACCGTGCTAATGCTCTCTCTTACTTGTTCTCCCTCGCAACACACATACACACACGAACACACTTTTACACACTAAAGCTGTGTCTCTGGAAACTAATGGGTTGTGCTCCTAGAAAGACACGGATACTTAAGAGCTGGTTAGAGGCTGAACACAGATGGTGTGTGTGCATGTGTGTGTGTGTGTGTGCAAGGGAGAGACAGAGAGACATATGTGAGCCCCATTGTTTGTTTGTGTATTGGCTGTTTGTTTACTGTGTGTAAGTTGTTTTTTACGTGCATGTGTATATTAATGATCACTTACGTTGCTGTTGGTATTTGTGTTAATTTTTGTTTACATTAGTCCGGTGCCGATTGTTAATCTTTTTGCTGTTTGTGTGTGTGTGTATGTATATGTGTCCCATGTTGTTTAACTGCCCTTGCTGGTTCCCACGACTGTGTGGCTGGCTGTCTGTCCGTCTGTCTCTGCATCCATGTCAATGAATGTTTGCTTCCAAGTTATGAGTTCTGGCATACATTGGTCCAGACACACAATCAGGCACAGAGAAAATTAGTGCAGTAATTCATTACAATTGGTTTTTAGCTGCACTAAGCACTGGGCTCAGAGCAGCATAGAGACTCTTACTGGAGACAATAAAACACATCAACGCTAAGACAGACAGTCAACATTGTAATAAAACAGAATTTAGGTCAAAAACACATTTTCCTTAATCTAAAAAATTCAGGCACATTAAAAAAAAATGTCTGTAATCCCTTTTTCACAGTTTTTTTTACATCTCCTCTGACCCCCTTGATGATGAAACTTGACCTTCTTCATCATTGGTAGCTAAAACAGCAAGATGATGCCAGAAAGAGTGTCCATTTATTCAAAGACCTTTTCTCTCATCTCATCTCATCTCATCTTATCTTATCTCATTATCGTATCTAGTGGTTCAACATATGGCTCTGTAATAACCCTGAGCAATGTACAATTGACCTTTCATATGTCCTTGCAGTGTGAGGACTGGAGTCTAATTTGTGTGTGTCTAACCCTAACCCTGCCAACCAATTTAAATTTCTTAAAACAAGAAAAAAATTCTAATCACAATTATTTTTTAACAACAATCTAAAAATTATTGACATGATTTTTCACTGACTTTAGAAACATCATGAAAAAATGACCTTTAAAAAAACTTCTCATTTATTATTACTCATACTACTACCACTAACAAGAAGAAGAAGAAGAAACATTAAATGTATGGTGTGTTGAATAACATTGTTTTATTTGGCATTTAAATTGCAGGAAGGGCTGCTGAAATGCGCTTCTCTTGTACTTTTGTGGGTCTATATTCAGGTTGGGAAAGAAAATCCAAGCATCAGCTGGCTTGACCGGTTATTGACAAATGTTATCTCACTTGATCACAGTGAGCTGAACTAAATGTGCCAAAGCCTGGCTGGATATTAGTTTGGGCTTTTCGGGAAGGAGGATAACACTCACTGCTGCGAGGGAAAGCGTTCATAACAAATGAAAAATCATCGTAATATCATTGAAACAATCATTGTCATAGAATGCATGAATGTAAATATCTGTATTATCTTGTTTTATAATCTAGGAAGCCAGTATTGAAATTGAAAATAAAATCTGATTAATAGCCCAGCCCTAATCTGTTTGCTGTCTGTATCTGCATTCTGATACCAATTTAACACAAAATGCTGCTCCTTGGGAACTTCACTAAATTTAATTGACTGTTTCATGGCTAATCTTGTTGTGCGCACTGATGGCTCCGCATTTGGCTTTCTAACAAAATAATTTGGCTCTTGTGGCTCACTCCCTACTATACCCAGAAGGTCTGTGATTCACTGAGATCCTGTATTCTCCCCATGTTTATGGGGGTTTTCTGCGGGTGATCCAGATTACTTTCCCAGTCCAAATACAAGCACGTCAGGGGAGGAAATGAATAGCCCATAGGTGTGACTGGGAGTGTGAGCCCTTTTCTGTCGATTTGTGTTAGCTGTGACAGATGACAGGGCTTATCCAGGGTTATCCATTGGCATCTTCTGCACATGACACTCTGTACACACACCAAATCCTTATGACTCTGCATTAGAAAAAGGAAGCTCCCCCCAATAATTGGTTTCGTTACCTAGTTTTGTTCTTCCTTTTCCATTCTTTTTTACAGTTTTGTAGTTTCAATCAAAAAATCTATTTAAATGGGTGAAATTCAGACTGAAGATTCAGGCTAGAATTTCACAGTACTCTGAGCCAATCTTACCAGATAATGAAGAGATACAACAGCTGCTAGTCTACCAGATTCAGCATTAAAGACCAACTGTCATGCACTGAGGAGGAAATAACCATTTGTTTGTTTGTGTTTATTTGTATATGTGCATGGAGAAAATGGGCAGAAGCAATTATATGTTCTTGTTCTTAGTGTGCTTTGCATAATCACTTCTACCTGCCACACTTTGCCTGATGGGTGAGGGAAAATAGAGAGACTTAAATGGAAAAGACTCAAATTGTGGAGGGAGGCAGGGGGTTTGTGCGTAATGCCTTTTGCCTTCAACTGATGCTGCATACTTTGGAAGAAATTTGCATTTCAGCATCAGTAACCAGCGGTAGCGGACAATCAGAGGACTACTATGATGCAAAGCTGGAATAAAAAAACAGAAAAGCTAATGCAGAGGGAATGGATGTTTTTTTTTTTGTTTGTTTGTTTTTTTAATATGCAGTTTCTTCCGGTCTCATGTAGTATTGATATTAGCACATGTACAGCCTCATCTACCATTGTCAGTGTGATTTAAACACACTTTATGCCTGCAAAATTTACTCTTTGCCAGAATCCAAAGGGGTATTTCCTTCTTCCTGTGTTTTCCAACACGTCTGACAGTACTGCGGTTGTGCTGTATATATGTGAAAGGGCAATTCTCTATAAGGTAACGGCCCTAATTTTGTGGACATTAATGAGAGTTTGTGAAGATGGCCTATGTAAGGCTTATATACAAGGACATTCGAGAATTCGAAAATGTCAGATATGAAAGAGACTATCAGGCAGTAATAGGTTTGCAGTCTGGGGTTGTTTGCTCTAATTCCTTTTAGTTCAATCAGATTTTCTCCCACCACAAATAAAGATGGTTTTCGTGGCACAAAACAGGAAAAAAATGACCCTCATGTCACTATTACCATCACTAAGGTTTTATGTTGTTGCTGATGGCAGATGGCAATGCCAATTATATTTCAGTCTCTATAACTGATTTATCAGCTTGTCGTTGCCACTTCAAGCCATACCATGAAATCTGCATCATTCTCAGCAAACCAGTCAGTGACCTCTTGTAAAGAGGCATCTGCATTTCTTATGTTTCTCCAGCAGCTTGTCTAGGTTTTCTCATAATTTGTCACTTGTCTGTATGTGCAAGCCTGGTAGCAATTAACTCACAAGTGCTGCAGAACATTCAAGAGCCATTTGCTTCAGCTGTTCTGCATGCCAGCAAAGATTCCACTCAACAAAGAAACTGCAGCTCAGTTGCAAGCTAAAATAATTTTTTAACCAATGTGAATAGATATTAAGAACCGAAGGAGTAACACATCTTTAATCTACTGCTGTGAATGATTTAGGCTACAAGGGGAATAGCAAAGTGAAATTCAATGGGAATTCAGTGTAAAAGACGAAAAAAAGGGGGGCTTGCAGCTTCTTGTTAACTCTGAACCTTCTAAGCCAAAATGTGCTAAGAAATGATAATTAACCTCCTCCCTGTCTTCCTTATTAAATTTCAACAAAGCATCTACTGGTAATATCCCAGAGTTCACTAGGGGAGGGACAGAATGGTTGATGGGGTACGAAAAAGGGAAGCACATCTGGTGTTAGAATACACCCACTGAGACACTGAGAGGTTTATGGGGCTACACTGATTAGGAGACACACATACGCACTGTCAAACACTTGCACACACACACACACACAAGGCATCAAATTTGCTGTCAGAAGGAAGTGGGTAAATCATAAATAATTGTGTGCATGAATATGTGTGTGTGTGTGTGGGTGCTTGCAAATGTGTATGAACCTACTAGTGTTTTGTACATACAAGAGTGTTCACTGCTGTGCATATTTTATTAGATCAGTGTGTGTGCTGTGTTTTTCTGTCTTTATCAATATAGATGCACATATCTATATGTTTGTGCGTGTATCTGTGTATGAGAACACATGCATTTGCATGTGTGTCTTGTTAAGTTGGCTTCCACTGCAGTGCCAGTTACAACAGCAGAGTGCAGAAATGAAATTTCCTCCTGTTTCAATCAGACATTAATTAAACAGGGAAAGATAACTGGAGAGTGCCGTGTGTGGACCTAAACACTGTATGTCTCTACGGCCCGAGCTCTTGTTCTCTCTGTTGTGAAACATACCATGCTTGTGTGTATAGAGGGACATGTTTTTCACTCCTGACCCTGTTTGAATCCCTGATATTGATCCAGAATGTGTAAGTTACTGCCATCCTTTCTTTTAAACCACACACATCACAATATCAGGTCTTTCTTAAGTATAAGACCTTGTATCTCAATGGCATTACCTGTCTAGTGGTGGTAAAAGGTTGTGCACGTCCTTTTACACGAGGTCTCGGATCAGTATGCCCTAGTTGATACAAATATTTAGCATACCTTGACATCGAAGACTTTTAATCAACTTAAGATCACATGCTTGTCACATTTTCATCTCATAGTCATTTGTTGTAGGCACATCATAGTATATCATCTGGAGAAACTGGAATGAGCTCACTGTCCCGATTCTTTAACTTCAGACCGCAGCTGGGATACACTCCCAGGGCAGCCATTAGTGGCTAGAGAGGCTGTAATGAAAAGCTGGAGGGGGTCCCAAAAAAGTCTAGATGAGGCACTTGCCACTTTACACTGCAAAGGCGTGAAATAATAGCTTCCTGTAATTGCTCTGAATACTTTATGGGGGTGCAGTACAAGGTCTGAGTGCCTTAATGATACAGCTGTGGTACTGAATCCTCTGCTGGTCTTCACTGGGTTTGTGCTGGATACTTTTTGGTTTTGTGTAAGGATATGCAAAGTTGAGATTTTTGGAATCTTCTTCTGAGGCTGCAGGAGGTGACACTTGTTAAAACTTTTGGGTTATCCAGATGAGGTCATGAAATTGTACTTCTTTTCAAATAATTCTCCTTGCTACTTCTCATTCAAATGCATTCATACTCAGTATCTATGACTGCAGTGGTCTGTTTCTGTTCCTTTTGTTGGGAAAAAAGGATAGTGCACACTCACGCAATTTTTTTCAGCTGCCTCCTTGCTTTGTTGGTGCCAACTTCATGTGCAGTATGTTAGCAAAATCTGCTGGAGAAGGTTCACAATCTGAACTTGATCAGTAAGTCGTGATCCAGACAAAAAAAAAACAACAACATACAGTTGTTACATAAGTTGGGTTAATGCTTCATCCTACAGAACAACAACAGGCTGCCAAATAATAAGCTGGAGTTGCAGATCGTGTGGGAGTATATGCATAATGTGTGCTGGTGCCTTGTTCCCTTTTTGATCTTAAATACACACCCGAATGGCACCAGATTACATAAACAAGAGCTCAAAAGGTGGTGTAAGACGAACAGCCCAATTAATGTGATTTATTAATGATGCTTTAGAAATGGAGATGGTGACAAAAATGATCATGTTTATCGTTTGATTTCTGGAGGGCACTGTTTTGTTTCTCCGTTCTCCTTTAATTTTTGCTTCTGTTTCTCAATTTTAATGGGGAGTTGCTCTATTTTTGAGTCACTGTCTGTCTTTCTTTACATGTGCCTCCTCTATTTCACCGGTATTGTCTAAATTATCTTTCTCTTACTCCGCTGCTATTTAAAATATTTTAGATGCTTGCTGCTTTTTCCTCCAGCAAACACCAATAAAAATAAAAACAGACACTTCCAATCCTCTCAAGGCTCAGCCCGTCAGCATAAAATACGCTTCAGCAATGATTTTTAAACCCAAAGAGGTGCACCAACTCAGATTAATTTTGTTAAAATGCACCTCTCTCGTCGGATAACTAACTGAAGCTTCAATGCACTGGTTCACTTTTGGTCCCCAAACTAATTCTTCATTCTATTTTTTCAAATGCATTTTAGCAGCATGATACTGTTACTAGCATAAAATTCTTTGCAGCCACAGTTTGTGGGCACAGTAAAAGCAAAACTGCCCATGCAGTTGCCCAGATTATTCACTCATTTGGACATAAGAAAACTTTATTCTCTTAAACTCTGTGTTGGATACACTTCAGAAAAAAATATTCATCATAAATTAAGCAAAGCATGCATGCTTTGCTTAACTGAACAGTTAATTCTGTTCAATTAATTATTAAAACAACAATTGAGTCCATGGACTCAATATATATATGTTGTGTAACTGTTCACTTGAACAAAAAGACTGTAAATAATGCCCTTGCATGAATCGCTGTTGTACATCTCTTGAGCAAATCAGCATGAGTAATTTAAAATAAACTATTTAAAATGATGTATATGTACCTACATCAGCTATACAGAGAACAACAAAATGATGGAATGTTGAAATTTATTTTTCATGAGGACTGACAAGTATGGGAAGCTGCTGACTTTTTAATGCATGGAGTCCTCCATAGAATTACACAAAACAGCACCCTCTTGATATGACAGCGGTGTGATAAATTATTGAACTGTTCATCTGGATGGGTTGTCTGTTTGAACAGGACAGATAGTCATGCAGATAGAAGGATCAGCAGAACCACATATCTGTGCTGAGGGATTTCTCTGGATGTAGTGACAGTCATATAAAATGATGTGCTAACACGCTGTAGTGTCAGAGAAACATTTTTATGAGACACTACAAAGTGATGAACTGAATTACAAAAGCTGCTCAAACAGTGAAATGCCAGTTTTGCCGCATGAACAACCTTACATATTACTTGTAACAATAAAAGTCTGTGAGAGATTATTCTTTGTGTATTTTCAGGAGCCTGAAAAAGAGGATATCTATTTTTTTGTTCCTTTAATAGTATTGTGATGGCAGGTGCTGTCTGACATGTTTAAGATTATGTTTAGTGATTTCAACTAAAGCAAACACTTACAAAAGCACATGGGCATCAGTGGGTGCATCACTGTACTATACAATGTTTAGCACATATAAACCTACTCATGTATGAAAGCGGCATCAGTGGCTGCCAGAGCTTACAAGATTAACTCGAGTGAATGCTGGATGACCAGTGGACAGAAAAGAACTTGCTGAGATCTTTTAAAATGTGATTGAGATTCTGGATAAAACGACCCTTTTTTCCACTGCTTGAATCAGAGAGATAATATTATGTCCTGTGGTTTAAATAGATTCCAAGCACCTGGATCAAAATCTGACTCTGTTAATGATTGGTTCAATTGAAGAAATGGATTATTTAAAAATAAATTCCTGAAAATCCCCCGTGTAGAGCTTTTGGACATTTGTAATCTTGTTTGTGTAATATCTTGGTCAAATGTAGATCTTGAAATAACTGGACGGGCTGCTGAAACTTTTTTAAGCTCAGGTTGACGGTGTCGATGTGGCTGTTTTGTCTGCATTGTCCAAATAAAATGGACCATGTGGAGTTCAGCTTTAAGGTCAGAACCATTCTTGCTCACAGCAACCTTTATTTGGCCTTTACATCGTTACAAATTGTTTTATTTTTGTTAATTGTTAGCAGCCCCTTTAGCTGTCATGTAAATGAGATACTGTCTGCTCTCCTAACAGCACAACAGTAACAATTTTTGAAAACTTTAGGAATATTACTGACAATTACAAATAAACCAAAACATCCCTCCAGTCATTTGTAATATTTTTGATCCTCTCATCAATAAAATGAAATGATGAATGGATTATAAACAGGTAAGTCATTATGCTTCACCTGAGGGCTGGAACAGGTTCAATGAACAGACACCAACACTTTCATGTAGCTGAGACACTGATTGAGTTCTACAATCAATACAAGTGTGGACAGTGCACAATAGATTAGTGTATAATGTGTGTTTTTGCCCCAGGGTTGTATACTTAGCACTGTAAGTTAGGAAAATGCTCCTTAGGCATACACAAACACACACACACATGCCCACACACACAAACACACACACTTTGAAAAAACGGTTAATATGCTAAACATCCACAAATATGACTCCTCCTCTCTCAACTTTCAAAAGGATTAGCACAAAGTGTTGTTCAATTACAATGTTAACGCTTGTGTGGGTGTGTGTGTGTGTGTGTGTGTGCTGTAAAGACTCCTTTACTTGTAGCTGATTGCCAAAGAAGGCTCAGAGCACACAGATGGATCAATGAAGAGAGGTTTTTACACACTTGTAAACATAGCTCTGTCATAAGTTCAACACATTAGTGAAAGGCAGCAGACTGTTGCTCCCATGTCGTAAGCTGTTAGTCTTTACTGTCATGAAAGGTGCTGATAGGAGAAGAAAGGGTAAGAGAGCGTGGTTAAAATACATTAACGTGTAAATATTTGAGATGTAATATTCTTTGCAATTTATTCTGTAGTCAAGAAATCAAAGCACGGAATAATATGGCTGCCACAGAATGAAGTATTAGGGTGAAAGAGAGCTTTTAACCACAGAACTCTCTTCATTTGTTTGCAGACCTTGACTGCTGCCCAAGCTCAAGCTTTACTCTTATTTAATCTGAAACCTTTCACTTTTGGAGTTCATTTGGGCCAAGGATGATGTTTTTACTTACAACACTAAATTCACTAAATTCCAGAAAAGTACAAAAAAACATTGAGGGTAGAAGGTTGAGTGTGTTTACAGATTTTATAACTCCCTTAAATGTGGAATAGTTTTTGTTCCACATTTTTAAAACTTTTTTGGAGTGGGTAGCAGTTTCTTGTTGTAAGTGGAATGGGTTTGTGGAATTAATGAGGACAAAATAAGGATGTTAAGGAACAGTCGAGGATAATTTTCAATTTTAAACCAACACATGAGAAGCTGCACAAACAAACAAAGCTACACAGAAAAATTACAAATATTCTGAAGCCATCTCTTTATCTCTTGAGCGTGTGCGTGTGTGTGTGTGTGTGTGTGTGTGTGTGTGTGTGTGTGAGTGTCTGTGTGTGTACAAGACTGATAGAGAGTCGGCACACATGAAGTCATCTAAAAAATGTTATTTAGCATGCGATGTAGAGCCTTTGTCTTGTCTATTTCTGTTTTCTTACTCAGGCACACACAAACATACACACACGCACTCACACACACACACAAATACACACACCCCCACCCCCATGTATCAAGAGTCATGCCTGTGTGTGTGCGTGTAAGACTTGTGTATGTGTGCTATTTGTTATCTACTTTTCTACACAAACAACGTACATAAAACATGAAGTTTTGAGGTCATGCAAGAGTATATTTCTTTTCTTCTGGCTTGGTTTTAGCTCAAATAAAAGGAAATACAACTTAAAGTTTATCAAATAGTAACTTTTTAATGAATATTTGAGCATTAAAGTAACTTTTCAGAAAAAAAGAAAGCTTGAAAGTGTGATACGTGATGCATATAAGCACTTTCTTATATCTCTGTGCATCCCTTTTTTCTTTTATATTTTGGAATAATTCTGTCCCCTCGAGTTTCCTTCTGTGCATATTCCTCAGCTGCTTATTCTATTGTATGTACCCAGTGTTTATTTATTCTGCAGCTGAAAATCCCTCACTGCATTTTCAAGATACTGTATATTCTTTGGAGCAGCTAAGCAGTTATATGCATTTAAATAGTTCATGCATTTAAATGTACTTACACGGGCCTTGACATGCAATCTATGCATTTAAAGGGAAACAATTCTGTGGTGTTAATGGTAAACTGAGGCTTCTTAGTTTAACCTACAAGGCCAGGTGAAGGTACAAAGCTGGCAATGTTCCACTAACAGATAGCTTGTATGATTATTGAAGTGCTTCCTAACTATTCATGAACCTGTAACTGTTTACCTCAGCAACCGCTGCTCACAGACATATGCACTTCTGAGCGATAATACTCACACTGTGTTATTATTTTTTCTTCTGAAATACATAGACAGAGGTAAATATAGGCTCGCATGTTTAAACATTACAACTTAACTACTGCCACTTTGACAAGCCACGATATGTCTTTCAACTCTCACATCAGGCTGGATGCTGCTTGTTCAAAGAGGAAACAGGATAAATTGTCCCCAGGCGCAAAATATTAGACTTACTTGTAAAGCTCGCTCTGTGAAGCTGTTTAAGCTCTCTAAAAACATGCCAGTCTCCATTATCTGCTGTCTACACTGGCATCTCGCACTTCTCTCACAATTTCTCCAAACGTCACTCTTTAAGCTATCAGCAAGCTTATCAGTGGACTGAGCTGATAACCAGATAGACAGTCAGGCCTTTTTTTGTCCACCTCTGTTCCTGTTTCAATCAGTCTAAACCTTGTTGAGCCGAGTAATGCTACACAAATTAATAATGTCTTTCTGTGTATCTCTGCAACTGAAGAACATTACTTGACCCAAAGTTTGCCTCTAAAACAGAATATGTCTTTTTTAATTAGTGGTAAAAAAATACAAGCAAACTGGATCATATTGAAGGAAACTCTCCAAAAGTACCGTAATGGTTATTGTCATTAGCTGAAGTCAGGCCACTGCAGATCCCATCAGGAAATGCCACTACATATTACAAGCATTGAGTCATTACTCAAAAAAGTAATTTATTACACACATTAACAACGTTTTTGTAATGTAATGCAATATTTTACATATTTACTCACTGTAGAAAACTATTGGTAACACGACTTGTTACTCTGCAGTGAGCATTATGTCATAGTCATAGTACAGTAAATAACATATCATGTTAAGCTGACATTTGACCACATATTAGTAGAAACTGTGATCAAGAACACACATTTAGCTTTTTCATGCTCTTCAATAGAGTAGTATCACACAACTTAAAAAAAAGCTAATGCCAATTAGCTTCAATAAATCTTTTCGTAAGAGAAAAGGCCCGAATGCAATGAAAATCAAGGCAGTGCTGGCTTCTTCAAAATAAAACCAGCCATTAACAATTTATTAAG
>JAQNCA010000024.1:15495979-15511532 GCA_029783725.1 Acanthurus tractus | reverse complement strand
TGCTCCCTAACATCAAACACACACACACACACACACACACACACACACACACACACACACACACACACACACACACAAGCGCACACACACACTAAAACATTTGCAAATACTGTGAAACATAAGTGGACACACACAGATAGATGAATGCATCCATACAGTATGTTAGAAGGAACATAATGAGATTAAAATACACACACACATGCTTTCAGGAGTGCATTAATGTGTACTTAAGATAAATTTCTGCATAGAAACGTTCTTTTGTTTGCTCATTTTGGTACTCCATGCTTCTCTTCCATCCTTTCTTTCCTCTCTTCCTCTTCCTCTCCCTCCCTTCCACCTCATCATTGAATCGATTGCAGCTACTTTTTAATTACTTCCCCTGACAGCCTGACAATAAGACATGTAGATTCTGTCAGTTGCCTCAGCTGCCTCACATATGTCTATCCTCTGCAATTACAAATTCACCTTAGTGCTTGTCAACATGCTGCCTCTTCACTGCCCTTTCCTCATCTGCTTAAACCTACTGTATCTCAACTTTTTTAGCAGATGAGATACAGTATTTCTCATAGGACCACTTTTTTTCACTGTTGTCATGTTTTTCATGTAATGTAACTGTCTGTGACGGTTTCATGTTGCTTTGTTGAGGTTTGACAGTCTTAAATGAATGAAATGCCACCATATAGAAAAAAGCCTACAGTGTCACAAAAAATATGTTATCTTTAGATGAAAAGAAAGAAGTAAGTTATTTCATGTTCACTATAAATAAAAAATAAATTCATAAAATAGCTTACCATCAGCTTACCTTTGAAATATGGAGACTTAAACAAAAAACTTAAAATAGCCATTCAAGAGATAGTTTGTAGGAGGCAGAGAGTGTTTTCAAGCAACTGATCAAGTTGGGCAGAAGCTAAAATTGTTATCCTTATTGATATACAGTGGAAAAGAGTGTGAACAGCTGCGTACTTACATAAGTAGGTTATATAGTGTTTATCTGTATTTTGTACTGTATGCAGCAAATAAAAAAAAAATGAAACAAACACATACAAAAACAAAACAAACCCAGTGATTATATAAATTGTCTTCCATACATCATGCAATTGAAACTGAATTAGAGTGACCCAAGAGGAAAGTGGAAACTACAGGGTATCTCACATGACATAAATAAGTGCTACCAGAACAAAATCTACAGAAGATGAAGGCTGCACCTACACAGAGGCTCTGAGAAGATAAGACATTACAAAAGCAAGAAATGTAATGATATGTAGACCTGTTCTCACTTTAGATGTAAGAATACGATGCCTCTCTCGCAGCTATTTGTTGCTAGCGTTGCAAGACTGCATTTAGCCACATGCTATCCTAGCATGCTAACATAATAAACATGACAATGCTGTGATGTTGTTTAGCATATGATATTTACCATGTATACTGTCTTGGCATTTTTTTTTCTTAAATAGCAGTGAGAACAATATTAGCTTAAGCAAAGAGGATAAGTTTTGCAGATATTTGTTATAATAAGAGAGTTGGAGGTTATTCTGACAAAAATTTAAAAGCAGCTGATTGATAATTAACACATCTATTGCCAGAACCACCAACTGCAAACTTGTAAGATGGCATTAAAATTGATATAAATAGTATCAATGTTCTTTAGCAATCTTTCCAATCATGGAAAAATGATTTTGCTCTTAGTGTAAAACGTTCACTTGGTGCACATTTATCTGTGTTAATCTGATTGTTCATGATCACTTTAACTTTGCTGTGCAGGTTAAAAATGCAAGCTACTCAACTCTTTCCATTTTCTTCTAAAAACAGAAAAAAAAAGAAAAAAACATTTGGCATGCTTTGTGTCTTTACATCTCTGCAGTTGGTGTCAAAGTTGCCCTCTTCATGATTCCGTCAAGGTGGCGATGGAGTTCAATAAACTTGACATTAACCTATTCATTTTTTGTATGTTCGATTCACAACGGAGTGTAAAATCAGTAAGATACTCTCAGCACAGTTGAAAAGACAGCACTCAAATATGATTCACTCAACACATAAAATTTTGATGTCTTTTAAGCATTAAACACATTTTCTCACATACGAGCGTCATGCCTTGCCTGCAGGTGGTAAAAAGTAATGGGAACTATACATCCTCTGATGAAAATACTCCATGCATGAATTTCTGCATGTGAAAAAATAATCATATTACACAGGGAAGCATCAATAGAGCGAAGGCCTTTCATACCATCTCTGGAGCATAAAGATGAGCAGATTTATGCTTTATACATTATGCTAACATATGCTGACACCTTTTTCCGATGTACACACATACACACACAGAAAGACTGTCATATTAGCTCTGTTATCGTACACAAGCTGTCTCTACAGACGCACCACAGCACCCAACCTGAGACACCCTGTCTTTGCACATTGAGGCAGTCATTCGTTCTGTCATTTTTACTCCCACTGACACATGCCTTCGGTTATTGTTTATAACATAACTCATATTTACACAAAGGATATATATATTATTTGAGGTGATAAACTCACTGCAAAAGGGTGTCAGACAGATATTCTATAATTGAATACACACTATGTAACACAGTATCAAAGATGACTGTATGTTTAAAGGTTAGGGTTAAAGCCAAGGCCTTTACTTCAGTTGGTGTGTGTTTACTGAGAGCTCCACATCCGCCCTACAGCATTATGAGTTATTACTTTGCAAACAGGTGATGAACAAGTGTGAATACATCCTATTTTGTATTCTGTGAGCAAATTGATTGCTCTGAGTAAAGCAAGGTATTAACACTGCCGGTGTAAGGAGGTCAATTTCCACTGGAAGCCACCCATATTGAAATGTATGCTTTATTTGAATACAGATGACTAAAAAAAAAGAAGGGGTTACATCTGTACAAGGATTCTAGGTTGAGTCTTTGGACCAGCTGGGAAAATATATTTGGGTAAATGGAATGAGAATCAGCCTTCCATCTAAAATCGGGCAGCTTTTTTCAGGTGCTGGCAATTATATCCAAGCAGCTGCAGAGGAGTGTTTGTTCTGAACGTCCATTGTCAATGTGTGTAACAGTGTGCATATGAAGCAGGAGCTTTTCTGCAAAAGCCAATCTTGGTGAATCTCTCTGGATAAATTAAAGTCACAAATTTATATTTATTTTCTCTTGTACCTTGAATGCCGCCATATAAAATATGATAACTTGCAAGATGTTCCCATAAAGTGACGTTAATGGCGACACAAACATTCACTGAAGAATACTCTCAGCATATGTTTTGATGTTCTGTTAAATATTATGGATCCTAAAACCCCTTATGAGTTTCTATTGTGAGCTATGGCCTTGTCATAAAGCAAGTGGTGTGTATTTACCAAGAGCTATTATCCACCCTACTAGAGTGTGAATTTTACACCAGCCATGTGACTTGTACACTGGCTGAGTAATTACTCATCGTGCTCACCGTGAACTGAAGAGGATAATGAGATTTGTAAACAAAAGGCCGCCATTTTGGCAGCAGCCGACTCACTTACCATCCTCAATGGTCTCCTCTGACAGGTGTGCGTGAGTGTATGTGTGTTGGTTCATGTGTGCATTTTGTGGCTGCGTGTTCTGAGCTCCACTCAGAGCAACAATGGAAGAAGATAAAGAAGAAGTTAACAACAGGGAGTAGCCATTAATCCTCTCTTGCTCATTTACTCTCCCTCTGTCTTTCTTTCTCCCTCTGACCAGATTAACTCTCACCACAGGGGTTTCAATGATCATCAGACAAATAGGTGTGGTGCATGGGCCGTAGGCCAGGGCCACTGGTGTGATTTTTATTTGTGTGTGTGTTGCCTCTCTGATCCTACCTGTCCTGGTGTTTTATATCATCATTCCTTTGACTCTACTTCCAGCTTCATGTCAAAAATTTTTCTACTTGAAGGTTTATATTTATATACAATCTTCCTCTCATCCCTGTATGCTTTCATCTGGACCCTCCTTCTCTTTCTACCCTGCTGCCTTCCTCTTCACTCGCTCTGTAATTACCCCTGGTCCTAAGCTGGCTTATCCCCATTGTTAGATGCTGTCTGAACAAAAGGGCTACAATGGTACAAAAAAAAAGAGACAAGAAATGAGCCTAAAAATGGGGCCTCCATTTATGGATGAGATGTTCTGTTAAATGCCTGACTGTAATCAGCACTCTGGAGAGGGGAGAGCAATCATCTGGTGGGAGGGTTATGGATAGAACGACAGATTATTAGGACATTTTAGGACTATAAAGGTCTACCAACAAGAGAAGTGGAAAAATAATCTCTCTTCTCTGTGTGTCAATGAATCAATTTCTTAAAGTAAATTCTTGTTTAAGCCCTGGTAATCAAGAAAAAAAAGGCAAAAATTGTTCGTACTGTACATGAACATTTAAAGTGAACGCAAGAAAACATCATCTTTTTGCTCAATTAAGTCCAACATTACAGCTGAGCCTTGCAGTTTTTGCACACTAATGACCATAGATGGCAATGAAAGATGGAGTCATTGAGATTTGGTAAGTTAAATACCAATATATTCTCCATGCTGCTGTCAGGAAACAGACTAATGTGTGCCAGTGTTGAAGATATTTCTTTGCAAGATTGAGGCTGCAAGAGTTCGTCAAAATCTACAGCATAACTTTGGCAAAGTCCCCTTCTTTCCATTGCTGCCTTTTGGGTCGAGGGTAATATGCTCACCACAAGAATGTATATTTACCTAAAATAGAATAAAATAGCTATAACTGAAATGAGGTGCCCTTTACTTAAAGTACAAATATTATAAAACAAGCATAATTATTTGGATATTACATGCATTTAATGTCCACCATAAAAACGTATTTCTTTGGTTCTTATAAAGTGATCTGGAGAAATGAGCAGTGTGAAATAGTGGCGTGAGGGTAAATGTAAATGCATGTTTTACATGAAATACCTTTAGAAGCACAGTGTGAGTGTGTGTTGGGAAACTGGCTGGGGGGGAGGATGGAGGAGGGCAACAACGGCAGGTGGTCGTTACCATGGTGATGAGAGTCTGGCTTTCTCTCACGCTCTCTGACCGTCTCGCACATATACCATGGTGCATATTGTACGCATCTTTAAGTTCCCTGTGTCCTGCTATAAAAATACATCCTGGTCCTTTATTTCTCCTTCCTTCTGTCTCTCATTGATAAAAGCTTCTTTTAATCCTTAAAATGAGAGGAGCACGAATAAAGCCTTTGCAAGGGAAATGTCTAATCTGAATGCTTTACAATATACATTTAATATTTTGTTTTGTAGTCAAGAGATATCTTTGTGGTGTGGTGTTATCTATATTCAGTCATTATCCCTCACTGCAGCATCGCTCTCTATGTCCTGGTTTCATTACAAAAAGTCCTGATAAGTTAATGATAAAATTATTCCATGTAAGGGAGCTCTACAACATCTAAATTTAATTTTACAAAAATGTAAGTCGAGTATTCACTATTTCCCTTCTCAGCTTTGGCTTTGGTCTCTATCAAGTCCTGAGGGAAGTGAAAGGTTCCTTTAATAGCTAAATGTTCCAATATCATGACCAGCAAGTCACTAACACTGTCTTTCTATTGAGCAGAAAGTGGACAAAGGGTCTCTAGAGCTTTGTGCTGAAAACAGGTGCCTTGCCTACCAAAAACCCTATGAGAGCATTAATCTAAAAGTTTCTAAAAACGGTGAAGTTAACACTGCTCACCACAAATGAACTTAAACTTGAAATTACCATGATATTTGATGATTCTTTAGAAAGTCTTGCATTTAATTAGGACGTAATGTTTGAATGACACAGATCCATGAGGAATGATATTTATCTCACTAGAGTAAATGCTGCATCTGATTTACGCGTGTATGAGACATTTTATTTGCTTTCAACATTTTCTCTGATGATAACAAGACACAGGAAGACCACCAAAACAGTCAATAGGAGACAAGAAAAGGCATTTTATTTATTGTCAGTAACACCTCGACCCGATAGCTAGATAGTTGGATTGATTGATTGGCGGACAGCTTCAGTGAGATGTAAATACAAGTTAGATGAACTCCTCAATACAATACTGAGGTGTGGGGATGCTGGGGCCAATTTAAATCACTAACACAAGAAAAAAATAACCTGAATTCTTTACCTTAAGTAACAGATGCATTTGACTCTGTTCAATGACAGGTTGAGCCTTTGTCTAGAATCTTAATTAGCTTGTTTGTATTTTTCTACACCATCCAGACCAAGTTTATCATTAAATCGATCTATCTTTGTCTAATCCCACAGATCAAAGCATCCCCCCCAGGCATTTTCAACCCAACTCTCATGCAAAGATGATAGGCAAAATTTGCTGTGTTTTCATCAGTTTACTGTGAAAAAAAACATATGTACTGTTGGCATTAAAACAGCCGGATGCCTCGGGTGTGGTAACACAGAGAGTCTAAGAAAGGATATTAGAGAGCCTCCTTGCTTTGAGCTTTCGTAACTCTATATTTTTAAGTTGCTTAAGAAAGTACAAAATAAAAACTTGGTTGGATTCAAACATGGAGACTGTTCAAAGCATTCTTCAGCCAGGCTGTCTTGGGACAAACTACTTCCTTCTCAAACAATGCTTTTTTCCTGTTCATTGAAAAATGGGTTCCGATTTTTGCCAGTTGGTGTTTTGTGTTCACAAATCAAAATCAAATCTTTACCCCGGAAACTCATCTGAAAGTTTAGGAACTTTGAAAAGCAATCTTAAAAACTTTTCTCATTCGAATTTACCTGGGGCTGCCACATTAAGTGTGTGCATAGATCTTCATAATGTTTACAGACAGGATTCAAGTATAAAAGGGAGCATATGTCCAAATACCAGCTGTCAGGACTACCTGGCTATTTTCTTTCCATCTCCTTGCTTTCCTTCCATCTGAGGCAGACTTTTTCTCAGACTTTTATGGCATTGCTTTCATGTTGCAACTAAATGGTTGTTCTCAGTCAACTTTTCTTTTGCTCAAGATTTTTGTAAATGATTTGCCAGGAGAAGTTGTTAAAAAAGTTGTTTTAAATAGCTTTTGCTTTAGTTTTACTGCAGTAATGGAGATAACACAGAATTTATAGCAAAATCAACATGTCTCCAAAGAAAGACTGAAGAAACGTAACCTGAGCAGATTTATATAACTTGACTCTTAACCACAATATTGTTGATTAAGTGAAAGGTCCTAGTTAGGTACCCTTTCAAGGACCTACAGCATGTTGGAATATTATACAATGACACTGAGACAAACTTGTAGTCAAATTTTTAAATTAAGTCAAATAAAGTTCAACATTATTCAAGGGCTTGCTCCTTGTTGTTTGATTGTTTGTTTTGTTGTCTTTGAAACAGTTATTGTCCAGAAAACTTTGTAACTTTCTCTTTTTTCCTCCATTTGAATTTATTTACAGACATCAAAAGTATTAAAGGCAGATCAGTGTTGAAATGTGAACTCTAGTGAGCCCTAAAACAGGTCAGTCACCTTGACTCAACATTTTACAGAGTAAACACAATTAGTCATTAAGTTTTGTTCAAAATATCTTGCAAACCTACAAACATACGCACTCACAGTCATATACACATACTGTATATACATATTAGGGCTGGGACTTTATCGCGTTAATTGTGATTATTCTATTACAGAAAAAATAATGCACTTATAACTGAGTCCAGTTGACTTCGATTTATTTTCCTAGAATAACTATGACCTGGATGAATGGGAACATTCACAGATAGCACTAAAAAAACCAAAACACATTTAATCACAATTTATTTTTGCACTCCAAATAGTGCATAACAATTACACGATTTCCTGGAGTAGCTCAGTCAGTAGGGCGGGCATCCTATGTGCAGAAGCTTCGTCATCCACGGGAGTTCGACTGGTTTTGACACCGTTTTGCTGCTGTTTAAAATTACGTGGCTTGTAGTAAAACTCTGTTTCGGGGAAGATAATTTCTTGTTTAATCACAACTGTAATGTGTAACATCTACCAAGAAAAGAACCATTGAATAAATGTTCAAATGATGAGGTCAGTCCATGCTGACCATGCACTACACCAACACAAGTCCAGTACATGCAAACAGGGCATGAGGCTCAGACTGAGACTCTGAGATACTTGTGAGTTAACAATTATTGATTCAAGACGGAATGCAGAGCAGAGCAGAAGTGCATCATTCGCAGTCAGAGGAATGTGCAGTGTTCAACTTCCTTTCTCTTTGCTAGTCTCTCTTGGCCCCATCCACTTCAGTTATATTATATATGGCTAGCAGTTGAGACCTCGCATGGAGCTAACCAAATTATATTAACAGCTGTTAATGATTAGCAGTAAACATCAGCCATTTGATTTATAAGCTATAAATATGGGTGCATAAATAGACTCAATCTGAGAAAGGCATAACATCATCTGTTCCTCTCCTGAGATGATGTATTGTATACGAAAATACTCTGCTATGATTAGCATTTTTTTGTTCTAATGTTTCTACATAAAAGTTTTGAAACTTTTTAGAACTTAAAAAATGGTCTGGAATAATGTTTTCTTCTTCTGCTGCATTGACAAATTTGGGATTCCTCAATCCCCTCATGTCTCGTGCGTTGCCGACCATCGCAGGTTGCACTGTGCTAAACATTGAAAGAGCAATGCACATCAAGATTGCTAGCATTACCTCCAGAGGTAAACTGGAGAGATTCAGTCATACGCAAGCCTCAGTCAGATCCAGACTCAAATGAAGATTACTTTGTGCACAAAATAGGCAACTTGCAGATATTTGAGAATGGTAAGTTTGGTTATCATCATTTATTTGAAGTGTAAGCTTGCAAGCTAATAACTGACAGTGGATGACAGGGTGTCAATGATTGTGTGTATGCATATTAGTACTCTCTGTATTGACACGTCCTCTTCAGTAGATGAATGTGAGTGACCAACTCACAGAAGTCTTAAAAGTCAAGGTCTGTAATTTTAATGCTATAAGCAAAAGAAACACGCAGTTTTGAGAGGAGAAGACGTCTTAAAAATAACAAAATAACCAATAAGAGTATTAAAAAAAATACTGGTTCAATAAGCTGTATTGGAAAAAGCCGTAGAATTGGTAAATCCATAATCCATTTCCAGGACTTTTTCAAATTACTTGTTCAGCTTTTTTTTTGTGCAGTGGCAGCTCACCTTTTTCATGCCTCCATGATGTAGAGAGGTAGAATATTAAGAGAAGAATAGTAGTGCTGCGGTGGTTGCAAGAGAAATGAAGAGGCAGAAAATGAGATGGAGAGTCAGTAAGTGAGGAGAGATAGTGCAGACAAATGGTCAGACCTGTACATTTTCTTTGCTGCAGTTTCTCAGTTACTCAACCATATCTGCATATCTGGGCTCCTCACAGAAAAAGAGCAATAGACTAAGGCACATAAAGCGAAGACAGAAGGCAAGAGAGACAGAGATAAGAAAGGGCATGGTGGATTTTAAGTTATTAATAAAAAGTTATTTTGTCCTTTCCAAACAACACAAGCTACAAAAGTTCACTTAGATAACCTTAATTTTAAAGTTAAACTGCAATTTAAAGATTAATTCAGCTAAATTGTTATTTTACACTCCATCTTTTTCTCTCACAATTTACCCTCTTACGTATCTTTTACTGTCTTAACTTTTTTTGAAAACATCTCGCCACTTGAAGCATGTCCTCTCCCCCTGTGTTCACACTGAGGTGAGACAGCTGCGAAGCTGCGTGTGCCCATGCCTGTCTTTTCATGGCACAGGTGGAGCTGACAGCAGGCACTGGCAGAAAAACAAGGTTTAACAGTTGGCAGGGCCTGAGAAATCTGTACCAAACACTCATCGTGCTCTTAAAGAACACACACACACACACACATACAATC
This sequence comes from Acanthurus tractus, assembly GCA_029783725.1. Lineage (NCBI taxonomy): Eukaryota > Metazoa > Chordata > Actinopteri > Acanthuriformes > Acanthuridae > Acanthurus > Acanthurus tractus. The sequence goes on along the minus strand of JAQNCA010000024.1, from coordinate 15,501,686 downwards.
ATCGATGCATGCACCATTGCTCGTGCTGTTTCTAAAATACACAATCACATGCACGACCACGCCTACTTGTAAATAAATACGTGCTCTTTAAAAGCACATGCACTGCCACACCCCCCCCTCCACACACACACACACACACACAGACACACAAAATTATGTTTTTTTTTCTTAATGTCTTTAAGCCTTTTGAGATTGACAACACTCTGTATTTATTCTATTTATTTTCTTAATTACATCTTACTTGGACTTGTATTAGAATATTAAATTATGTCCTTTGTTCAGACTTTATTCTATTGTGTCAACACTCAACTTATTGTTTGGTGTACCTGTTCGTATATTCTGTTAGACTGAGATGAGACAAAATGAATATAAATGCCCCTGTAGCATTGGGGTGGCATTAGGTTTGTCCTACCTGTGCACCTCCTATGATGTATGGCTCTAATCTTTCTTTGCTCACTCCCACATTGTGACTTGAGACCCCTATTTATTCTCTCCCTCTCCTTTTGCCTTTTACCATAGTGGAACAATGAGAGATGACTTGATTTTAGTATCAATCCGCCAAGATACATAGAGAAAGTCTGAGATATTTTCTTCTTTAAACAACCTCAACTTGTCATTTTAGCTTCTATAAAGCTTTAAGCTTAAATTGGGTTCATGCGTTCCTTCCCAAGCAGACCTTAACGGATAAATTAGCTTTTATTAGCTGGAATTGATTTCAATCCGACAACTCAGCTGTGTTTTCCTTATATTTTCTTGCATGTGTACGTCAGTGTTTGTTAATTCTTGTGTGTGTGTGTGTTCATTAATAAGCATCCCTCTGTGGAAGCCAAAATTCAATCTACTGCCTTTATGGATGCATGTTATTTCATCTCGATGAGGGTGTATGACAGTGTGCTCTCAAGGGAGTGTGTGTGTGTTGATGTCTGCTATCTAAAGCTTGTTAGCTTCTGATTGCTGGCTAATCACAACACTGGCATTGTGGTTCAGCCTATTACACACACTCACAAACACACACACATGCACGCAAACATGCTGATGAAAGAAACATAAACACACTCCTTTGGGCGTCCATAGACACATTCATGGACAGCTGCGTGGACTTTGACACAAACACACTTGCCCACATGCATATGCCTCACGTGGAAGCTTCCATTATGCTGTATTACAGGTAATGAAGCAGTCCATATGTTTCCAGTCAGTTTCAAAGTGAGAGAGAGAAAGAAAGTGAGAGGGACGGATTTACAATCCAGCACTGCTCAGCTGAGTCTGTGCCTCTTTATCTGCTTTATAAATTTACTCATTATTTTTCCACTCTCTTGGCAGATACTTTTGTAAGAATATGGCGGTATAGTGCAAGGCATTAGTCTAATGTTTATATACACTCAAGGCTAAAGTTGTTAAATCTCTATTCAACCCACTTTCAACTTTTTTATACCCTTTTCTCAATTCGATGTTGGTTGCTCCGGTGTCTGTGAGTTTGTGGCCTGATCTCTATATCCACTTTGATTTAACCTGAGTTTACGAGATCAGCAGTTAGATCGAAAAGTATATGCAGCACATAAGTGTGCAGAGGTGAATAAATAGGAGGGCTAACTGCAATTTCAGGGTCAGGGATAGGCCGGGGCTTATAGAGAGCAAACACGAACAAGAAAGATTGTTTTGGATTTTCATTTAAATTACCCACTCTTCACCTAGAAATAATGCACAAGGAAATTATATGAATTTAAAGGAAGTACGACACAAGTACGCCCTCAAAAAAAAAAAAAAAAACTTCAGAAACACTTCTTGTGTATTAAGTGTTAGGTGAGACTTGATTATACCTTGCAGTCCATTTTTTTAACATAAAGCTTATAGGGAGTTAAGTTAAAATGTTAAAATTAAATTGGAACTGACTGATCCTGCACCTCAAAGAATGATAAGACTGCAAAATTAGACTGCATCATGAATTATAGATCATTACCTGACTAGACTATGAAGTCTGGAATAGAGCTGCAGAGCTGAACCCGTACACACACACACACACACACACACACACACACACACACACACACACACACAAACACACACACATACTCAGATACACATCAACATGTTATGTGAGGAACCCTGGGAGCTCTGAACACCACCAGTGCTTGTTAGGTATAGGTAATTAATCATGTAAATTACCTCCTCCTCTCTCGCCCTGGGGACAGATGGAGGGTCCTATGTTTGCATTAAAGTAGGTGTTCAGCCTCATACTCCTAGTGATTAGCATATAGGTTGGCATATTAAAATACAGTGTACCCTAGATTAGTCAAGCATATGCTAGTTTCTGCATCGGTGTTTTCACCTCTGGCCAAGTAAGGTATGACTAGTGAGCGTAACGCTATAGGAGGCTGAAATAGACAGGAGAAGTAAATGGTGCAAACAGAGTCTGAAACTGCACATAAAATGACTAATGGTATAAAAACTATCTATGCAAATGTATGTTGGACATAATTAAGGAGAAACAATTGGTTAATGCATGTTATCTATGCAGTGAGTGCAAAGTTGTCTATGTATTGGTAGACATTGTTTTTCTTTTTCTATATGGCCCAAAATATGTTTACATTGAAATCCTGAACATATGGAAGACAACATATGGCTGCACCCAAACAGAATTTTGTTCACTGCTATGGATTCAAAATATGAATACGTAACTGGAGAGATGAGTGAAAAGACCCGCATTAAAAAAAGACGTGAGGACAGTAAAGATTACGCTGATTTTTAAATTTACCTCTCTTTTCTTTGCAATAACTAAAGCACCAAAGTAAGATTTCAAGCCTCTAAACACATAATGGCAGAAAAGTGTGTTACTTTTCTTGCCATTTAAACACATAATATGTGATTTCTTTGGGTCTCCCTATTAAAGCAGTGAAACAAATTATGTAGTTTGATGACATTGTGAAGTAGCTTTTCGTGATTGGTGTATTTCACTGTTAAACAGTCACCATTGCAGATGGTAGTCCCAGTTATTGACACAGTCGGAAGTGTTGAAGGATGAAGTAATGTCTTCATGTTTTATTCACGTTACATACAGTCACATTACCAACTTCCTCACTCTCTGACTAGTTAACGGTGACAGGCAACAAAATAAGGTCCTCTGTTACCTTCAATTATGCATTTCTTAGATTTTAGTGTTGCTAAAAACATTTTAAATGCAAAACAACAGAATAGGGGTTTTGGGGGGAATACTTTCAATTTAAATGGAGGAACAGATGGGTTGTCGTTTACACTTACCCTGAAACATGTAGAGCACTGAAGCCATTTGGTTAAAGAGGAGAACTTTTTCACTAAGAGATTTTCCAAGATTTTGCTTAATTAGTAAATAGTTTCTAGCAAACGTAACAAAAAAACAACTTGTGTTTGGAGCGCAGGATAAATCCATATACTCTAAGACCAAAATCCAATGAATAATGCTATAAACAAATTGTGGTCTACCAAAAAAAGAGAAAAAACCCTCAATGAGGGCCTTGAGGCTTTTCATCACAATGTTGTTTTCAACTTTAAACTACACAAACTTGCATCTTGAATTTAGTTTGAGATATTTGGTGCAGAGCTGGGTGCTGAATTTCAGCTGTTTTTCCATTCTGAGAGTAATACTCTCTCAGTTTGATTTACATTTTGGCACATCTAGACAGTGATTTTTTTCATACTGCACAAAAGGTCCAAAGCTGAAAGAGTACTGTTTATAATTGTGGTGCAACACAGAACTATATTTGGACCACTTTAAAAAATACCTCCAAAAAAGATACTGATAATGTTTTGCATTCTTTAGAGTTAAGTCAACTGATACCTTAGGAGAAAAATACATTTTTATATAGTTTGCTACAAAAATTAACTGGGAAAGCCAAAAGTCTGTTTCTTAGCTTAACATTTTCAGCTTTCTTTGACAAACCCATCCCAACTGTACTGACTACATCAATGTGTTTTTAAAATGTGAAATTCCATCAATATTAATAATGATTATTTCTTTAACTTTTAGTGAGGGCTGCTGAGCTTCACACACATTTTCATTAGTCTCACAGCAACATCAGGAACTGCAACCCACAATCTCCCTGAGCATCTGTTTGCACTGCTGACTGGAAAGTGGTACCTGGTGGGTACACAGGTTATCTCACACTTCCATCCAAAACATGAGGAAATGTGGACAATTTAGGTTTTAATGCGACATCCTATTAGGGAAGGACAAGCAAGAGAAGGAAAAAGAGAGATAGGGGAGGAGGAATAAAGCAAAGAATTGGGGGTACAAGGGAGAAAACAGGAAGCGGAGAACTAAGGAAGGAAAGGAGGATATAAAGGACATGTCTCAAGGCTTGCATCAGCATCCATGAGGGTGCTTTCCCCTCGCTCTCTTTACAGCGCCAGATGGCCTTGGTCTTTAATCACGATGTGTGTGTATGTGTGTGTGTGGGTGACTGTGTTAGAGAGTTGCTAGAATGTGCCTAAGGCATCTTAGCATTGTGTGTGTGTGTGTGCATGTGTCTATTGGGGGTGCAATGTCTAATTAAGTGCATGTGTTTGTGTGTCAGGACTTGGTTTTATGTTGTTTTCATTGAAGACATAACAGAATCCCATTTCGCCAGTAACAGCGGCAAAAGAGCTGTTAACCCCGGGGAGAGGACAGTGAGGTGATTAAAAAGAACTGAGTTGTGATCCTTTTATAAGCCTTTTGAGGTGCTGAGGTTGAATGTGTGTCTGTTTTTGACCCTTGACCTGTAAATATGGCAATTTGGCAGGCAGTTGTTTTGGTAACAAACTGGCAGTCGGATTGACAGCATTAATAGCTGTACTATACTGTTTAGAGTCTCATATCCGTTAAGTAGTTTAATGTGTGTGTGACTGTGTCTAACTTTTATGGCCACCACGACTGTGAGAGGATGTCTGTTCTGTTATGACTGTCACGGCTTAGATAACAACAATGCACAGAAAGACCAGAAAGAAAACGCTATATAAGCCAAATGTGTATCAGATGCATGCTGCAGGGCAATGTAATGCAAATGAATGTTGCACCAATAGACTATAAATGGTAAATAAGAAACAATGAAGTGCAGATTTACTCTCACAGTGCTGCTTATATACATTGCGCCCACAACTGATAAGCTTGTGAAATAGCTAACACACAGAGGGGATGAAGTTACATGGCTTACAATTTAGAATGGATTTTTTGAGTTGCAATTTTCTGCGAGTTTTCATTGGTGATACATTAAAAAACGTGTTACTTAAGATTATCAGTTCCAAAGTCATAGAAAAGAATTAGTCTTTTGTGAAACAAATTCATTCCCATGTCTCAACAGGCACATGTATCAAGGGGCGTGAGTGTCAGCATTATTTTTGAGTATTTTTGTTTATCTAACCCCTAAAGAGCACCTTCTATTTGGCACACAAGCCATTTTAAGAGTAGCTTAGCGACAAAGTTTACATGTGTTTTCTTGGTAGTCGTCTTCTTCGATACGTATGATAAATTCTTTGACACAGTACCGCCTCCGACTGTTAATCTGTAAAATAGCAGAAAAAAAGATCACCATTTCTTTATAACTCCACTTCTGCTCAGAAACCCTGATTTTGAATAATTAGAAACTTGTAAAGAGATGTATTAACATGCAGTTTATAGGATACAACCTTAAAAGAACAGAGCATATTTAAAATTCTGATGACGTTGGTTCTTTCCATGCACAAGATCGGAAGA
>JAQNCA010000024.1:15466125-15495879 GCA_029783725.1 Acanthurus tractus | reverse complement strand
CAAATTCATTCCCATGTCTCAACAGGCACATGTATCAAGGTGCACGAGTGTCAGCATTATTTTTGAGTATTTTTGTTTATCTAACCCCTAAAGAGCACCTTCTATTTGGCACACAAGTCATTTTAAGAGTAGCTTAGCGACAAAGTTTACATGTGTTTTCTTGGTAGTCTTCTTCGATACGTATGATAAACTCTTTGACACAGTACCACCTCCGACTGTTAATGTAACGACTGTTAAGATCACCATTTCTTCATAACTCCACTTCTGCTCAGAAACCCTGATTTTGAATAATTAGAGACTTGTAAAGAGATGTTTTAACATGCAGTTTATAGGATACAACCTTAAAAGAACAGAGCATATTGAAAATTCTGATGACGTTGGTTCTTTCCATGCACAGCGTCTGCAGCTGGATGACTGGCATGTATCATATGTTACCTGACGTTTTATATAAAACTGACACAGAAATCGCACACACACTACAGATGTCAACCATGTAATGAAGCAGCCTCCTACACATTAGACACACACACAAACACACACAAACACATACACACACCTGCCAGACAAGTGGATGCCAGCATGTTTTAACCCTGGGGCTCTTCTGGCGAGTAGGCAGAACAGAAGGAGAGGGAGAGAGAGAGAAGGAGTAAAGCAAGAAAAGGGGAGAGGGAAGCCAATACAGGTAGGGTGAGTAAAAGAACGAAAGGGCAAGAAACACATGGCAAACCAAAAGGGATGATGGTGCAAAACAAGAAAAATAAAGAGCAGGGATGAGGTGTGTGAGAAAAGTGAGTCAGAGAAACAGCGGCAGAGGAAAAGATGTGATGTGGAGCGCGCAGCTGACCCTGAGCTGGGCTGCATTTGCAGTCAGAGATACAGAAAGACGGGGAGAGAGGCTGGGAAAGACAGATGGAGGAAGAGCAAGGACTGATGTAGCACAGAGAGAAAGAGATGGAGAGAGAGGCTCATGATGTATTGTATGTTGCTGACCCTGAGTTGGGCTGAGTTAGTCTCGTCTGGCACATTCTGACCACAGAAAGACAGATGTCTGGATGGACTGCCAGCTATATACATCTGATAGGACATGGTGCATGTGTATGTGAGTGCTCACACTGGTGAGGGTGATTGACTGCTTGTGTCGCCCCGCGTGTTCCTGGTGCTGGTTTTGTTTGTTGAGAGTGAAGACTCTCAGAGGAATTGTCCTTTGCAGTGACCACAAACATCACAGTAAACCCTCTGCTCACTAAAATCACAGCTCTGTATGAAACAATGATTGAAAGTACACACAGTGTTTGCACACAGTCTCCTATTCAAAAAGAGTAAACAGTAAAGCAACAGGGACGTAACCTTAGTTCTCTGAGGTCACAGTTCCTTTTTATTGCAAGGTAAATAAGAATGTAAAAGGAGTAACCTTGAGAAATATATTGCTAATGTAGTCATATACAACATTTGGTGTTTAGTGTAGCATAGGTGATATCAACAGGTATAGTTTAACACTTAATTAAAAATAAAAACATACGCCTAAGGTATCTACAGCAAAAGCTTCCAACAGTCCATAAAATCAAAGACCAAAAATGCTCTGTTAAACTAGTGCTACCTCAGCGAGCCTAATTAAAAAAAAGTCAGTAAGTGGCTGGTAAATACAGAAGAACATTCAGCAGAGAAGAGTCCGATTTTCCTTACTGGTTTTGGAGGAGACCAAAACAAAGCCAACAGGAATCTTCCTTTCATTGTGCTGGTGGTCAGAAATGCAGCTTCAAATAGATGCTAACGTTTTTTCTGTAAATGATGGATGTGTAAACAAGCAACTGTAAGTCGTGCCGCCCTGGTTGGCAGACAGATCGACTTACACAGATTTGTCTAAATAAATGGGATATTATTTTGTGGGACTTTTACAAAGACACCAGTGTAATCTGAGAAAAGTACTCAAAAGTGCCAATATGTTGTTCAAAAGGCCAGGGATTGTTTCGTAATCATTTAGCTCCAAAGAGCTGAGAATAAAGACAGAGTGAGAAAAAGGTTTTAATGGGTTGATGGTGAACAGCTGCTCAAAATAGCTTCAACAAAATTAGAGATAAAGAAAAGGGAAGAAAGGTGGAAGATTCTTGCCTCTTGCCATCTTACTTTGTCCATCTCTGCTCCTCTTTTGTGCCTAAGAATTCTTTGATGAAAAACGAGTGGTCATAACAGGGGTGTACCCATCTGCTGCCCATCCCCTCTATCCATTTCTCTTTCTCTCTACCTCTTTTCACCCTCCATAAGTCTCTCAGCCCAATCAGTTTCACTTCTATCCAGCCAATAGCCCTATTCTACCCAGCTGAAGTCTCATCATCATTATCCCATTTCTCCCCCTCCCTCTAGCCCTCTATTTCATTGTGCCCTCCATCTGTCCATCTCCTATTTTCAGTTCTTTCTCAATCTCCTCTTTTCTCTGCTCTTTTTTTGTCTTGTGCCAGGTCCTCATCCAGGATACCAGCTGCGACCCCTGAAGCTCTACGTCCTCTCCTCTCTGCCAAGCTTTGGGTATTTTTTTCAAAAGAGAGATGGAAAGACAGGCAGAGAGGAGGGATGGCTGAAGTGGCAGAGGACAGAAATAAATCAAACATCACGTTTTCATTTGGCGAAATCAAAATACTTGTGTAAAAATGTTTGTGTAAAATAAAAGGGACCAAGCTGGCAAACTGGCAAATTGAATATTTCCCATAATTTTACATAATAGAAAGTGGAACAGTGTGCCTAAATCTAACCCTAACCCACAATACAAAGCATTTATTTAAACTTTTTTATTTTTATTATTATTATATATTTTTAATTTCTTTTTCATTTATAGTTTGTTTTGGACTAAAATGTCTTGTTTGTGAGTGGACTGAAGTAGCCCAAGCAGGAGGCTGCACTTGATAGGCAGTTATAAGAAAAACTCCACTTTTCTTGTTTATAATCTTTTTTTTTCAATAGCAATAACAAAACAAAACAATAACCTAATACCACAGAATAAGTGTTGACTGACAGTACAATATTGCAGAAACTATTTTTAACCTTCAGTACCAGCATTTTCACTGCAGGGGAGCTTTAAGCTGATGTCCAACTGTCAATTATAACTTTCTAATATGTTTTTAAAACGACAGATAACACTGAACAGAAGTGTTATGCTTTTTCTTCCATTACTTGATTTCCACTGAGGATTTTTTCTTTGTGCTTTCAACATAGTGAGATAGCCTTTTGATAAGAAGAAAAGCTGCTCTAAACTGATCTGTCACTCTAAAATTAACTGTATTTGCCGTAAGAGTAAACAATTAGAACTATTTTGACTGACAGACATTTTCTTAATCATTGAGGAAAACAGCTCTGACAGGTCCAGCAAAACCTCAAAATAGCATTGTACAAAAGTAAACGAGTTTTATATAATCAAACAAAATAAAACATTTATTCATTTTCAGGGGGTGAGTTTCGTGTATCGGTAACTGAACTATTTGATAGTCCGAACAAACTCTTAAAAAATAAGCTAGACCAAGACCAGATTGTACCGTTAACAAGGGGCTGAGAGGGCTCTGAGTGCACTAAGCTGTCACAGGCATAGATAGGTTACATAAAAATTGAAATAATGGCAGAGAGGGAATTAAGAAAGACAAGAGACCGTCCTAGAAAGTAGACTTGAGGGATATGGGAGCAGATGGGGAGACTGGTGACTGGCTGTTTGTTAGCCTGGACAAAAGAATGAGGGATGTGCAGCTGAAATTACCACTGAGACACACAGACTAGCTGCAAAAAAATGCACACAATTAAGGCTAGCAAGCATACTCACCCTGCACACACAACGCTGTCACCTTAATGACACTGACACTACCAGGGTTGTTGCAGTCCCTCCTGGAGTCCCCCCACCCCTCTGAAAACAGGCTCTCACGGAATATCTTTGGATAAAAGCATCTATGAAAATATGTGTGCCAAATTGTGTACATACACACACACACACACATATACACAAAATGGACAAATTAGAGCTGATGTACCATGCATGTCTCTGCTGACCTGGTAAGAGGTTACTGCTTTGATTGTGGCCTGGTTGCCTCTTTCCCTCCCTCACTCGCTCACAGAGAAAAGTTTGTGTTTTGGGCCCGAGTTGCAAGAAAATGTGCTTTTTGATTTTGTTTCCCACGGCTGTGAAAGCAGTGTGAGACCCAGCACTTCTAAAGCCTCTCTGTTTTTGGATGATGTTTTGCTAAAATGAGCTGGAACATTGGACTACTCTGACTGTGTGTTTGTGTATGTGTCATGTATTCTACATCTCTGTCCTGATCCAGCCCTCCCACCCCACCACCCCACCACCCCACCACCCCCCCCATTTATTTTTTACTCTTCCATATTTCAAAGCTGCATCCCTTTGCAGTACTTGTATCTGACAAGAGAGAAGTTATAACGGGCTGTCACATCCTCCAGCATGTCACTATGTCCACAAAACAAAGGTTATGCCTCTAGACTAGTAATTAACATTGAGCTGAAGGGGAAACATTTAAAGCTTTTCTGGATAAAGCAACACTGGAAAGTAGTGCTATGTTTAGCCTCATTAATTACATTGTTTATGTAGGGCGAGGCATTTGGGCAGTGGAACTGGACATTATCTTTGGTATTTACAGCCAATAAGGCTTTTTGTTGTTATCAGTAATTACATGAGGGTATTTCTGTTAAGTTCAGTATTTCCAGGCAAAGCTGTTTGCAGGGATAGTAACACAACATCTGTCTTGCTTGTGTAGTGTTTGGTTAAGAAATTCTGTTTATTTGGATAAAACATTGCCAGTGTAATGTCTCATGTAGATATTGTCGAAGCAGAACTGGTTTCATCGGACCGTTTTTGTGGTTGTTGAGGATTGTGAAGTCGCACAGCAAGAAAAACAAAGATTTTTTGTTGGTGAGGGTTTATACAATAAAAGCATGGAAATTGTTTCACATTGATTTGTAAGCTCAGACACTTCAGTGATCTGGCCGATAACTTGCAGAGAAATTATTTTCATTACAGTCATCTCACCCATGTTAATTAAGCCAATGACTTGGCTGATTATGACCTTCGGCAGCACGCTGCTGAGCCTTGCATATTATGAAGTTAAGTAAACCTTTCCCTTCAGGGGAGGTATGCTGAGGAGTTCATAGTGCTACTTTTGGACAACACACTTAATAATTGCGCCTAATCATGAATACATTCATTAATATAAATGAGGACATTACATGTGTTTCTGTGCTGACTTAAAAATTTTAAGGAAACTGAGCTAGTAATCCTCACAGTTATTGACACAGCTTTTCTTTTTTTTCATCAGAGAGAATCCCTATGACTCATTCTGCTGTTTCTTCAAAAAAGTCCCATGGTGTATTGTGATTCAGACCAGAAATGAGAAAGCTCACTGTGGAGTTTAACCCAGATGCAATGCATGCTGGGAAGTGATCCCATTATGCATGTGTAAAGTTCAGAAACTTGCTCTGTTCTGTGCCCCCGTCTGTGCTAATGCTAATAGAAGGTCAGACTTTGGTATCTACTAGAGCACTGCTTACATGCAATCCATTCTGTTTCCCATGTCTCTGTATAAAGATGTAGCCACAACCACTGTAACATGGCCATGATAGCGTTGCTTGTATGACGGTCTTACAGCAAACCGTGACACCACCATGCAAAGAACCACAGACTGTAAGTAGCAGTAAACCATATTTTCATTGTTTAAAAGGCATCATATCCTGTTTCTTGGCATGTTGAATAGCCAGGGGAAGAAAAAGACTGCAAATGTGAAGATTCGCACACATGCAGTGTAACATGGTATGGGTTTAGTGTCGCTTAAATTATCCTGTCTGCTCCTTGTCTTGTGTACCGCAGTTACTAGAGCAGGTCTCTGTCTGTTATCTCCAGATCACTGCCGGCTCAGCTGTCAGTCAAACATGAACACCAACCTTCACTGGCTGGTGGCTAAAGGGGCATTTCTGATCATATCCTTGAAGATATTTCTGTATTTTGTGTTCTTGTTGGAATAATTTTTAATTGCAGTGACATTTTTATAATGTTGAGTTCCTTGTGAACCTTCATAGTTTGTTTTTACTGCTTATATCTCTTCAGTCCTTATTTCTCTACATATTGATTGTGACTGTTCTCCCATTTAGACAAACAATGTCTGTGTTTGGATTTGGATATACATATATACATATATATATATATATATATATATATACCCAATACATACTTTGCTGTCTATCTGTTCTCGTCTATGTTTTTGTGCCAACAGCTCTCTCAGCATTCAATTAATTTCTCTGTGTATGCTTACATATGTATTGTTGGCCTTTACAAACCTTTTCTGACTTTTTTTTTTGTGTAGCTAAGGTAAATATCCACCTATTTGTTATTGCTTTGGACACAGCATATAGAGACAAAAATGAATCGCACATACAAGGACACAAAATGATATGATTATGAAAATGCACTGGATCATGAATGCACGCTGATGGGGGCATATTTATCTTCATTAACATAAACTCAATAATAGCAGATGAAGTCAAAACAGTGAACACATAGTTTTTCTGTTAGATCATATTCATCGGCATTTTGCAACTCTTTACTGTGACACATAGGCTGAAGTAATCAGTGCATTTGCTAATCAAGATAGCACCCGCTGGTCACTTTTACTGGTTGGAAGAACTCCCTGCAATTCACTGGAGACTGGAGTCATTTAATAATGTGACAGGATAAAATTTCCCAATTTGGTAGCTCAGATTTCAATCTGCAAAAGAACTGGCAGGACTGTTATTTTCTTTTCACTGAATGGTGTCATCCTAATATTTTATATGCTTCTTCAGTGACATATTGTAACAAAAAGGTCAGTCCAGCTCTCAGTTCTTTTGTTTTGTTTGGCATAGTGTTCTCTGTCTTAGGCCAATAGTTCAGAGTCACAGAGTTCAACTGCAAAACGGAATTTAAAATAACTACTGAAAACAAAATATATCCTTTGAGAAAAGTCTTAAATGTTTTTTTGATAGATTTTATAGTTTAAACTCTTAAAATGCACTAGTGTGAAAGCTACCTACTGGATTTTTCTTTTCTGCAGTAACATGTAACAAAGTAGATGTCTCAGAACTACTGTGTTGCAGCAAAACTAACCATTTATCGCAAATGCTCTGAACATTTTGGAGGGAGTTACTGTCAAGTTATTCTGACAGTTATCCCCATACGATCTTAGGGTTGCATCCTAAAATCCCACAAGTGTTTCTAAAATGTAATTATTCTTGGCTTAACTTAAAATAAGTGGCTTTCTTTATGGAATTATTACACAGTATAATAAACATTGCTGTGGATGAAACAGCTTGTTTCTCAATATAGTTAAAGGAATGAATGGAATTAGGTTACCATTGGTCAGCCTCTCCTCACGTTCAAATGCTAACATGAAACAGCTTAGTCAGGGACCCTTTTGCATCACTGTTTTGCCTCTGTGTCTTACACGTGTTACCTGCTGTGTCTCTGTGTCTTACATGCTGTTACCTAAATCCAAAGTAAACCAATGCAAGGTAATATCGGACACTCACAGCAAAGGGTCCACCCAACATTGTATAAAAAGTGAAAACTTCCCATAATGGATAGTGGTTGGGGTGAAGTGGTGGCTTACACACACCTAAACCTGATCAAGTATTTCTGGCACCTAGCTAAACTGTGATCAGTTTACACCATTAAACGTGTTTAAAAAGCAGCAGTCACAAAAATTTAGCAATGTTGAAAGGTTTTCTGGATGGATGGCTTTGGGTGTCACATGCAGATTATAAAGGGGGTAACAAGCGCATTAAATCGACGTCAAGGGGGTCTTGACTGAGACGGGTTGGGAGTAAGAGTGGGTTGCACAAGGCCACAGGAGGCTGCTCTATCCATCCACATGGCACATTGGGAGTGTATAATTACCCAAATTCTACTGCTAGCACTCAAAGGTCTTTAAAATTGTAGGCTTGCTGCCTCTTTAATCACACATAAACCAGTTCATTTCAATTATTAATCTCCTAAACATTTTCTAATGCAAGTAACGGCTGGGGGCAAGTTGTGGCTGCTTCTTCAGGTTCAGGAGTTCACTCCAGTGTTTTTACGAGCATAGCAGGTTTTAAAGGACAGTTTAAGGTTAAAAGGTAGTTATCTGTGAGTTGCCAGGAGTGCCTTAACCTATTTACATAATGATTGTTTTCTGTACTGCTCTGGAGTGACCCGAAAATAAGAGAAAATCTACTTAACAGCTTATCACTGTATTAATGAGTCATATTTTATGAAAGAAATGGAATGTGCAAAGTGTCCTCATTTCTACTGCAATGCTAATATTATCTCAGGTTTTACACCTACTCACAAAAATTTAATCAGTAAAACAAAAAGTAGATATTAGTAGTTAGTAGTAGTATTTATATAAACTAAAGCTATCTAAAACATTACCAAAGAGCAAAAGGTATTCCATGCAAAATGATCCTTAATCACAATATTACATGGTGTTTGTGCAGTCGCATCGCTCTATGAACTATTTCCCAATAAAATGTTATCACTGTCCATTCAAAAGCATTTCCTCTTCTTTCTCTTTGCATTTTTTTACAACTGCATTAACATATGGACCAGTAAAACATACATTTAGCTTCATCCCCACCATTTAACCGAAACACCATATGAATAGACGCAGCAAGGGTTATTGAATATAAAAATATCTTAAAATCATTGTGCAAGTTTTCAGGCTTCAATCTGTCTAAATGTTGTTGCTGTAGACCTTATGTATGCATGTGTAGCATTTACAAACACTGTAGTTTGCATTAGTCCTGCTGTCAGTTACAGAGCTACCTGGAATACATTCTTTTTTCATTGACTGATCTTTCTTCAGCTGAATGATTTTCTATCAGCTGGTATTCTGGAATTTCCTCCCAGTGCAAAAAGCATAAGATCTCCATTTTTTCTTAAGAGTATCCCAAGTGGGATCAGGCTGTGGTGGTTAGGAAAAGGTTGACAGCTGTGCCCTCCTGCAAGTGGCTACATCATCTGAGGGCTGACACTGGGTTTTCTGCCTGTTACTTTCATTAGGTCTTTCACTAAAAGTACAAACTCAGTGGAAATTGTAGGTTCAGCTTCTCATTCGCCGAGGTCAATGTCTTCAATCTTCCTCAATGTCTCCACTCGTTCTCTTTCGGATCCCCTCTTGGACACCAGCTCTCATATTGGTTCCTTCTTAGATCATTGGTTTTCAGTTAGTGCCCTACGCGCCCCACACAGTGGCACATATTGATAGACTGATCAGACCCACAAGTTCTCTGCTCGATGAGAGTATCTGGTTTCGTGCTCACTCATAGCTCCGTAATCTGTCTCAAGGTAATTGTGCCCATTGCCTTCTTTTTATTTAAAAGCAGCTGAATACTATCCAAAGACATGTCTCAAATATACGTGGGATATTTCCACTCAAAACATGTTCAAGCAAAAATATGTTCTTTTCCGAGACTAAAGCTTCTCAGAAAGTCTACCTTATAAAACCGCTGATTTAAACAGACTCTGCTCAGTAACCTCTTTGAACGAGTTGAGTGGTTTCATTGTAAACAAAGTAAAGGTTACATTTTATTTTTTTTTTTTTTTACCAAAACACACCCTGAGGCTTGAGAAACATGCTGAATCATCTGCTATTATATTAAACTTTCTTGCAAATTGACTTTTGCATTTTTTTTAACTCTAGACTTATGAGGAACGGGATAAGGATGATGATGATTCTGTGCTATATTTGCCAGCATTGACTGTGTGTTATATGTGTGTGTGTGCACACGTCTTGGTCAGGGTGTGTAGAAATGCGTGTTCATGCATGTAGTTTCTATCAATATTTATGGAGAGGAGGAGAGAAGCAGGCAGGTGAGATCAAAAAGAAGGCTCGAAGGGGAATTTTGGATGTACCGAGGCTGATGGAGTGGGGGGGGGACTGTTAAGCATCAACATGACTGAAAGAGAGAAAAATAAGGGCAGAGAAACAAGGAAACCAAAGAAGATCAACACAGACCCGTTTGAGGGACAGAGGTAGTAAGGAGGTGAAGATGACAAATTCAGGATGGAAGTTTTTGTTTTGGTGTGTATGTATGTGTGCTTGCATGCCTGTGATCGAGTGTTTGTGATTCTGTACGTGCACGAGAGTGTGTGTGTGAGTGCATGCTCGGTGTTTGCTGTTGCAAGGGCTCCAGATGCTCGGATGATAAATGGGTTGCTATCACAGCATAGGCAGTGTAGTGACACTGAAGACCTTAGATCACATGGCAGGCATGTACACAATACACATGCGCATGCAAGTGCATACACACATACACACACACACAAAAGCAAGCATGGTTTTCTGCCCTGACAGTGGCCAAGCAAAGGAAAGCTGAAGTTACAAATTTTTCATCTTGCAAATTTCTCGTCGCTTTCTTCTTCTGTTGTTTCTTCCTTCTGTTCTTGCCTGTCTTCATCTGCTACAGTTTACTTCTTGTACATGTGTGTGCTTGTGTGTTTGCCTTCAGTACTTTATCACTATGTGCGTGCATGTGTCCATGTTTTATGCATGTGTGTAGGGCAAAGAGAATATGTTCCCCTATCTATTTGAGAAGGAAGAAACATGGAGGTTTCTGCTGCTGGCAATGTCAAAGAGGGAGACAAGGATGGATGATAAACAGGCGAGTAGAGAAGAAAAAAGATCAGAAATGTTACACCAGAATGTTTAAATGGCTGAGAGGATCTTTTTATGTGAGGACCTGTACGGTTCCATTTTTTTCAGAACTTTCAAGGAACACCCCTGGGCTCATCGTATGCTTGATTTTGGTAATTGTGGTGTGAAATGGCTCGTTTCCAGTGCATTGGATCAGTTTGAGCAGAAATTTAGTTAATTCATGCAGGACAGATGCCATCAGCAACCACAGCCATTTTTAGCTCTCTATCACACAAAGGATTAACATGTTATTAATTAAGAAACAACAACAATACCCATTATGCATACATTACGCTTTTAAAGGACTCAAGAGACCCTTGCTGCCTTTGGCTGCTGCACAATAAAAACTATAGACCTTCCAAGTTTAAAAAAAATGTAATAAGGGTGGCCAAACAGTGGCAGACGAGCCAGCTAGTGTCAGCCTTTGTTTTTTTCTTCATTGAATGTGACAAGAGCACAGATGCCAGGGACACGGTGCTGCAGTAACTTTTTTGAATACTTTTTCTGCAGGGGAGCTGCTTAATTTCAGGAAGCAAAAGAGGGGAAATGACTGACATGGATATTTTTGTGGCATTTAACGTTCTGACAGGGCTGCCTGTGTGGAGCTCCAATGGACGCTCTCCTGCAATCATATGCGAACGATCGGGTGGCTAGTGAGGCTTGTTGAATGCACTCTGTCATCCTCCAATGACGAATTCCGGCCAGTGACTTTCATTTTTCTGTCTATGGCCTATTCAAAATCTAAAAGTTTGTCCATTCTTATC
This sequence comes from Acanthurus tractus, assembly GCA_029783725.1. Taxonomy (NCBI): domain Eukaryota; kingdom Metazoa; phylum Chordata; class Actinopteri; order Acanthuriformes; family Acanthuridae; genus Acanthurus; species Acanthurus tractus. Next base: position 15,484,424 of record JAQNCA010000024.1, on the reverse strand, counting down.
ATAGGCCATTTTCTGTGCTCTCTGAAAAAAAGTCACTTCAAATGCCTAAAGCAAAACAAAACATCCCAAATCCAAGTGGATTATCTGAACTTTTTTTTTTTTTTACTTTAAATACACATTTCTTTTTTCAACCACTGTAGCTGTAAAAATACAGGGAAACAGGCTGCAATACCTCAGACAATATCACTGTTTGCTGAATTCTTGATGAGTGGGTCTTGCTGTTGTTTATGCTACTGTGTAATTCACTGTCTTCCTCAGCCAGGCGTTGTTGTTTAATTATTTCTAACCTGTTGGCCTGGCCGAGCCCAATCATGTTGTGGATTTACACCTGGGGCAACTGCTGTGACCCTACATCTGATACAGAACGCCTTGGCTGTTCAGGATCAACTCTTTTAAAGTACGATGCTAAATCACTGTTGCATGTGTGACATTATGTGTGTGTGTGTGTGTGTGTGTGTGTGTGTGTGTGTGCGTGTGTGTGTATGCTTGTCTTCATACCTGCAGGCATTTGTAAGTACGGTCTTTCTTTGTGTTTTGTGTAATAGTTGATTGGCATCAGTGATAAATCACTTCCTCCTCTCTCATCTACAAGTACCTCATTAGATTTGTCCTTTAACAAGCCAATCAAACAGCGGACTAATTAATAAATCATATCACCACGGTAACAGCAGGCACAGGTCAATGCTGCATGCTGGGAAAGAGGCATCTGTTTGATGTTTTTAGAAACAGGTGTGTGTTTGTGAGTGTGTGTATATGTGTGTGGTGTGATTTTCTTTTTTAAAATATTTTCATCAGGTGAAGGTTTATATGCACATATCCTGGTTTCCCCTGCAGGGAAAGTAAATACATTAACTAAAATATTCAAGCAAACTTATTCATGTGTGTTACAGGCTAACTGCCTATTCTATCTGTTTCACATGAAAAAAAAAATCTTAATCATTCAGATTAGTATATAACAATAGACAATTTAAAGGATTATCAAAAAGTTTGAATGGTTGTTTATATTAGAATCATAGAATTTTTTTTTTTCATTTTAATTGTAAATTCCTTTGCAAAGTCAGTTCCAATCTGTGTTCTCATATTTTGGAGATAATCTTGTTATGCAGTTAATTCAGCATTTTATGTTTATGTTCTAATAACTTTTCGCTGCTTTGAGTGAAAGCAAGCTTAGTAATAACTGGGTTTAGTCAGCAGTGTGTGTAAAGTTTGAAGGTGATGGCACAGTAAACAAAAATCTAGCCACACTTGGTTTCTTCTGACCTCTGCTTTAGCTAATTTATTTCCGTCCATCTGGCCATAGCCCCACGTCAGCTTTTTAACTAGCAACTCAGCCCAGACTACTTTGCTGACACACTAGCGCACACACACGCACACACACCTACACACACGCACACACACGCACACACACGCACACACACGCACAAAACACGCACACACACAAGCAACTGAATCCATGCCGCCATTGAGTTTCCAGCAACACCATTCATCAGTGTGGGGGTTTGTGTGTGTGTAGGCAACATCCATGTCTTTGTGGCCTGATCTACTACTCCCATATATTGTCAGTATGCAGGATCCAGAGCTAAGAGCCTTAAGTCAAACTGGCTGAAAGCCAATACGGGGTCGCAGTCACTGTGTCCTTGAAGAGGAAAGTATAGTGTGTGTGTGGGGACACACTGTGTTCATGCATGTTGTAGACAAAAACACAACGAATCATACTCAAAGCTGCACACAATCAGTTGGTGCAAGTGTCTCACACAGACTTATTTTGATTCCAAAATTTGCATTAAAATCCTTGATATAAAGTATTTACACGAAAATATTATTGACTTACATATTAATAGATATTAAAATGGATGCTTTTTGAAAGGTAGACTGCTGATAATTCTACGTGGTTAAAATTGGATGAGGGACAAACTGTGCTGCAAGTTATCATTTTTTATGCGGATTTAAGTGTTGCATTTTAGTACCAAGTATTTTGACTTAGTCTGGTGCATTACTTTGCTTGAGAGAAATATTTTTATTTGCAAAGCATATTTTACTCCTGTGTTTGTTTAAGGCTCATTTTGAAGGTGAACAGCTCATTAATTTTTATTTTAAACTGGCATTAAAATCTCATGAAAAGCTTCAAATTTAAATTAGATTCCGGCAGGTTGGCAAGAGAGAAGGCAGGAGCGAGACGGACCCTTTTTAAAAGTAAACTGAGGTAAGATTAAAAGGGTAAATGTCAAGTTTAAGGGCTTGGAGTTCAGTCACAGTCAAAGCATCAGGAATCAACCAAGTCTGAAAAGTTCCAACAAAATGTGGGCATGGGACGGTTTGTGCTGAACAACTACAGGCTTAATTCTTTCAAATCAATTCAAATATTTGCAGGTGTTTTCTATAAAAAAGCACTGCTTTTATATCCACTCTGTTGATGTCTGAGCTTGAAAGAGAGAAAGTGAGAAGAATAATTTGAATGAGGATGACAATAGGTCAACAAAAAAGAGTTTGATGGTACAGAACATGAAATTTCACCTGCTATCTATGAAAGGGTAGGGAGTATTGTGAAGAGATTAAGGACTGAAGTGGTTGGAGTAGTCGTTTTGAAGCACAACATTTCTGAGAAGAGCTGAGGGATGTTTTTTTTTTTTTTTCCTGGGCTGAATATGAGGGGTTACAATGGCAAGAAGAAATGAAAGAGTAGAAGCTGTGAGTACCTTGAGTCGCATGCAGTCAATAACAGTCTCACCGTTACTAATTTCGGTTTTTCCCAGCACTTTCCTCTCTCTTTCTATCATCCTCTCTTTGTCAGCCAGGCCCTGCTCATTTCATTATACTGTGCAGGGCACCCAGGTTGATATATGAGTGCTCCATAGGGGACTTGGACATAAGTGACTGCTGGACATACATCACACACATCACTCATACATACACTCTTTGGTCAAACCCATGAAAGGGAGCTTTGAGAAGGGCTGCTGGGCTGACAATGCACAACTCAATTAGGATGGAAGTCAGAAAGAAATGTAAGTAGAGTGAGTGATGGCAGCAGAGATAAAAGGATGGAGGGAGGGGAAGAGAAAGTGAGTGAAGGGAAGGGAAGGGAGAGGTGTGGGTAAATCTAAAGACAGAGATAAACAATGTAGCAGTGATGGATGCTTCCTGCTTCAGCATACATTGTGGTGTGTAATATCTGTAGTCTGTACTAGTATCTGAAATATGACATATTTTGTATGCATGAGCAGTGGGGGGCTGAGAACAGCTCAAACACATAAAGAATGAATTAAAGCAGCAGTGAATAACACAACCACTGCTATTAATGATAGCATTAAAGAACAATAAGTAATCCAGGGGCCAAACCTAGAAGTAGTTTGAGTTATTTGCTGCATGCGACCACAAGTGCAGCTTGTTTTCAACATGCATTTTTGTGCATACACTTCTGTATGTGATATAACTGTGGACCCAACTGGCGTTATTTGAAAGCATCTGTAGAAACTGAGACATGACATTAAGGGGAGAGAGAGAGGTCGATATGACATGGGCAGGAATTTATAATCAAACTTGGTCATTGCTTAAATATAAATGTCTTAATTGCTAGTTAATCCAAGTTCCTTCAATTCTTGTGCTGTTCTTAGTGTAAAAAGCATCGGCACTAAGATAGGGGAAAAGGAGGAACATGTGTGTGTGTTTGTGTGTATGTGAGTGTGAGTGTGTGTGTGTGTGTGTCTCCCTGGTTTAATGTGCACTGGGAGGGTGTGGTGATGATGGAGAAGGCCATCTCCCTGAGAGGGGTCATAAAGTCTGTGTGCTGATTCTGTCACCAGGAAAGATTTACTCACACTCAGACACGCACACACAAACACCCACACGCATGTGACGCGCTAACAGCAAACGTCTATCACGCCGCTCACTGCGCGCCTGCCCTTGGAAATCGTCTGCTTCTCCCTCTACGTGTGATTCCTCCCAGTAGTCCTCTCTCTTTAGAGTCTTTATCTCATACAGACACACATAAACACACACATAGCCATGGATACCTTTGTTCTACCTCGGAAGAAATAACCCAGTAGGAGAGAGAAACAGTTATTTTCTTGTCCTCTCCTCAAAGTCACTGCACTTATCCTCTCTGTAACAAACCACACTCACAGATTCCTGTGTGTAACTTCTGTTCCCACTCTGATTTCATGTCTTTTCCGCTGATCATCGCGTTCCCGATCTGCAGCTGAAGTGTGACGTCCACAGTTGAAACACTGTTCCCACAACACTGGCTTTATTTACTCTCTGAGCAGACTGAATACTTCTTCATGCAGAGCAAATGTTTTGTGATAGGCTTTGAATACGAAAGTTGACTTTGTGAGAGACATTTCACAGAGACATAAGTTGACATGTCCAGCTGCATTAACCTAAATAATAAGGGCTGCATTACAAGACTTTTCAGAGAAAATTCTGAGCACATCACATTTCTTGAAAGAGTATCAGTCAAATGAATGTATGATATGTATTAATGCAGTGCACATACAGTGTGTTTCTAATTGAAAGTTTCTATAATTACTGTTCAAGGTCAATCACAGCAATACCTTGTCTTGAACATTATAATATTAAATGAAATGGCTTTTTATTTGTGATACTGTTATGTTAATTAGTGATACCTGAGGTCCAAAGATTAGAATAAAATGAAGACTTCTTATTTTCCTAATTAAGATAATTGTGTGCAATCACATGCAAAATGAAAAATGAAAGCGCACACGTCTGATTGTTTAATGAATGTAATTAGGCAAAACTGAAATAAATGTAGTTCACAAATGACACAAGATTGTGTAAGAATTTCATTGAGCATGTATGACATGTCGCTTAATTCAACCCACACCACCCACACATCTCATCCAAGTAAAGCATAATCCATCCTTAGCTTTCGCCGCTAGTTTCAAAGAGCTGTAAAAAGAAACAGAACAGGCTGCATCGCCAGCAAACTCTCTTTCCACGACGCTTTCCATCTATCTCTTCAGGAGGAGGAAAAAGCAGAGCTTAAGCCTGTTGTTGTAGTTGGCAGAGTTTAACAGTGGCGCCGTTTTGATTGACAGATACTGACTCAGCGGGGAGGCAGCACGCCAGAGAGAACGAAAGGCAGGGAGGAAGAGTGTAAAAAAAAAAAAGACATCAGTGATATTGGAAGAACAAGAATGGGGCTGAGGCCGAATTCAAGGGGGAGAGACAAACAAACATAATGACAGTAAGAGAAACTGAGAGAGGAAAGAGAGAAACTACTTGCCCCAGGAAGGTTCTACATTCATTTGAGGCAGCGCAGAACGGCATTGTTACTCAACAGATCTCACTCGCAAAGATCAACACATGACAAGCAAACACACACTACTCTTTCATTTCTAAGAGTCACACTTAGAATGTAACATGTAAGTTTGTGGATACACTGCAAGTACAATACTATCAATACTATCATTCCATTCTTTCATGACTGTATATAATATGCATATCTGTATGTTGTGGCCATTGTTAGCTACATAGCTGCTGTGCAACACATGCCCAACTGCAATACAGCACGCAGCATCTAAAGAAAGCACACGAACAATGTGCAGATATGTTTATTGTGCAGAGGTATGTACAACAAAACGAGATGAACAAGCCATTGAGGAATGTTAAGTCTTTCGCTTATAGTGCAGCCTTCTGGATTTCCACTCTGTAAACACTGGGAGACGTGTTAACACGTTGGGGTGTATTCACACACTGTTCCCACTGACCTCATGCACTAATGCCTCCTTGTGCTTGCTGTATGCTTGTGTTATTTGTTGTTTGAGCTGGTTAATTTCAGTTGATTGGGTTTCTGTCATAACTGATATTAGCTTTCTGTTTGGATTAAAACAACTATCATAACACTTTTTTTGTTTTTTAACTCAGTTTGACAATTTAATGTCATAATTAAACAGCAGCCTAAAAAAACATCAACATCACAGTTTTTGCACACTTTTACGGTGCTTTTAATTTTAGAGTTTTACTTTAATTTGTAATCGATGAGGTTGAGACACAACCAAGTCGTCACTGCTGCACTATTGCATTTTTAAGGTGGCCAAATATCTTAGTGTTGTAACCACTTTCATTTTTGACATTTAAGCGGAGCTGCATTGGGTGGGATATGTGAGTTCATCTATAATGAAATCAACAAAACCTTATGCCTTTATTATATAGCCTGTTGAGTTTCGTTTTAACTCCCTGCCACTCAGCGTTTGGATAATATTTCTTCCTCTTCTGTCTTTCCACCGTTTTCTTTTCTTTTTTTTTGCTAAAGAAACTCCTAAGCCTCACAAAAGTCCTCCTGCTTACTCCTAACAATTTTTCACCTAAGAGCTCTCTCAGGGGCCAAGACGCTTTGTGAATAACTTTTACCTTTTCAAGGATCTGTCAAAACTTTTGGAGAAATTTCTTAGAAAACTTCATAATTCTAAGAATTTCCTTAGATTTCTGTAACACGGAGCAACTCTTTGTACCAGGAAGCTTTATGAATAAGGCCCCTGATCCTCATAGCATTAGATGCTGCTTTGCCACTACAGAGAGCTGCTTTTTTTTCCCAGTGCTGTGTAAACTACAGAGCTGTCCATGGTGCTGAAATATGTGCCGTGAAGGAGCACTGGGTATGTTATGAAGGATTTGTCATTGTGACTGTTTAAACAAGTGCCACAAATCAATAACCACAAAAGCAATCAAAGTAAGTGCCATGAATATTTAATTTAAACTTTTTTTTTTAAAAATGTAGACATAGTTGACCAAGTGTCAACTCATTGCTGTCACTCCTTAAGAAATGTCATGAAATTGTAATTACACAACTATATGGAGCTGTCCGCTCCACTGAGCTCCAGCAAATAGTTGTTCTCTCTCTCTTCCCTTTAAAGACAAGCAACTGAAACAGGATGTCAATCAACTATGTCATGACAATGTAATTAAAGTCAAACACTCTGTCTCTCAAACAGAGGGACAAACAGGTCATATGATTAAACTTAGTTTTCAGATGAACAAGACAAACAATGTATTTTAGCAGCTAATGTTGAACGAGATAGATATGATACATTTAGTTAGCATAATGTTTCCTCTATTTGTGTGTATGGCCAGATAAATATTAATTATAACCCTTCACTCCCTTGCTGGGTCTGAATTTAAAAACTTTACCTGTACCAAATTAAGGAAGGTTTTTTTGTTTGTTTGTTTGTTTTTTGTAAGTTGTGTATTCTCAGAAAGCTATCAGGGACACTGGTGGGTTTGTAGTCAAATTAGTCATGAAAAGAGAAAGAACTCACATTTTGTTGTCTGTTTTTTATCTGTTCTGGAATTTGAAACATACAGGGACACGTCATGTTGCATTCAAGTGCACCTTGAAACCTAGAAATCTATTCCACAGACTATGAGGGTGTACCAGTTTTTGATTTTCATATTTCAATTATATAATACCCAACATGCTCAAATTTTTAGTAAATATACTGTGCTAAGCTGGTGGATTTTCTCATCTAACACAGTCAAATACATTTATTTTGAGCACTGCTAGCTTATACACCACACACGAAATAAAATAGAGGAAACAAGCATATTGTTGGGATACTTTCCTCTTTTTTGAACTTAAAAAAATTGGTAATTTATAATTTATTCATTTACTTTAATGAGTTACCACACCTTCCTTTTCTAAGTGGCCCAAACCTATGACAAAGTTCCAGAAATTGGAATGAGATACTTGTAGAACAAGATATAATTAATTTTCAACTGTAGAGATGTCAGAGTGTGTCATGATGAATTAATCCCAAGCATGTGGGAAAACCATTCAAGCTTTACCAGTTACAAATGAACAAGAGAGGAGCATGAGTAATGTCAAGCCTGCTAGCCACAGCCACAGCCCGTCCAGGTACTGCAGTTGCTGAGTCCAGCCATCAGTCTCAATTTGGTGCTGCTAGCATTACAAAACTGTCATTCCTTAGTAATTTACAGGAGGGTGTCAGCAGATACTGCAGAACAGAATAAACCCAAGCTGTACGGCTGCAAGTGTAATGCAATCATTATTATTGCCAGCCAGGCACATAAAAAGTTTCATATATTCCTTTAACTGTTTAGGAGAAAAGTGCCCTTTTAGAAAAGATGATGAGTTATAGGTAGCCTAATTTTAAATTGAACTCAAAGTTCACACAGATTTGCTGACAGAGTCTCTCTGTAGTAGCTCTGCCTCCATATAATCAAACTGAAACTGAATCCAAAACACTGCTTTATTATTCACCTGTTGTATTGGGAGTAGGTCTGGTGTCAGAAAGTGGGGAATAAATAGCATTTTTTAACCATTTATTTGTTACCAATTCTGAGCAACCGACCAAAACAGTTTATTCTCCTATGACCTTCTCCAAGCAGTTTTTCTTTATGGTCAGATGCGACTGGAAAGATAATGAGATGCATGAGATGACAGTTGGTCCATAGTGGGGAATCTTCCTACTCGCAAGGTAGAGGATCGATGCAGGTATGGAACCCACAGATGCAGCAAAAACAACAGGATCTCTCTGTTTCCTTTTCTCTACCTTCTCTTCCACTGCTTTTTATACAGGATCGCTCTCTCACGTGGCCTCCCTCCCTCTCCACTTCTGTCATTCACTAATTAGTCTCATGGGTCCTGAAAAAACGAAAGGCATCATTGGATGGAGATAAATCTAGACAGAGACAAATTAGAACAACTTTTCACTCCTAAGTCTCTATAAATAGAGACAGTAGTAGAAAGCGGCCTCTTTAGCACCAAAGCAGAGCTATGACAAACAACAGAACACGGATGAGGGAAGCTGTGTTCTTCAGAAAAACAACAAACACAGAGTAGCTTGTTTGTTTAAACCACAAACAGTCAGCTGGGTTTTCTTAAAACATAAAAGAAAATTTTTCTTTGAGTTAGCCAGTTGGTGTTAGTAATCATAAGCTTACTTAAACCCTATAGGAGGAGGAGAGGGTCAGAAATGAGTGCAGGACACAAAATGCTGGCTAATTTTAGAAGTAGGATTTTTTAGATGCATAATATATATATATATATATATATATATATATATATATATATTGTTGGTTGCTGTGCTTTGCTTTGTGCTCTGTATCTGGATGTTAAAACTGTGAGAGCTGTTGTGCTTTTAGCGTAGTTACATGATTTTGTCTGTGTGTGCGGGGGAGAGAAAGCTTGTGTTGTCCTTTCAAGTCTTCTCTTTTTACGCCAGGCCTACAGCAGAACCTTGTAAATCTGTTGGAATAGTGAACACCTCACTGCACAAGTGGTGTGTTTGTTTGTGTGTGTCTGTGTGTGTCTGTGCATACCTGCATCTGTGTGTATTCAAGTGTGTTTTTGTTCACACATGTGTATTTGCTGGTGCATGTAGCTGGAATGTGATTTTGTCCATCTTTACATGTTTTTGCTTGTTGCTTGGTTGGATTCTTCTGTGCATGTTTTACGTTTTTTTGCATTGTGTGGGTGTGTGTGCGTGCATGTGCTACTGTGTGATCCATCCACTGAGTGAACACCTGAGTGCCCACAGTGACAGAGGGGGATGGCAGGCTGTCCAAACCAACAACCTACAGCCAACAAATCCCAGTTTGGATGGCTTACTGTTTTATCATGCTGGCTCAAAACACACTCACACACATATGAAAACCATTGGAAAGCATGGAAACACCAGTTTGCAATATTTGAGATGAAATCCCTTGTGTTAATTTTTATTTATTTATTTATTTTTTGCATTACACACCTGCCACCTATGGGAGTTTATACTGCTCAATATATCTGAACCTTCCCTAAGGACAAACTGTTTATGTATGACAGAACATAATATATTCAAATACAATCCTTTAAAGATATGATTGTAAAATATTGGAAAATCCCTCACAAAGAAAAGAAAAGAAAACAGAAAAGGAGAATTAGTGTCTAGAAAGGTAAATAAGTAAGGATTTTTTTTTTGCACAATAAACTATCTAAATGTGGTAATTGGTAATTGTGTATAGAGATATTTGATAATCTAAACAATTCAAAGGATATTAAGTTAGAGTAAATGAATGTTTTTTGAAAAATATACATTTAAATTAAAAGCAATTGAACCAAAAAACTGTGTATGAAATGTTTTCGATAATGTGACTGTCAGGAAGGATCAGACAACACACACAAACGTGTCCTTCTGACGAGGCCATATTTACAGACACACTAGTTGTATTCTAAATAGACATATCATTGTAGTTTAAAACTACTGTCTTTTTTATCAGCCGTAGCCACAAAACATAATGCCCCCGGTGTTTTGATTAATGGCCCCCGTGCTTCTGTTTCCACTAACAGTACTGATACATTCGCAGAGGTTTCTGAACTTGATAGCATTAGCAACTAAAGCTGCCATGGCTGATTTGGGATCAGTTTTAAATATCTGAAAATCCTGTAATTCTTTTTAAGAATTTGTTCTACCCCTTTTTCTATGACAGTCCTTTTCTCTTTTTTGCTTTCAGGCAGTTCTTTTCTTTTCTTACTCCCTGATCTTGCCAAGTCGTAGCCACAAAACACAATATCAAAAAAAAAAAAAATTTGTCCAAAGAAAAATCTTTCTCTGCTTTCTTTGACTGGGTAACCTACTACTCACTTCCAACTCTTGCCTTGGAAAATATAAACACGGGCTCTTTTGTGCTCAGTTTTCTCTCATTTGACAGGGGTAGAACCCAGTGGCAGCCATTAGGAAATGACTACAGAAAACAAAACAGTCGTCTTGCTGATGGTCTTGTTTGACTTTAATAGATAGTTTGTGATGAGTGCACAGTATAGAGCTCTTGTTGCCTCAAAGTACAGATAAAGAATCACTTTGAAGCTGAAAAAAACAAACTTATTATACTACTGTACCTTTCACTTAAGCATTTCCAGCCAGTTAATGCGTATATAAAAGAATATGGAAGATACAGCACTCATAAGTCTTTAACATGCAAAGTTGCTGTTTTATTCATAACCAGTATTCCCAGGTAGCACAACTTTGTCACATCATTTACTACCTCACCCTTTCAGTGGAACTTGAATCTATATTCCTCCATCCAAAAAAATGTTGTTGTTTTTTCCCTCCATCTGTTCAATCTAACTTATCTTCCAGTAACTTATCTCTCCTGTACGTCTGAATGGCAGGAATGGAAATATATATATATATATGATTCTGGGACTATAGCTTAATACTACTTGCTGATACTACTAGATTTTGTATAATTTGCTGAAAAGGGATCCGATTTGAAGAAACAGTATTGAATATTGATGCGAATGTTTGGCTTCCTAGACCTTAAATCCACAAGTATCATTTTCTCTCTTTAAAAAACCCAGCGCTTGATCTTTGCCACTCACCTATGCATAGCAAATGCTGTCCTTGAGAGCATGCATTAAAGGGAAAGAGAAACATGGAGTGACGCTGAAGAGGAGGTATTGATTGAGTATAAGCAGATGAGAGGAGAGCGGGGCCGTGTGATGCCGGCTGACAGATACATTGGATTGCCCTCAGCACTTCACATATAGCAGCAGCACCAATCGGCCCTGCACGCATACTAATCTCACTTTGATACAGGTTTCAGCTATGAAATGAAATCTTGAGCTGTCTGACTTTCTGTCTACAATTCTGTCCATCCATCCTTCTATTCATTATCCACCCATGCTTCCATGGCAAAATCCATCCATATCCACCTTGCTGTCAATTTATCCAGCTTTCACATACATTATCAGGCAGCACACGCGTTTATTCTGTTCCCACTCTCCACCTTCATTCGCACCGTCCACCGAGCTGAATATGACTTGACACATACTTCACTTCCCACATGCGTTAACATTCATTAAGTTGCATAATGAGAGAGGATGACACTGTGCATCAGTGTTTGATTCTCCTGAAACGTCTCTTCCCAACATGCTGAGTGGCTTCGTTTTACATCAGAAAAGGAAATGCCCAGAGAAGTGCAATCACAGCAGGAGACAGCGACAAAACTTATGATTGAGTATTCCATTGACAGCCTCATATTTGCCATCATAATGATGATATTCTGACTCATATCGCTTCCAGCATGAACCTAAGCTCTTATCTAAGGCAAAGAGCCCCTGTGACTTGTCATATCAGGGAACATTTGTGATTGCCTATTTGTCATAATGAATTTGCTTAGCCTTTTATGTGAAATAGAACAGTGTGAAAGATAAAAGACAAATTTTTAGAAATGTCTCCTGCTCTCTATTTTTCTGTTACTGGCTCTTATTACAGTTTTCTTGTCGATTTTGAGCCCCTCTTCAGGTGTGTTAAAGGGGAGTTAATATGTCACATGTAAGGATCAAAATCCAATAATTATGTCTCTTTTTATTTCGTCTCTTGACTTCTACTTTGTCTCTCGTATTTTTCTTCTTCTCTCATCAGCTGAGCTTCATTCTGGTGTCACATCGGGACACTGTGTGTGGGTGTGTTAAAGTTACCCACTTTTCTGGGTTTGAAATAAATGTGTTTCCACCACCTGAATTTCAATAAAACCATGTTGAAACTTTTTTTTCTTGCAATCTCATTTGATCACATTGCATGGTCTTTGAGACCAATCATGTAGTGAATGGTAAAACTTTAAAATGGGAGTCCAAGAGTTGTTTCTTTTTGCTGTTAATGTTACACTTTTCTCAATACTGATTTGCATATTGTGAGGCTAATTATTACACTGAAATCAGCCAATAATTACTGGAAATATCCATAATTTTCTTCTTGTATTGGTTCTTTATCTTTTACCTGAAAGTCAAAGTTTGCCGAGCTCTAAGTGCACCACCATATCACAAAAAAATCGAAAATATCTAGGTGCTATTTATATTGTATATTAAATTTAAAGTATTAGTTCTGCTGTGATTATTGTTGGACTACAGTTGATGGCATGCTATATCGGTTACCATGGTGATGTAGCTCTAGTGGCTGTTGTTTTCTGTGGCTGTCAAGACATAATGATGTTAATAAAGTTAGGTCATGCTGTGCAGGGCTTCCAGGCTTCGGTGCACCATGAGATTGATTGATGACTCTAACGTCAGTTCAATTTAAGAAATGCACTGAAAAAAAGGAGGTAGGGAGGAGGGGAAGGACGACTGTGGGACAGAAGGATGGAGAGAGAAAAAGGGGGAGACCAAAATGGAGTCGTTGAGAACCAAATGGAAAGGAAAAAAAACAAGTAAGAAAGAGACAGAAAAGTAGGGAAATGATGAATGCAGTAATAGAAAAGATGTATGAAGTTAAGATAAGTGAGACAAAATGTTGGACGCGAGTGTGTAAGAGCAAGAACAGAAAAATGCTATTCATCTAAATGATCAAAGAAAAGATATTATTTAAGAAAAAAATACTGATGGGAAGAAAGAAGAATTATGTGAGAAGACGAAAGACAGGACAGAGCGAAGGGAAAAAGAGACATTGAGAAGAGGCTGACAAAAGGCAGGGAGGATTGTCTGTCACAAAAAGCTGCAAGAAAAAGTATGACAAACACGATATTCAAAATTGAGAAGCCATGGGGGAGGAGAGAAGGAGTGGGATTGATAACCATGAATGACTGGGAGTGAAATGAGACAAAAACGCACACGCAACACAAAGACTGAGTCAGTGACAGTGCATAAGTGAGCATGTTTACAGCATATCAGCGGGTAAATGAGTAATGTAATAAGTCCCAGAGACAAGCCACACACAATCCAGAAGTGATGCTGAATTATGTTATTTAACGCCACTTGTGTATTGGAAAAAAAAAGACAATGAAAAGGTTTGGCTTTTATTGGTTTTAATGATTCATTGACTGATTCACAGTCTTGCCCTTGAGAAACACTCGTGCAATTAACTGAACACACGTGTCTACTCATTCATTCCTTCTGTTATACATGCAGAGAAAAGATGAAATAATAATGAAAAAAACTAAATAACCATTCTAGGGAACATTAGAAAACTCCAGAACAGACATAACAGCAGCAAACAGAGACACACACACTCTACTGAGTCAGTATGGAAGCTGAATACAGAGGGAAAACCATCAGCAGTCCATTCAATGCCTTGTTCCACAGCAATACCCTTCTATTGATTACTATAAATTGTACCTGCACAGGATGACCAGATGCCCCCAAAAAGCAAAACAGATGAACCAGCTAATATTTTTTTGCCAGATATTGTTTTCACAGTTAAAAATATTTAAACATTCTTTAGCCAACTCAAAAAAATAAGCCTTTTCCTATTGTCATTAATATGAGTCATATTTTGCTTGTGCCTAAATATAAATACCTAGACTGAATATAGGCCTCATACTTAATGCATAATTTGTATGCATGTCAAAAGGTTTGTGACGGATTGTAATATATGTGTACGTTTTCTATTCTTCTACTACCTTGATTTATCGTATTGAATGGTGCCTTTCTTCTTCTTCTTCTCTAATTTCAACATATATACAGTACATACATCACTGGTTGTGTGGCAGTCCAACTTTAATACTTACTAACCTGCATTAAGTTTGTAATATAGATGTAATGAGTAGTGGAATTACAGTAGAATAATAAAACATAAGGAAATGTTAATAATTTGAGCTTTAGCTCTAAAATATTACAACAACAACAACAAAATGCAGCTGTAGAAAATATGTTGCATTTTTCTTTCATTTTACCTCCAAAAGTAATTGTACGCATCATGCAGATCTCTGCAAGACAACATGGTAGACACAGTATTGCTTTGTTAGGATCAACACAAAACAAAAGTTGTTTGTTTCTGATGGGACCAAACATATTTGTGTTCACCTCTGGATATGTTTTGGTTGATTTGGTTTTCATTGTGTCTTTGGTGCATTTCAGCTGAGATCTGATGTGTTTTTGCCCTGTCTTATCACAACCCAGTCACACAGTATCTCTGTCAACTCACGTGGAAAAAGATCTGTCAAGTGTAAAAGGAAAAAGCAAAATTGTGTTTCTGTGTCACTCCAACTCACTGCAGGACCAGTGTTTGAGTGAGATCAGTAGCTCTGAACGGATTATTGAAGGATTTAAACACATGAAAAAAACGGAATGGGTTATAAATAAAGGCATCTGAGCTTATTATGAAGATAGGGAACATGGGCATTAACAAAAAAAGAAAACTTTTTATAGTTAATTAGGATGAGAGATTATGAACCTACATTTAAATGGTTCGATCATATTTCACCTCAATCTGAAAAACAACGGAATCATAAAACTTTTAGAAAATGTTTAATGTTTTCAAAACTTCTAAGGATATTTACCTATTTTCATAACAGCATTAACACAAAAAGGCCTTAATCTTGTGCAACAATGTTTTGTTGTGAAAGGGCAAAACACCGTGTGAACACACATGCAGGTTGATATTTGCTTCTGAAACTCAACAGCAACCCAACAATACTTGAATTCACCAAGTCTGCATTTTCTTTCTTTCTTTTTTCTGCAAACAAAGCAGGAGTCAGCATTTTTGTTTCCCATCAAGGCCTGCTGGTATCATCGTGATAGACTATATGGAGAAAAAGCATCGGCGGGGTTGGGTTGGGTTGGGTGGGGGGTCAAGTTGGTGGGGTGTTGAGGTCATGCAGCCTCAGCAAATAAATACATAATGTGTGTGTTAGAGGGAGACTGATAAAGAGAGAGAGGTGCTGAAGTGAGATAGGAAGTGAATTAAGTAGCAAGAGGGGAGAGATAGAGGGGGAATTTGAGGTAGAGAGAACAATATAAAGAGAGTGGGAGAGAGTTAGAGAGTCATAGATGGACTGAGATAGGAGCGCTCGCAGCCAGTGTCCATATCTCTTGCCACCAATGACTTCTCCTGCTGCACTACAACTAATGGACTCTGTCCTCCTCTGCCGTCTTATCTGCCCCCTCTCTTTCTCTCTTTCTCTCTCTCTCATCTCTCTCCTTTTTATCACTTACTACTCAATGCCATGCTATCTCTTCACTTCACCCTTTTTTTATTACTCTTTACTTCTATCTTCCCCTGTACTTTTCAGGGTTTCTTTTTTCAGTTTTTATTTTCTTTTTACGGAAACCTGTTTTCATACTCCCCACAACAAGAACCTAAACTTCCAAGGTTTTCCTCTCCACTCCGTGCCTTATCTTTGTCCTCACTGCATGGAAAGGAAAAAAAAAGGAAAGGAAATAAAGGAGGAATAAACACCATTTTTCTATTTTTCTTTTCATTCCCTCCTCAAAGATGCCTGTCTAGCCAACTGGCTCTCATTCCAGCTTGTTAGAAATTGCAGCTTTTGCCTCTCGGTGTCTGATACAGAAATGCAGAGTACCCTTTGGCATCTGTGACCAACACAAAAAGCCCTCTGGCCACTAAGCTTTTGTAAACATTGTGAAACGGTTGTAGTTTGGGCACCGGTGGTGCTTTGTTTGGTTTACCTGCACTGAAGATTGATGTGGAAGGTTCATGTTGAGTTTGTTGAAAATTCTGTGCGTGTCTCATATAGATGCTAAATAGTACACTCCATGTTGGTATGAGATGCTGACCTTAATCCTACTTGTCAACTCCAGCTGGCAAACATGAACTAGTTCAGTGACTCCAGCCTCTGTGTTGAGATTCAGTAAATTATATATGACTGATAGTCGTTAAAAAAATGAGTGCATGGCTCTAGTCTGATGAAATCCTAGAAAAATAAATAAATAAAAGGGGGAAATACTGCAGAAAAAAAGGTGATTTTTAGATTTATTTTTTTCTCTTGGTGTCCCTTTCAGATGACCCAGGAGCAGTATATCCTTGCCGCACAGCCCAACCCACTCCACCAGCGGGGGGCATCGGTTTGCGGCGCCCAGGTTTACCCAGCAGTGGGAATCTACGGCTGGAGGAAGAGATGCTTGTACTTTTTTATCCTCCTCCTCCTCGTCACCATGATCGTCAACCTGGCACTGACCATCTGGATCCTCAAAGTCATGAACTTCACTCCGGTAAGAGGCGCTTGTTTTAATGTAATTAAAATGCCAGAGTGTTATATGGTTTTGTGTTTGTGTGGGAGTGTATGTGAGAAAGCTACAAGATGTCGTTTAAAAGGTTTGCTGTAAGGTAACGCCCCATGAGAGTGATGATAAAACCTGCTTAGGTTCAGCAAGTGTATGTATGTGTGTGTGTGTGTGTGGGTGTTTTGGTGTGTGTTGTGCATACCATGGTGGCAGCAATATATCAAGTGGATGTTGTCCTTTAATTAAAAATGTATCCAATTAGTGATGTCCACTGCTGATGAACAATCATGTTCACAAATATGTAATGTGTTTTTTTTTCTGTAGTTCTTTCACTTCATGTTGTCTGCATAAAGCAGCGTAAGGCATAAAGCAGTCTATGTGTACATTTCAATCAGAGACAAGTGAATAAGTAAAGATATTTGAAGATGATCTGTGATCAGAAGTTATTGTTAGTCAGTCTTTCCTGCTTGGACTGTACGGGGCAAATTTGTAATGGAGGTATAAATCCCCTCATTGAATTAGAGCAAAGCATTATTCAAATTTAGGTATCGTTGTTTATTTAAGAATGAAGTCACATGGTGTCAAAATACATTTTCAATTGCAAATATTAAGCAATAAAATGTAGTGGCCTGTGGACTTGATGACCTCCAAATCACCCCCAAAAAGGTCATTTTAATCCAATTAATTACCAAATCACTGTTAAATAAATTACTAATATTAATGATTCAACTTTAGCTGGACGGTGGAGGAGGTCTGCCAGCAATCTCTTTTCATGAAAGGCCAGTCGGTTTAGGTCACAGCATGGCGGTGCAGATGGCAATCTGTGTGGATCCTTCTCTCTATTGGGTTGATGGCAAAAACACTAATTTGTTGCCTATTTGTATGATCTCAATCTTATCCGCCAGGTTCTCTCAGTTGGGGGGGGGGGTTCAAGAGGAGTTCGTTGTGTGTGTGTGTGAAATGAAAGAAGGTATGAATTAAATCTGTGGAGCTGTTTACAGCTCTTTGATGTTTCTCACAACTAGTGGCGTTAACGGTCAATGATATCCAAAAATGAAGTCGAATGATTTCCAAACTGTAGAACAGACCCCATCTTCAATCTGTGAAAGTTTGTTTGTCCTTTTGGTCCTGTTAATCTCACCAGGCCTCTATCTTAAATCTATTTGATGTGTTAAAAGCTAAGTCAGGCTCTTTGGCATCAGGGTTTTGTGGTTTTTAAGTGGGAGAACATTTGACTAGTAAACAGAAGCTGAATGCCTCCTAAAGTGACTCTACTGGGCATGTAACTGATGCTGAGCCGTGTCGTCTGCGAAAATAAGGCAATACACCCAAAACTGTCTCTTATTATTATATATTGTGAAAAAAATGTAAAGGGATTTAATTTAAT
>JAQNCA010000024.1:15402205-15413265 GCA_029783725.1 Acanthurus tractus | reverse complement strand
CACAAATGCAATGTAAGTGTATGTGCGTGTATGTGTGTGTGTGTGTGTTTAGAGTGAGAGATGGAAAGTGGGGCAAGAGATTAATGGTGTGATAGAGCACAACAGAAAGATATAGGACAACTGATAGATAGGAAATACATGACAGATTTACTCCCTACAGCTGCTATGTTGTTTTACTGTGAGAGTAGATAATACACTGTTCATAGCAGTTCTACTCATTAAGTGCTCATACTCCTTTAATAACCCACCTCCATCTTGCAGTCAGGATAGCTTGGTAATACTATTTGAGCATGTGCTTCCTCTACCTTTTTTTTGTTTTTGTAAAGCATATAGTGGAACCTGAAACACAATTTGAATTGATGTGTATGGTTTGCGCAGTAGACAATTCAACTGGAAGTGCACAGAAACATCTCAGTTTCTAAGCATGTAGGAGCTGCTGTTGCTTGATTGACAGCAGTGTTTCTGCTTAGAGTCATTATGTTGATTTAAAAAAAGAAAAGATGTTTTATTATCTTATAAAAAACGTATATTCTAATCATAATCTGTAAGTGTTGACCTACTGTTCTAAACCATTTTAATATTTTGCCTGAAAACTATATATTAAATAATATTTACTTATATACATATTTTGCATGAAATAATGTTGAATGGCTTTTGATGGACAAATACTGAAAGCTAAAAAGTACTAGTGATGAATGAAAAAAGAAACAAGAGTTCTAGTGAAGTATGAACTAATCTCTACATGAGACATGGCACAAAAGATTGGAGAGCTACTAATATAAAAAAACAGGAGAATGGTAAGGATGAAAACAAAACAGGAGAGAGAAAGAACAAAGAAAGCCAAAAGATATGAGGGAATTAATGATAAGAGTGTACAGAGATCATGAACAGCAAAGAATGACAGTGAGGAGATAGAATGAAGTGTGATGAGAGGCGAAGAACGAGAGAATGAGGCAAGTAGTGTGGAGAAAAATGTAATTAAGGAAGAGAAGAGCGGCAAGAAGTAGAGTCGAGGGTTTTTAGAGGAGATGAAAGGAGAATAAACAAATGCTCGTGTTGATGCAGGTATGAGGGCAATAGATAAATAAAAATTCTGCATCCATCTAAGATCTCTACAATGATGTTTACTTTTGATGTTTTTTTTCTTTAGAATAACAGAAAAGGCTGAGATGTTGCAAAGTTTTCAGCAAAAACATTGTTTTAAGTGCAGGGCATGATAACCCTGAGAGCAATCAAGCCCACTTGCATGGAAGAAAATATTACAATTACTTTTCAAGAGCCAGGTAAATCAAGGTTTTGGCACTTCAGCTGTTTCTACCTTATTATCTTCACTTTAAAGACATGTTAATGGAATTCCTGAAATCAGCATCACAAATCAAGGAGCAATTACATATAAACTGTGAGGGTGGTAAAAGTGTAATGTGCTGGTTTTTAAGCTCCTAAATATGTCTAATATTGAAAAATAATATTTCAACTAAGCTCACAATTAATACACATCTGCCAGCCTTGCATGTAAATATTATATTCTGATGAGAAAATGGCATTTTCATAATAAAAATGGAGTCAATATATTTTTAAAACCCAAAAAACATTTTTTTTTTCAAATGGTTTTACAATTTTGATAACATTTGACACCTTTAACAAGTAAATAAATAAACAAACAAATATATTAAAAGTGCATATAAAAATCCTTCAATTCTTTAAAACTGCTTTTGCTTTAATCATTTTTTATTCTTTGGTCTGTTAAAAAAGTTAAATAGTGTACTATAATTATCACTTCTATGTTGCGCGTGTTTGCGTGTGTGTGGAGTGTCATCATCTACGATATTTACATCTTCAGAAACTATTTGACTTATATCATCTGAAAAACTGGGTCATGCTCACGTATAAAGCCAATAAAATCAAACCAATACTTTAATAATCCTTAACAGGAAGTGTCAATTAAGTATTTGAATTCATTTTAAGATGGGACAGAAGTGATATGAACATAAATGAATCTCACTTTATAAAATCTGTGCTAGAAACTCCTTTGTAGATCTAAATTCTAGTGTCACTAACATTCAGCTACACAAGATATTCAAAAAGAGGCTTGTTGGTGCAGTGGTAAGCATTGCTGCCTCTGAGGAAGAAGGTTCTGGGTTTGAACTTGCTAGTTTTCTCCCACATTCCAGAGATTAGCAGGTAAGGTCAATTTGTGACTGTTCCCATTCCCATTGCATAAAATGGTTGTTTGATGTTTGGTTGTCAGTCCTGTGATTAAATTTAACCAATCTGGAGTATAACCCGTAGCTGAATGTCAGCTGGGCTTGGCTCAAGCCCCTTGCTACCCTGCACAGGCTAAGTGGGTAAAGATAATGGATTGATGGAAAACATGTCCTTTTTTTAATATTATTTTTTGGACTGTCACTGTCTATGTAACCAATAAAAACAAAATATTAGAGCCAACAGAAGAAAAATAGATTTGGAAGTGTGATACAACAGAGAAGTTGAATTTGACTGTGTATGTTTTTGCACAATGTGGTTCTGTTTCCTTTGAACCTTCACACTGTGATAACAGCTTGTTGGTGTGTGTCAGACTGTCTTTGTATCTTATAGCCGTGGTGTTTACAAGCCTGTGTAATAATGTGTGTGTAGCCAATGCTTGCACCCATGAGCATCTATTGATATGTTGCTTTCAAACTTTTTTTTCCATTCTTCTTGTGAGCAGGTATTGATGTTTTGTGCAAGTTAGGAAATCACCGCACAACTTGTGTATGTGCAAGTTTGCGTGTATTTGGATGTGTGTATGAGGCAGAGCTTATCTTCTTACATGAAAGCAAACAGCGGGTTGCCCTTACATTTTCTAAACAGCAGGCATGCTCTTATTTTGATGTTGACATTCAGTATGTTCTTTTTTCTGTGAAGTGGTGTTGCATTGGGGGAGCATGTTGAATCAGAAGTATCCACTAAACTCCCTGAGGACCCAGCTGTCTACGACTGGTTTTGTAAAGACGCATGCTGAGGAGAGATGAGGAGAAAAAAAGACAGAGCCTAAGAGTGAAAGCTGAAGCCAAGGACAGAGATTCTTGCTCCAGATATGCTGCCTAACAATGCAGGCCACAAGAAAGGACGAATATTTATCTTTGTGGATTTTACATGGAATCTATCAGGTTTAATTGAAGCAACCAGCAGATTTTAATGTAACATCACCTTAAATGCTTTGAGTGCAACTAAACTAAGAGTTCTGGCTGAAGTGCTTCTACCCTTGAATTTCAAAAAATGCCTCTGGAGCACGAAAAAAACAGGCAGGGCCGAGAAAGGGAGACAGGTTTGCTGAACCACTAGAGTTGTTTCTTACTGTATAACAGTAAAAATGATGCAAAAACTCCAACAGCAGGTCATGGTCTGGTCAGCCTGGTGCATGCAATCTGCTGGAAAGCTGTGCAATCCAGAGGTGTTTTTGCAGCAACAGTGAAAGCAACAGTGCCAACCCATTCTGACCACAGGCTAGCAAATACTAAAACTGGCCCTAAACTAACATTAATAAAATGCTCCATTAAACAACAATCTAAAGCTACACTAAGAGCTAAAGCGAACTCACAAGTATGCGAGTTAGAAAAATCAAACAACTAAAGAACCATAGAATTTAGCTATAAGAAGCTAGCTAGCTAGCTCACTAGGGTTGCCTAGTGGTAGCAGGGTGTCAAATTAATCTAATCCAAGTTACGTCTTTGGCTTGCTTACAAACTAATAAATAAATTCATCTTTTGCTAAAATTATCGTCGTTTTGTCAAATGTCAAGTTTTCTTTATAACCTTATTAACCTATCTTAACCAAGGGGCAAACTCCCCACTTTCGCACTGAAGCAGACCAGGAAGTACAAAATGCAATTCCTCGACTGACAGCTTGAGGCTGGCTCCAAAAGGAAGCAAATTCCCATTGGAGCCCAATGTTAAAATGGCCAACTTAAGAGCAAAAATAAACATATTTACAGCCTGGTTCAAAAAGCATTTTTTTGTCTATAGCTTCTGTGAATTTTTTTCTAACTCATTTGTTTATTTTATATTTAAGCTTAAAATTCAGCTATTTTTAGATAAATTAGTGCGTGATCTTGTTAATTGACAGCCTGTTGAGCCGAGGGCTGTTAGCTGAGTGTGTGTGCTGTCCGTCCTCTTTTCGCATATTTGGTTTTTCGTTATTTAGGCGGGCTCTTGGCGGAGACATGCGCAGGCAAATGGTGGCGCCCAGAACGAGATTTCTGAGGCTTCACCTTTGCTCAGGCAGAAACCAATGAGTGATGTCACAGTGTTTTATACAGTCAATGATTGAAACTAATGTTAGCATAAAAATAAAATAATTTCAATCTAACATAAAGCATTTAGCCAAGGAGCCACGAGGGAAATGTATGAGAAGATGCGAAAGAGGGGGAAAAGGTCAAGAGAAAGTAAAAAGTTGTAAGAAGAACAGACTCAAAAAGATTGGAACAAGGTAAAAGGAAAACAGAAACAAAGTAATAAAATAGAGATGAGAGACAAAGGAATACGAAAAAACAACTGGCAAGATACAGAGAGTTTAGCAGCTCAGCATGTGCTGCACTTAAAACGCTTCTTTATTTTTGTAGTGTTAGTATTATGTTTTATTTTTTAATATAGCAGCAGTAGGTTTTTATATCTGTTGAAAGGGTCAATTGATTTGATAGTTTTACCAGCCTTGGGGATATAAGTACATAATTGTGTTGTTTAAGCGTGTTTTAAATTGCATCAACTTTGCCTGCATTTTTTGCAGAACGAAGTTTCCTTTTTTATTGTATCCTCACTTCGTGTATATGAGAGGGAGAAAATGTGTGTCCTTCAAATAATCAAAATGAAAAACATTCTCTCTTTCTATTCGCAAGCAGGATGAGCTGAGGAGTAAATATCCTCATGTGTTTACAGAGAAAATATAATTGGAAATACACAGCTTTTGTGCCATCACCTCATACGTTTTATTTTTTCATTAAAATGTGAACATATTGGAGCAATTACACAGCCCGTGTGCCATTTGGCTTTGTATCTATATAATATTTAAGAATTATGAACAAAATTTGTCTTATTTTTCTTTTGTAGTGTATGTTCTCTCTTTTTCTCTCTCTGAACAAGGTAAAAATCACATCATCACCTTCATTAGTAATGGCCAATATCAAAGGTGTAAAAACATAGGCCAGCAGTAGCAGTGCTGCAGTGGCTAAACTGTCGGTGTACACTTTACAAGTCAGATGAATAAATACAAAACTTGTCTGAAGAAAAGGTAGGAGGACATGTTTTAGGCATGCATCAATCAAACACGTAACAGGTAACAGTCAAGAAGGCAATGCATTTGATCAACACATTTGATCTGCAAACACTGCGAAGAGCCAGGTAGGAATTAAAAAGGCAGTGGAAAAGCAAAGCAAAGTACTGGGCAGGAGTTTGGAGGCACCAGAGAAGCTATGAGACACACAGGACCAAGAGCAATGACTGTGTGGCCCCAGAATAAAGCTGATAAGCAGCCAAAATCTCTGCCAGCCCTGAGAGCAACATCACAAGCCAACGCTTGAAAGATACCATACACAGCACACTGCATGTGTTCCGACAGTACGAGTGGAGCCGCATTGCACAGGACAGATCAGTCAAATTCACTATGGAAAATCCAGGGTACACATTGTGAACAGATCATAGTTGAACAGATTTGTCAGAGATCAACAAAAAGGTGTGGTTGCAGACATAACAGGCTGGGCAAAAGGCTGAGAGACTTTAGCTACAAGCCTTCAGAGCAGGCTTCAGGGAGGAGAAGGACCATTGCAAGGTACAAAGAAAAATCGCTTATCTATTTAAGGAAAGTTTAAGCATAGATTAGGTTAAAATTGCATTAAGGTTATTTTCATGATCATAGTAATTAACATGTGGTCAAAACAGATCATCACCTTGATTTCAAAACAAATACTCGTAATAAAAAGTGAGAAAATAACTGCAGTCTTTGTCATGGACAGTGGTCAATAAAGGGCTTTGTCATTTGAGCCTTCATATGACATTTGAAAGAGACTGATGTTTTCGTTCTCATTGGGAGGACAGTTTTCCTTGGCAACAAGACAACATAGACCATATCCCAGCCACTACAGGATAATTGACAAATGAGCCACACGAACAGATGGCTGATTGTGATGTCAGGTGATTCAACAAGGAGGGACAATTTACCGCCACAAGGTGAGCAGGTATTGTATGACTGAGCTGCAAATTGTCCAGAGCTCTGTATTTCTCACATGCTTTATAAACAAAATTCACTTGGTATATGTGCTCTCTGTAACAGTATGCGTTTTGATTCTATTGTAAGGTAGAGGCAATGGGATTAGCTTCAGAGAAGCAGGTTTAGGTATTTCAAAGTGTAATTTGAAAGGCACACCATGGTTGCAGTCCTCCCACTGTATCTTACCCTCGGTTCCCACAAAGGCTTGTCTTTAGTGCCACACACACGCGCACACACACACATAAACACTGGCTCTTGCCACAAGGCCCTATAATTGTCCCCATAGGGACCCCATGACGACCTATTACCACCACAGAGACACAAAGAAAACTTCATTTATTCTGCTTTCTTGCTGTCCCTCTACATCTTTTTGATTTGACTTTTCTTCTTATGTGTTTTTTTTTTCTCTATTATTATAGGGCTTCTCTTCCTCTACCCTCTGTCTTTGGCATTTCTTTCTCTCTCTTTTCTCAGCTTGCTTTCCAACCATTTCCATGTGCCGTTCTCTCTCTGCCCTGTAGTAACACCGGTGCAGACTGCCTGGACACGAGCTTCACTTTTTTTGCACATGTACACTCAGTGATGGTGGTGTATATGCATGGGGCGAGGGAGGTGAGTTATGAAAATGGAATAAGGCCTGGTTTAGGTATAATTGAAACGGTGAAAAGAGATGAGCCACATTGAGAAATAGTGATGAACGTACGAAACATAAGGAACCAGTTAAAATCAACAATAATTGAAGAGCTCCTTCCATCCATACCTGGTATTACAGCTTCAAAAGAGACCAAAAATTATGGAGGGGTGGGTGAAGGTGGGAGGATGCCATAACTTTATTTTTGCTATTTGTCAGTTTTAGATTTATTACTCCCTCTCTCTGCCTCATACTTTCTCTCTTGCTTCTCCTCTGGGGACCTGAGCTAGCTGAAACTTCTCCAACTCTGGAGCTGTAATTGAATAGCAGAGAGTTCTAATGGAACATTAGGCTGTTCCCGTCTTGGCAGGGCCTATTGATTTTGACTTTGCAGCATTGTAAACAATCTGGGGTAAATGTAACTGAGCGGATGCAGACCTTGGTATAGGCTATAATTCCAGGGCTATTGCCGTGGAACTGTTGCACTGTGGCACATCTAACAGTAACAGTGTGGTTTTGTTTGACTTTAATAGCATGCTACTGGGGGTGCCTGCAACTTTCTCCAAAGGAAGATAGCAGGTAATTTTGTTTGTTTGACTTTCTATTCACGCCTTTTGTTTGTGATGAGGAAGAGGAAGCCGCAAAGTCCAACTGTCAAGCGCACTTGATTTTAATTGCATTTCTTCTGGGTGCATGATGCAGGCGGATTTCTTTTCATAATAGCTTTTTTTCTAATGTTATTCCCCTTTGTTTGTAGTCACGTCTCAGATAGAGAGTGACATGCTTTTATGTTCATCTTTTTGAAGACAAAGCCTTTCATGTGAAAAATAAAAATCTCAATCATCACCGAACAGCAAGCTCCATCACTAGGATGCTAAAAACTGCACTGGTTTCATACTACACTACTGGTGAGGAGCTCAGATTCAACTTTTTCTTTACTCATGAGATTTTTAATTGATTATTTTTATACATGAGATTTTCCTCACTGTCAATGTCACAGTTTGTGTGGTTAATTAAGACTGTCCTTGCTGAGACAGCAATAACAAAAGATCCATATATATGTATGTGATATGTAAATATGTTATGCAATGGCACTTGTTCCAGAGATCATGCCAGTTAAATTATTTGAAGGACAAAGATTTAAGGATGTACTCAATACTTGGGACATTTTAAGCAAAAACAACAAAGCCCTCTTGATGGACATTAAGGATAACAAAATATATCTACCTAAACTAACAATACATCTTTGACTTTAGTGGAATATTGCACAATCTCAATAGACTCATCATAGAATTCATCAGCCTGAAATACTTCAGGGCAAAGCCTGGTGATACTTTTTTCAGTCCATTTCATTACTTTCTTTTCTCATTAGTCAAAAAGTGTGTCTCACTTGTCTGTCATTAAAGAACACTCAACATGAGGCGTCTCAAAAGTCCAACAGATGTGAAATTTGTTTGATTTACACAGCACGTCACTTGTTGTTGATAGCTCCGGCTACCTGAGAATTTCTCAAGCCTCCAGCCTGCAGAAAAAAGGAGTGACTTAGACACACTGTCTGTGATAACAAGTGTCTCCATCAGCAGATGAGACCACCACCAAGCAGACACATGCAGAGTGCCTGTCAGATTTTTTTGATATTTTCCTTTCCCTTACAACATTAAAAGGATATTAAATAAGAAGTCAATTCAGGCGCTGAAGTTAAAGTGTAGATAATAGAAAAAAATGGAAAGAAAAGTTTGACTAAGAGAGGGTTTGCAGGGGTGAGTGGTGCCAGAGGGAGCAGGGATGATTCGATCATTTTTCTGGAAGCAAGAATGTGGCCACATTTTTTTTATTCAAGTGTGTAGTTGAGGATGTGCGTGTGTGTGTCTATACATGTAAGCTACTGCCTGTGTGTTTGTCTGTCAGCATTTGCAAATGTCCAAAGTCCCTGTGTGTCCGTTGTGCAGGTGTCCAGCATGTACGTGTGTGCCAGACGTGGTCGCGACCCATGTAAAAATAGTGTCCATTAACATTTAAAAGCATTTTTCAGAATGTCAGGAGAATGAAAGTCACTTTGGCCCTGGAGGGGACAGAGGAAACGAGACAAAATGAAAAAGAATATTAATCCCTTGCTCCAAAAGATCATCTCATCCCTCCCTCAAGCTTCTGTCTCTGAGGTCACGTCATCAAAAAGCCACAACAAATCCCCTCATCACAAAACTTGACTGGAGAAAAAGGGCACATCATGCCGTGCAATGTTGAATCAATGCATTTTTATATCACTGTCATTAAATTTTGATTGCATCACACAAAGTCTGTCAAAATATTAACAGTGCTCTGATTGATCAGCAACCAGCTTTTATAGCCAGATATCCATTCTTAATATTTTGATTGGTGGCCTCTGTAAAGACCAAACAGAAGAACCAATCAGAGAAGGGAAAGATGGTCTTGTATACTTTACTAGATTGCTGTAAAAATACAGCGATCTCTTCCAGCACATTTCCTAGAACCAAAGTATATATCTCTGTACATAAAACTGTGGCAAAGTAAATGACAAACTGATCCAAGCACTGACTACTGCTAAGCTTTTTATGTTGCTATTATCTTCACTTTCACTGACTAGTAGTCATCATAATGTGTCTTTATTTACTGGGTCCCAGGAGCCACAGATGGTCATTTAGATGGACTTCAAGCAAAATCAGTGGGTCCTAAATAAACTGGTGTTTTTTGAAAGACTGTCATTTTAATGGACAAAAATAATGATAAAATGTCATAATAACGTCTCCATACATGCTATTAGAGTGACCAGCCTTAGAGGATAACATGTGACCTTTAAACATTTGAACCTTTTAACCTTTAAATCTGTGAGTGGCAGATGCAGTGAAGCATCAAGTTTCTCCAATGCAGCGCATTGCACTCTGCTCCAATGGGAAGTATAAAAAAAATTGAAATTGTCCAAAAGAACATGCAAAAACAATAAATCCATCAATTAACATCTGTATTATGAGTTTGTTTCATGTGGTTAATCATTTATTATTTAAACCAGTTTTTATTTGTTAGTTTTTACCATTTTTATTTTTTAAGACTTTTTCTTCTTCTTTCTTGCACCACCCTAAGAGGATGCCAATTGGATGGCATGCTTTGTTTATTAAACTAAGTGTGAAAAAGCAACACTTGCTTTTGAATACTTTCCCACCAATCCTGGCTCCAGACAGCATATTCCTCCATATCTGTTAATGCTGCATTGCTGGAATGAAGACAGTATAGTAACCGTTGAGCACAAGGCCATCAGCTGTGTGCCAGCACTCCATTTAACATTTGATTTAGTGAACTACATACGCTCAGGGTCACTGATAGTTGGCTGGGTTTCTTCAAGACTGCAGTTTTATTTTAGACTTTATTACCTAAACTTAGAGTTACTTTATACTATCAGCTCTAAAGCACTGTGTTTGCCCTGTCCCTCAGGAATAACCATGGCCCCAGCTATAGCATGTCAGCCATAGTTAAAACCAAAATGGATTATGATGCTTTTGCTTTAAAGTGAAGACGGGTTTCTCTGTACATTCAAGTTTGAGTAACTCACCCCCTCTGACCCCCTCATCCTGATTTCTGTGCAGTAATTGGCATAATGATCAGGCGAGCAGATAGCTTTGTACAGACAAATTTATCTTTTAGCCCACAGCTAGTTTCAATGATAGCATCAGTGCGAAAATGAGGGCCTGTATTAGGTAACGGGACAGTTAAGACAGAGACATTTCATCACACAGCCACAGCCATGCATTTACTGAAGTGTGTTAAAGCATTTGTTCAGTGTAATCACCGTGTCAAATTAGGTGTGTAGAATGTATGCTCGAACATGTGAGGGATCACTGTTAACTACACCGGCTAGCATAAATCAGCATATATATCCCTCCTACATTTCTAAAGAGTATTTCTCTGCACGTCACGTTGCAGTCACCTAATTGTGATTAATATATTAAACAGGTGTCTGTTGAATTTTTAAAAAATCTATTCAGTTAAGTCATTCTATCGTAATTTATTAGAGTCAAACATTTTGAGCTAACTTCTGCATAAAATTAATGTACAGGATGTTTACTAAAGCTCTGTGTAAATCCGTATAAATTAACATGTCCAGTGATTCGACAAATGGTTGTCTAGCAAAACACGCTGGTTCTGCACATGAACTACACACAACTTTGAATGACAG
>JAQNCA010000024.1:15363422-15373907 GCA_029783725.1 Acanthurus tractus | reverse complement strand
AAAACCTGCCTGTGGCGGGAGAGTTGAGCATCGTGGAGATCACACCTACCTATCGCCACTGAGTTGTATACGCATTGGTAGCCTCTCATGTTCTGCCAGGTTCTCTTAATTCTGTTTCAGAGGCTTTGAGTTTAATAGTTTACTCTTGTGGTATGTTAAATACTATATGTGCTGCTTTGTATCCCTGAGAAGCTTAGCTCTGTCTGTGCATATACAATTTTTCATTGTAAATCAATAGATAAAAGATCAGATCGTTAACAGATCTGGCTTAATTTAGTTTACTTCCTTTGGCTATCACTTCTATTAATGAATGTGCTCCAGTCTGGTCAATTTGAGATTTAATAGTAATACTTTTTCCTTATAAAACACCTTTGAATAATGTTACCACAAAACTAGGACTAGACTTTCCTGGTTTCTGCCACCAAAATATGATCGTAACATGAGCAAGAACGTACACAGAATACTATAAAAAAAAACATATCATTACCTTGACAGAAGTCTGCATATTCACCATAATGGCTTGCTGCACGCCTTTTTCCTCCACAAGGAATCAACATATAACAACGACACGTAAGAGAAAAAGATTGACAAAAAAAATGACTGAAAAAAATATGCAAAGCAAACTCAGGACAGATTTGAAGCTCATTAACAATTCTAGGAAGATTCTCTCTAAAGGAAGACCTTCTTTAGCTGAATATAAATGGGAGACAAGATAATTCAATTAAAATGAAATTCACTTTACTGAATAAGGGTTCCTGGTTTCATTTTAAGTAAGCCCTAAGCTAGCAATATCACTAATTGTGTTAACGCTGACAGTAGTTGTTTGGTTTTGTCGTGGGCCTCTGTGGCACAACCTTTGCCTGTCTTTTCATTTGCACCTTTCACCGTTTCATCTTCCCTCCATCCCTCAGAGCTGACTCCTGAGATCAGGTTGATTAATGCAGATGACAAACGGCACTCATTTATCTTTCCCTCTGTCTCTTTCTCTCCACCCTTACTATATTAATGACTGTAATCAACTCTAAATAAATAATTTGTGTCCCTCAGTGCATGACTATCACCCTCCCACCTGTGGCAAATTCAAAAGTTGGATTAAAAGTGCTTCGCAGTGCAGTTTCTGCCTTTCACCCCAGCATTTCCCTCTACTCCTTGTCACATCTTTTTGCTTATTTATCTTTGTCTGTTTCTTTTAAGAGACACTTTCAAAAGATTAAAGGTGTGCTGTGGTGCAGCAGAGGGCCCATCTCTCTCTTTGGCTGTTAAAAAAAAACACCACAATGAAGTGACCAATACATTTCCTGCTGTTGCATCATGGGCAATGTCGCACGCTGTTTACTTTCAAAAGACCAAAATAATACAGTGGGCCCTATCTACACCCGGTGCAAACGCAGTGCGCCAGTGGCGCGGGATTTCTCTGCTGCTCCTGGAACAAGGTGGCAAAGGCTGACCTGGAAACTCCCCGGAACAAATTAAAACTTTCCCCGCCCAATGCGCCACTGGTGCACAACGGAAAGTGTACAATAGGGCCAAGTAGCTTTTTCTTTCACTTCTTCCTTATCTTATTCTCTTGCTAGAGTGATGTGTAGCACTTAAGTTACAGTGGCTCTCAATGAACTTTTTCACCAAGCTGGTTAAGAACCTGACATCTAACTGTGTGATTTTAGTGTTTAATATGTAAAAGGAAGATTTGTGAAGTGGCTGAGGTTCCAACATAAAATGTGATGTGATTTCACCAAAGATATAAACACACATACATACACAGGCTGCCTAAGTAAAGGTCAAAGTGGGTTTTTTTTTGCTCTACATGGTACAATAAAAAACTTCAGAGACTGTTCCTGCTGTGTATAAACAGAGCACTGCACAATCATATTCATGTGTATGGTGCAAATAGTAACCTTCCTGGATAATTTTCAAGTTTCACCACAAGATCATCAGGAGCTCCTGAGTTACACACATTGTTGTGACCTTTTGTGATGTCCTGACTCCTGAACAGAAGCAGTACTATTTCAAAGCCTGTGAGAATCTCTGGCACAGGAAAACCCAAACTGCATGTCGAGGTTGTGAGTTGTGGCTTCATCCCAAAGACCAAACAGCGGTTGCAATGGAGCCCGACCAAGAACATGCTGATGATTTTCTTTGACATCTGTGGGTTTGTGCAAAGTGAATTCATCCCCCAGAGACTCTTAGCTCTCAGTACTGATATAAAATTCTGAGGCACCTGAGGACGAGCATTTGGTGCAAACAACCTGAATTGTGCTGCGCTGGTTAATGGGCTCTCTAACATGACAACATCCCTGTCAGAGTACATTAAAAACATCCCGAGCTCTCACCTGCTGCAACAGTTATTGCTAACTTACCCCCAACTCGTTGCTTGAGTTGACTCTTTCTGTTTTCCAAAAGGAAACTTGGTTCCTTTGTTTCAGCCACAGCCCAAATTTCAGGTCTATGGTTAAAACCACAAATGCCCTCATACCATACAAAAACCCTTGTGTTAATATATATGTATAACATATACTGTATGCAGGAATACAAAGCAGACAGCAGTTTGACAGGACTTTAATGACAAAAAGTGCCAGCAAAGGCATTTGGACTGCAGGGAACTGCAGCATGGCTCATCAAGTGATCTCTGGTGCATTAAATGAGCTCTAAGCGATAATACTAAGATATAGGTGTATCGGATACCAACATTTATTTAAAAAAAGAATCTGTCTTGCAACAAGTATTGTACTAGTGGAGGGCCGCTGCTTAGTGAAAATTCATTGGAGTGAACAAATGGTTAGTCTGAACAGTGGAGGAATATTGTGTTTGTATTTGTGCTTCCTTGCTTGTAATTGTTTTAGGCTTGAACTGCTCATTTATTTAAAAATATGTTGGATGTTGTACAAGCCAACAATCAGTAAGACGCATACCATTGGAGCACTGCTGCTAATTAGAGACTCTGCTTTATATGCCTTTATTTCAATGACAGAGAACAGACAGGAAACAAAGATACTTAATAATGAAAGGGCACAATATTCTACTGGCTGATTCTGATGCTGATGTATGAGCCACCCTTTACTGTCAAAGTTTTTTCTAAAAAACTGTCTTTGGTTTGAATGATTTTGTTTGAATCAGGTGGCATATGTTGGTAGTTTCCATAGTAGGGAAATTATTAAAATAAAAAGTCTGATCTCAAAATAAGAGTTCTGCTGCATACAATGCCTGTGTAGAGTCAGAAAAAAGTTGCTGACTGTGTCTGGAACATCTGAGGTTGCAGAAGATTAGAAAATACTTTTCTGTTTATTTTTTAAAGTTTATTCACATCCAGAGGCTCATAACAAATAGAACACCTATTAAGTTTAACACGCAGGTTTATTCTTGCATAGGAAAAAGGGAAAAGATTCAAAACAGTGAACTCACAAAATGACTTTGCATATTTTGTACATTCCATGTCAAGACACTTTCCTTCTTGACACTGACAGAGCAACCCCTCGTTAATCAGTTGTGATGGCTGTTCAAATCCAGCTTCAGTTGATCCTTGTTTTCTTCCTCTGAACTATGGGGAACCACTGACTGACATGGAAACAAACACATCCAATCATTTCCTCAGTGGGAATGAAACATTATTATTTTCCAAGAAGAAGACAAAGAAACATTTTATTCAACATTTGATAAAATATTTTATTACATGTGCCGCACATTGCGTAATGTGTTTTGCACAAATCCCCCCTCAAGAACATTTTCCATTGCAGAACACACAAAAGAGCCCACTGGGCTTTTTCATATTCATTAAATTTGACATTCTAGACAGGAGGGGAACTGACAAGCATATCAGCCTGACTCACTTAACAGAATGCTCATCTTAATCCACTGATAAGCCTCGCCATGTTTGAATTACTATTCAGGAAGTTTGGGGAGTCAAATCCAGTCAAAGCCAGAATAATTCACTTGACATAGAAAGTTATGTTGTGTTGTTTGTACCTTTTAACTGTAGATGTGACGCTCAAGAACAAAAATAACCTCTTCTAACAACCTTTGATGTTGTTGTATATTGTAATCAGTATTACTTTGTAAAGTCTTTGTAAAATTGTATTGCAGCATGCTTGTTGCATTAGCCTGAAATGTTATATAGCATCAGCTTCAGGTTGATTGTCTTGAAATATTTAGATATAAATATGCACACTCAGTGGTTTGCATACATGACTGAGGAACTTTTCTTCTGGTCTCATTACTAAGAAGGCAAGCTAATTTGTCAAGTGTGTTTGCACGTGTTCATGCGGGTTGATGACCATTGGAGCGTAGCCAATTGGAGGCTTAATGCCAGTGTGTTCTCAGGGAGAGTTTTCTGCTAGTGTTGAGTTGACAAGAATGTCAAAAACACTGTTAGCAAAGTTTCTTTGAAAAAAAAAAAAAGATTTGTTTCTGCCTCAAGTCTTAGTGTCTCATTTGGTGGATTTGATGTCATAAAAGTTTTTGGTTTGTGTGTACGCGTTCATGTGTGTGTCAGATAGAGAAAAGTTCTACAAACACATCCCCAGCTGGGATTGTGTATGTTTGTGTGCTGCTGTGATTGTGTGGGAGCAGACACAAAGGACAGTTGCACACTCGGTTGCATCTCTGGATGTTTAACAGCAGTTTCTGTTAATCTGGCTGATGATTAGTTCATGAAAAAAGCATTGGACTTATGTTGGCACATACATGTGCACACACGGAAAAATACTTGCACGGGTGACTAAAATGATCTCATTTTCTGTCTCTATTTCTCAGTTTGTGTGTGTTTTATCATGGTTTGTTACTGTGTAATTAAATGGGATTTTGTCTGAATTGAAAAACATAAAGTGTAATAACAACCATAGGTAAAATTATGCCTGTGATCACCACATAAAGAAAGCTGTGTCCAGTTTTGCCATAAGCATATAGTGCTATTCATGCCCCACGATAAAGAGCAGTCTTCATCACAGTATGTCAAAAGTTAGCATTTCTTTGAAGAGCTAGAAGTAAAGATGTCACCACACCTTCCATTACTGGACAGATCCTTACAGGTATTATGGCTGTAGAAAGTCTTTCACCGATGCTTCTGTCGACGAGGCCTGAAGTCTCTCTAACCTTTTAGTCTAGACTGTGTAGCTGCTGAACGGGCCCTGCCAGGAGATCCCAGGCTGTACTTCAATTCATAAAAGGTGAAAAATGAACCAGCCAAATGCCAAACCCAGCCAAGCATTAAAAGTAGCCAGAGAAATCTTAAAAATAGTCATAAAATCCATGTTTAACCAGTACAAGGACACTAAAGTTTGAGTTATATGACCTCATCTTTTACTTAAAAGCCTTAATGGTGCATTTAACATATTGCCAGAATTTTGACCCAAGGAAAACTGTACTCGTTTATATGAGAAAAATATGATCAATTTCTCTGCATGGACATAAGACAAAAGCTGCCTAATTTTAGAGGTGTTTCTTGGCTGGAGAATATGTAAGCATTCACATTTGCAAATATGCATGCATTGACAGGGATGTATGTAAAAAAAACATTCAAGATCAGACACACATATGGAGAGAAAATAATTACATGAATGTTGCATAGTGTTTATTCCACTGATCCCTTATCTCCAGATGTGTGAAAGGGGGATACTAAAGGAAAGAAAGGTGAGGGTGGTAGAGAGACGTAATCACAACATGCATTGGAGCTAACTTTAATTAAAAAAATTATCTTGACCCGTTTGGGAAAATCAACCATGCATGCAGTGTTTACTTGGCTTAGCCACACTCTTCCGTTTAACGATCCCACAATCCTTTAACAGTGTCCTCTTTCGTCATATCCCATTATTGCCAGAAGCCCTAATTTAAAGCCTTGAATTAAAAATCCAGGATAGGAAAACCATATAACTTTATAATGGCCTAAATGCTTTTATGTGCAGTTGTAAAAAGTTACGCAGGAACCGTTTTAATGTCTTCTCATTAATTACAGAATACAAAGTGGAGAACTCGGATTTCCATTGAAGAATGTGGAAAGTTTAATAAATTATTTCTTTATTTTCAGCTTATTCATAACTTGAGTTGCAAGAACAAGAGGAGGACCTTTCAAACAGAGGCAGAGTTAATTGAAAGTTGTGATCAAAGGAACTTATAAATACAGAAAAGTGACCGTTAGTGGGAGGCTGGATGGATGATGTGCTCTCTAATATCGAATGAAAAAAATCCTGTTTTAGTGGAACTTTCAAAGGCCTATCAAAAAGAGGCTATATTTTCTTGCAGTGTGAGTGTGTAGACCCCTCT
This sequence comes from Acanthurus tractus, assembly GCA_029783725.1. Lineage (NCBI taxonomy): Eukaryota > Metazoa > Chordata > Actinopteri > Acanthuriformes > Acanthuridae > Acanthurus > Acanthurus tractus. The sequence continues at coordinate 15,367,655 of JAQNCA010000024.1, read as the reverse complement.
TTTCTTTTTTTCACCACCCACCAAAACATATAGCTTTTTTTCATATCCAGCAAATGGAGAGCAACATTAGCAAACAATTTAAAGCCATGATTTTGTCCATGAATGTATTGCAAATATTCTCTCTCCACTGAACGATGTTGCTGCTTTTCATCAATTTAAGGGAAATATCTGACTTTTTAGCTGAGAAATGCTTCACTGTTTCAGAAGCTGGTGGTGGACAAGTAGCGAAAAGTATTTTCATCAGAGCATTTTTACTAAAACAGCTGCCCGCATCTGGAAAGTGAGCTGGCAGCTGTGAGAGCAAATCAGATCAATAAAGTTGTATGCTGTAAAGATGGTGACGAGCTGACAGATGCTGTAAAGGTCTGTAGCAGCGGACGAATCTGCAGAGTCATGTAATGACTCTGTTTTGGTTCATTACTATTAACGACATCATTGGCTTTACCTCTAGTCACAGACGATGGAAAGGGTGAATATATTAATAGGAAGCAGCACATCTACTCATTCCAACACAATACTCCCCGAATGGGTAGAGGTGATATGCATGTTTAAAATTGGTTTGTTATCTGCCGATCTGCCAATCATCACAGAGAAGAAAAAAAGTGGAGAGAAAGCAGAACAAGCACAGCACACTGCTGTTGTGCTCAAAATAATGCGACTGAGTAGAGCCACACAGTGTAAAGAGAGTAAGGACTTCAGTAGAAGCTGCTGTAACTGGAGGGTGTTTCTGTCACACCTACAGAAGCTCCACATTACTTCTTGTCAAGTCAAGTCAACTTTTTACTTATGCATCCCAGAATCACAAATCACAATTTGCCTCAAGGCTCCTTACAATCTGTACAGCATGCATTTTTTTTAAAAAGTAATATAGTAGCCAAGTGATGAATTGGAGAAACAGCAAGTTGGATAATTGATCGTTGTTGGATGCTTCGGGCTCTGAGTGCCCTCAAGTTCTTTTTGAATATGAAGCAAGAAAGGAGAATTGAAAATCACAACCATCACATGAAAATTCAGGGACAAAGCAAAATGAAGAACCAAAGAAGAACAAACCTTTGGAGGCAGTAAATTTTTATGCTTTGGTAAAGTTTGACAGTGTGAAAATGTTGTCCTTATACCCATTTTTTTTGATCAAAGCGGAATGTAGCATGTCACTTGGTGTGTTATCTTTTCATAAGATGAGCAAGTAAAGAAATGTACCCCTTTTCTTACACTCTATGCAGATGGTTGCAGAAACTACAGTGAAAACAAACTGCATGTATGCAGTGTCTCTGCTTCAAAGTTAACTCTTTTTTTAAGTGCACAAAGCTTTAGCACTGTGGTTGAGACATTGAGATGTCTGTGGTGTAAGTCAGGGACCCTATCAGCAGAAAGTCACATGTTTGATTTGTAAAGTTTAGATCTAAGGACCACAGTTACACTATGTGTGCATACATATATTTATATAAAACAACAATAAATATTGAGTTAAAATCACGCCAAAACCTCACAAACACACAAAACATGTTTTACTCACGCCCAACGATTCACAAACAATGTCAGTGTGGTTTGCAAATACAAAACATCATTCACAAAGTAATGCATTTTGTTTCGCAAATAAACGTACGTATCAAACAAATACATCCTGCCTCAGAAACAAATACAGCATGTTTTACACATACAAAGGAACATCAAGTACAAAGAAAAATAGTTTTACAGCTACAACAAACTACATATTATCATTTCCATAGCATCTATGCCATAAACTATATATTTATCATCCTATCCACAAAAGACATTTCTGGATTTTAGTGAACATTTGATTTTTCACTAGCAACAACCACAAACTCACCTGTTGGCTGCTCATTGTGTTAAATTTTATCCCACATACTAGCAATTCTCCTTCCGAACAGGTGTCCATGTCCGTGTGACATCAAATCAAAGGCGGCTTGTCGAAATGAATGAATCCTTTACACTTGCTAGCTCCTTTTGGCGGACTTGAATAAAGATTTGTGGGGAAAAAACAAACAGCGCCACCTGTTGTTATGGAGTGTGAATTACAGGCCATTTCTCAGAAAGTTTACCATCATTTGTGCATGGATCAGACTGCATTTGTGTGTGGATCTGCAAGGTGGAAAATTAGTGCGAAAAGTCACGTGACAGCAGTAAGATTGTGCCAAAAGTCACATGACAGTTTTTTGTAGTTGTAGAATTGTTTGCTTGTACTTGAAGGATTTTTTTGTACTTGAAGGTTCTGTTTTAGTACTTGAAGGATATTTTTTGTACTTGAAAGATTATAGTTTGTACTTGAAGGATATGTTTTGTACTTGAAAGATTATAGTTTGTACTTGAAGGATATGTTTTGTACTTGAAGGTTCTGTTTTAGTACTTGAAGGATATTTTTGTAACTGAAGAAATATGTTCCTTTGTATGTGTAAAACATGCTGTATTTGTTTCTGAAGCAGGATGTATTTGTTTGATACGTACGTTTCTTAGTTGCAAAACAAAATGCATTAGTTTGTGAATGATGTTTTGTATATGCAAACCACACTGACGTTGTTTGTGAATGGGCGCCTGGGCGTGAGTAAAACATGTTTTGTGTGTTTGTGAGGTTTTGGCGTTATTTGAACTCCATATTGATTGTTGTTTTATATAAATATATGTATGCACACATAGTTACACTGCATGTAACCAAGGCTCTGAGTCAGTTTGTCTTTTTCAGTATTTCTCTTCACCAGTGAAATTTTGTAAAAGCTTCATTATATCTAAAGGTTTCTGCTGAGGGAGGCACTTGTGACAACAGATGAGTTCATGTCAGAAAGTGATTATTTAAGTCGGTGCATCAATTAAGATGTCTGCCTAACGAGCAGTCCTGTTGTTAACAGTGACAGCAGAATTACTTTGGTCTTATCAGTGGGTGAGACGTTTGTAGGAGCAAATTAATTGACCAAAAGCACTTAATTTACACAGAAATGAGCTACCTGCAGAACACTAACAAGATGAATCTTGAAGATCAGATATTCAGTATTAGACCCTCATGTTGTTGGGCTGTTGCTGCCTAACAGAGCACCACTGTTTTGTATAAAGTGGAACTGCTCAGCAAAGATTTTAAGATGTTTTTTCTTGTCTTCTGCTTTTCTACAGCATGTCTGAAATCTGTGAGACCAGAACTTTCCTTAGGTTTCTGAGTTCTCACTTTCATTAAAGTTGTCCATTATCTGGCTTCCCCAAGTCTTCACACCCCTGCTGAGAAGATAAGAAGTTATATTTTTGTGAATAAAACAGGCAGCTTTGGAAATATGCTGACTGGGCTTCATGTTGGGAATCTGAGCTGAGAGATGTGTTGTCGGAGAGCAGAACAGTCAAAGAGGACCGGCTAGATGTCTGAGACAGCAACTTACACAACACATCTCCAACTGAAACCAGCTTCTCTGTGTTTTTACTCTCTCTGAAATGAGAGCCCTCTCACTTCTGCATTTCACTCCCCTCTCACTATTGCTATGGCATCTCTAATGTTAACCCCACCTCACCTCCATCATCCGAGTCTGCAGGTACATTTCTAACACACATACACACACCTTGCTTTCGGGAGTCTTTCACAAAACAAATCTCAATTGCTTTTTCACACAGTTGGTGGAGGAGTGAGAGGCTTACAGAGGGAAAGATAGACAGTATAATGACAGCAAGAGAGAGAGAGATTAGAAAAAGAACTTATTCCCAGATTGATGGCTGCTAATAAAGTTTGATTGTTACTGACAAGGCACTCTGGGTTTCTAATTGACACTTGTAATAGCCTGGACAGACAGTGAAGGAAGAAAATAGAGAGAGAGCTTTTCCTTGGGCTCAGCAGGGTTGGAACAGCAGCACATCACAGTCACAAGATGGAGAGGGAAACATGGCCGACCACAATGAACTGAAGGCTAACTGCTACTTACTCCACTTTGGTGATTTGTCAACTTTGTCAGTAGATTGAAAAACTTTTCAGACCTTACTGCAACCTTTTTTGAGAAAAGGCACCTGCAACAATCCACTGAGATTTTCCACCTATGGGCAACAGTATCAACGTGTTTGTCTGCTGCAGAAAATCGAAAAGTGTAACTTAAAGTGACAAAAGACTGATGTTCAAGTGTTCCTTCATGTGTTTCTCACTGTATTAGGAACAACTTGAAATATGGCTCCGGTGGGATGGGGTGATGCCTGTTGTGTGCTGTGTAAGAAGGCTGTTGTTTGCTTAAGGTGCTAAATGTTACATTTTGC
>JAQNCA010000024.1:15344317-15360716 GCA_029783725.1 Acanthurus tractus | reverse complement strand
AGGAGCCTCGACCAGCACTTTTCCAAAGCATCTGTTCAGACTGCAGGATAAAGCAGTGCTGCTTGCCGTATACAGGGGGGCTAAATGCTGCATTATATCAGGGCCGGCCTTTTTTTTTTAACAGGACTGTCATATTTACTGCTTGCAACTATTATTGTATCAGTAACATATGTGTAAAATATATGGGAGATATTTTATTTATATATCGAAACTAAATACCGTCCATAAGGAATCAGCAATGATGGACAATTGAGGTATGGTTGCATATTTTGAACAGCTTTGTTATGAATATGGAGACTTTACCTTCGATTAAATTTTCTAAAATCCAGTCAATATGTATTTTCAACCTGAGACAAGAAATATGTAAATCCCTGTCTTCAATACTTCAGTCTAATAGTGTCCTACCAGGCTTTCTTCCCTATTTTCTCACTACCTACAGGTTCATTACTATGTGCCAGCAGTATATTGTGTATATTGCTCCTGGATATATTGTTGACTTTCAACATAATTTGTATGATACACAGAAGATCTGAGAACCGTGTGATGCATTCTAAGTGCCTGCCTAGGCTCCAAGAACAGACGTATGATGCAACAATGTGAAGGCTTTCACACAAAACTCTGTTTTCTTTCCCTTCCCTTCATCCACTGTTACTCTATCCGCAGGGAACGAAGGCGTGGTGTTCAGCCATTCTGTAGAGACATCACATGTAAGGGCAGAGCCCTTTCAGGACCTAAAGTAAGTTCTCTAAGTTTCCTTTTCTCAATATGACTAGATGTGTGTGCAATGTGGTGTGTGTGTGTTAGACAAGCAGTCTGGCACATTGGTTCACTTAACAAATCCCTCTTCTTGTTAATATTTTAGATGTGGTAGAATATTTATGAAGTGTGTGTTCTTGTGAATAATTACTAAGGTAGTAACACCACGAGAAAAAATTTAGGGGAAAAAATGTTCTGTGTGAAAGCCGAAGCTGCTGAGTTAGCTAACTAGCTAGTCGTGGTGTTCAGTGTGCCTGTTACTTTTAATCAGCTCTCTGCAGAAAGAAACTGTACAGGTGAGTGTCAGTTTGACAGGTCTGACAGGGGAAACAAAAGCCCTTCAGGCTGCAGAGAACAAGGGCCAGGTTGTTACCAAGTGGAATTTTTCACTAATACATGCACTCGAACACATGTAGAGCCGGTCGTATGCTCACTTTCTGCCATTGAATTCACATGCACAGAGAGAGTTTATTGCTCTTTTAGCTGTTACTAAAATTATATTTAAAAAAATAAGTTTGCATTAGAATTAGATGTTTTAAACTGAAATAAGCTAATGAGGGCGGGGAATCTTTACAGTGGAAGGTTTTGATTTATCCTTCTGTTTTTACAAACGAGTAGAAAAAAGAGACAGCATAAATCTGAGTTACAACCACAGTCAGCTCCTCAATATCACTTATGCAACGCAGCCTTCCCAAGCTCAGTCGGATCCCATGGTGCCTTCAATGACAGTCGCTCACACTGCTGGTTCCCTCACTGCGCACACCATATAACACCATAGTGTCTTTTCCTCCTCCTCTTTTCTGTGTTCTGGATATTCTGGATCTATTTCAGGTGCATATGCTGTACAAATGTCTCAGGCTCATTGGGGTATTATAAAACAGCATTTAACTGAAGTGGCATTTGGCCAGAGAGGAAGGCACTAACAGACAGGAATGAGGGGAAAAGAGATGACGGTGCAGAAGGGAAACACCGGGGGAGTTGACCCCGTGACAAGGGGTGATGGATCCCAGGTTGTTTGGTTTTTTTTTTTTTTTTTTTTTTTGCAAAGGGAAAAATGAAGATGGTGGGAAGTTATACAGGTGCCTGGGACGAGGGAAGAGACAGGGCTTAAGAAGGGGTCAGACGGACAGCGGTTTAAAGACTGAGGAGCAAGAAGACAGAGGGCAGGGAGGGGTGAAAGAGGCCTTTAAAGAAAAGTTTGGGAGGAAAAGTGAAAGTTTAAAAAGCATTGGCACCTACATGAAAATCAAGTTTGCAGCAGCAGAGAACAGCAAACACATAATGTGTGTATTAGGGTTGTTCACATTATAATTACTGGTTAACGCAAATAAATTTGTTTAAAAATGTTGAGTTGTTTGAGTGTTTATCATTGACTGGCTTAAAATAAAGGCCTTGAACTTGGTGAGAAAATATTTAGGTAGGCTAATGACACCACATTACATGTCATTCATTATCAGTTGCATGAGGTCCTATCCATCATCATCAGTGTGATACCTACAGTTGGTCACTGTCAGCACAACCAAGAGCACCAGTGTAGGAAGCTTAGTGAAGAACTGACACGGAATAAGGACAGCAAAAAACACATTTTGTATTTTTAGAAGAATGTAACTATCTCTTTCAGTCAAGCAGTTTATTACTTTATTCAATAATTTAATCAATGCGCATTGATGCTTGGCAGCTTCACCCTCAACAGCTTCTTTCTCTCTCTAAAACATTTACAAACACCTCAATGGTCTCTGTTGAAGGTAACATTCCATTCACTTCATAGCACTGAGTAAATTACCTGCTCAAGTTGATGCTGAAATTTAACTCCCGAAAGTGTTTTTTTCTCTCTTAATAGTATTTTCTAAACCAAGGCTCTTTCCACTTGTGCCAGTTTTTTGAGATTGTATGTTCTCATTTTGCTCAGTATTTAAAATTGTATGTTCTCAAGTTTTTTTTTTCTCTCGATAGTATTTTCTAAACCAAGGCTCTTTCCACTTCTGTCGGTCTTTCGGATTGTATGTTTTCATTTTGCTTATAATCATAATATTCATTGAAGATTTCAACAGGGTTGAGAAAAGGAAGAGTTACACTTTAGAATCAACAGGGACTGCAGCATCTCTGATCTCTGTTTTCACCAAGCTTACTGAAGGCGATATGGAAGTCAAGTGTTTTGTCTGGTTTTGTCATGCTATTTGTGCCTCTAGCATGAGAAACCAGGCCAAATAGTTAAATGTTTACTTTCTTTTTCTTTTTAGCTTTGAGGCATAAACCTAATGCTTTTCTGCAGTGGAGCAGAGCTCGTCAGAAGCCTCTGAAATGCACTGCGATGCTCCTGATGGGATCACAGTTATTGTCTAGAATGGCTGTGATCAGCACAGGCAGTCACATTGCATCTCAAACCCAATGCAGCCTTGCCCGGTGGAATCTCCCTGGCGCCCTGGTTGCACAGTGATCCCAGACACGTAACTGCCAAATCCTGGTTTGAATGGTTTGAATCCAGCCTGAGGCCTTTGTCAATGTCTTCATTTTCTCTCTTCCCCAGTATTCCTTTTTCCCCTTTTGTGTAACTCAAAGCAATAATCTAATGTATCAGACATAAAAGAGGCTCAAAAACAGAGAAACTGAAATAACTTGGTGCAGAGACGGGAGTTGAATGGGCAGAGGGAGACAAAACAATAATTATAGCAAAATAAAAAGGGTAGTAGAGGAAACACGACTCCATACATGCTGAGGGATCAAAGGAGAGAAGAGGGGAGGAGGCAACTAGGAGTTAGTTGAAGGAATCCATAAAATGAAGGAGGAAGGTGAAGGGTTAGGTGGAAAAGAAAAGACCCAGAGAGAAAGAGGAGTAAGAACAGTGGGTCAGTGGACGGGTCAGTGGAGATAAGCAAGGCAGTGAAACCCGTTGTGAAGGCCTTCAGCAAAGACAGAAAAAGGAAGCATCCCAGCGACTGTTATAAATTTAACACAGCAAATGCATCTGCTCTGTTTTCATCTGCGTAAACATGCATGCATCTATAAACACAAGCATTAACACAAACGCACAACACTTAAAAAGACACCATTAAAGTACCGACTCACTTAGTATGCATTAAGCACAACTTACCCATTAAAGTGCACAAACACAGAGAGAGACACAATGAATTCATGGATTAAAAGACACATTTATGGCATGCATGAATTGAAGCCAATTATTACCTCACAAACAGCATTGTGAGTGCAACTTTATGAATACATCATGAACAGCAAGAGACAGAAACGAAGTAAAACCCTCACACACACCCGCAAGCAACGCACTAAGAGCTCCACTGCTTCACCCACTGCGGGGTTAATGAAAACTATAGAAAAATAACACTGTTAAAAAGACGATTATATGCTTGAAATGCTTACCCATCTCTGTCATCAGCCATTAGCTGGTAAATGATCGGGAAAGAAACAAAGAACCGAGGCGAAGGCATCATGATCTTTTTTTTTTTTTTTTCAGATTTAATTCAAGGTATATTTAATTTGAAAACAATAATAGTGGCAGAGATTGTGTCAACACCGGGAAAAGTATAGGAACTCTTGCATTTTCTGACTTTATAGACACCAGGATTTTTGATCGGAGGGTCCTTATCTCTGTCTTTGTGTTAAAATTATCTTTGCGTTCATCTCTCCGCTCCCTTTCTGTTGTTAACTAACTCTCTCACTCACATTGCACTTTTTTTCTCTCATTCTGTCTAGACTTGCCCACATTTGCATTCCTTCTCTTTGCCTTAATCTACCCCTCTTTTTCTGTCTCGTTATGAAAAGTAGAGCATTATGCAGTGAAGGTAAATGGGACATGTAATGAGCGGATTGAAGTCCTTTTAAAGCTAATGATCTATCTTACAGTTTTACAGTGAGTGAGGGAGAGGGAAAAAGAGGGAAACAAAGAAAGATAGATGATAGGAGCTGTACATAATAAAGTACGGGTCAAGAAAATTTCTATCAAAAAAATACCAGGTCAGGCTACATCTCACACACTGCATTTATTATCATTAAAAAACTCTTTATTATATCTTACTGTCGCACATCATTGCGAGTAATTTAATTCATTGTTTGCTGTGGACAAAAAAAAATGGCAAGAGACTAAAATTATTTTTTTAATCTAATCAGAGATTTAACACGACACTTCTCAAGTTACATAGGAAACAGACAAACTTGATAATTGTAGCATAACGAACAGGCAGAATCAACAATACTCAAGTCTTATAGTTCAACTCTGTGATTTCATTACAAAATAAAATTACTGGTATTTAAAGAAACTGCAGCGAAATCAAATATCGCAGCATTTGTATTAGAATCTCCTTTGTGTAACAGATAACTATAACAACTGTAAAAGCAGGACAGAAGACTTGAAATGTGCCAGTCACAGTGAGATGCAGTGAAGATTTCTGTCAGCGTTGTTAATATTCTTCAGGAGTCCTGGCACAGATAGCAGATGTGACTGATGCCAAAGAGAAATGACTGCACAACACACAGTGCTAAAACTGGGTTGTGCTAGCAGCGCAGAAATGAAAAAGCTCAGCGCTCTGCTTTCCAGAGAACAATCCAGGAATGCTACGCTGTACCTTTTCAAAGCCTCTGGTGTGATCGCCACTTTTTTCCCCTTTTTTTTTTTTCAAACTGCTTTTCCACTTTAAAAGGGAATGGGGAACGGCCAGGAGGCAAACAGAAAGTAGTCACTATGGAAAAAAGTGCTATGTCTGGCATCTTTTTAGACAGCGCAGTTCAACATCTTTGAGAGGCACTCATGACAGTGACTGACTAAATAACATGAAAGAAGATGGATTGACAATACGGAGGCAGCCGGCAACAACAACAACAACAACAAACAGACTGAAAATGGAGGAAGTAGCTGTAGAAAAATTGGTAGTGGCTGTTTGTGGAGCACATAAGTTGTGAGTTCTTTTTTTTTTTTAGTTTGTTTGTTTGAAAGCTGTATGTTGCTTGTACAGTTTACTGATAGAAGCAGAGCCTTTTGCAAGTCACTGTGGAAACAAAACTGCTTTTCATTATCAGCCCAACATGTGGCTGAGGCAGCACTCAAACTTCAAAACCCACAAAAGTTTAAATGTAGCATTAGGTAAACAAGAAAAGTTCCCAAATTCAAGGACGACATAAGACGTCAAAGGCAAAGAGGGAGACAGATTGTCTGAGAAGATAAGTTGTCATCTCCAGTCAGTTAGTTTTGGGTTAAGATATGACTAGAAATCAACAGAAAACAGGCATCATCACTCAGTTATTTCTTGTACTGAGCCAACTCAGCTTTGTTACCATAATGGAATATTAAAATCCAACTGTTTTTTGGATTCAGTGCCACACTAAACACCTAAATTAGCATAAATTGATCTCATGTTTTATTCTTAGGAGTTACATTTTAAAGACTTTCCTCTGTTATGAGAAAACATCAGATTTCTACACAGTCAGAGAAGATAAAAGCGTGCCTTGTACTCATATTACAATTTCAAACCCTGAACGCACCGTAGAGAGTCCCACAACAATGCAAAGGGCATCTGGCTTCAGGGTACTGTTGAAAGATCAAAAACAGAACAAGGTGGCATTTCAGAGACAAATATCGCACATAGTATTTTTTTCTACTTGATGCAGGATTTAATAAAACATCACTTGTGCTGAAACAGTTTACTGCTGGAAATGAATGAGGGGTTCATGACTTTTCATTGCTGGTCTGAACTCAGTCCCAATTAAACACATCACTCAGTCCAAAGTGATTTTTGGTGCCTTTTGACCATCAGGAAGATAAATCAAGTCATCAACGGATTTACATTTACCTTTGTTTCACCTCTAACTTTTACTTTATATAACAGTTTCATCTCATGTGCTTGGACTTGCCAACAGCTTTCTGTTTGGATGTGGCTGTTTTCATAAAGAGGATGCCATAAAAATTTCCCAGTGTTTTATTGTTGTTTTTGGCATCCCTCTTTGCTGAGAAGCTTGAGAGAGAGGGTAGAGGTGAAAGAAGAGTGCCACACTGAAATACACCTGAGATGTTGATGATGGTAAGAAAATGAGAGTTTTAGGACTGTTTCAGACTAAATCAGACAGATATTGCAGTGATCACTGCAGGTTTGTGTGGCAGTATAGGAGTATTAGCCCATTTACAAAGGCAGGTTAACATTTTTGTGCTCTTGTGTGGCAGAGCTGCTCTGCTCTGCTCGGTCTGATTGGCCATCAGCTGATTGGCCGCCACAGAGTGACGTCGGTAACTCTCTGCAACTTTCCATTACAAGGCTGCTTCTTTATTTCCGGAACCGTGAAGTCAGAGGTTCTTGTGGGGGGTCATGGGGCAAATGTAGGTGCTGAATGGAAGTAGTGGAAAAAAAAGCAAACGAATGACAAAATATCGCAGAGTAGACTTTTAAATGATGAAATGAAATAGAGCAGAATAAATGAATATTCAGCAGGAGTTTTGAATTGTGCTATATGGGCAGCACAACTGCAAGAAACTACTACAAGGAAAAGCACTACTTTGACACAGACACAAAATGCAATCAATAATTAACTGACCAAAGAAAGTTTGAGGAGTCTCATACAGTAGCAACACCATGCTGACGCTGGTGGACATCGGGTTACCTTGGGTCTCTTACTTCATCTTACGCTTGGCTCCACAGCAAAGAGAAACAAGCTGCTGAACAGTCAATATCTCCCTGTTTCCATCCACACTTTCATCCTCTCATCCCTCCCTCTGTGCCTTCTTCTCCTCTATCCAACTCCTGAGGTCATGAGAAGACTCCCCTAGGGAGAGTTAGCCCCAACACAGGCAAGGGCATTGGAGAAGGATTTGTGCTCTGTGCCCCTTCCATCTATCCCTTGTTCTATTTCCATGTTTCTATCTGTCCTCCCATCCGATAAAGTAAAAGAGGACTGCAGATGAACTCAAAGCCCTGTCATACTCGGGGCATGGGAAAGGATTTTATTTATAAAGGACTGAATACTGTAGAATATAAAGTGGACTTGGGATGACAGTGAGGACAGTAGGTTCCTCGGACATGAAGCTGGATATAACATCAGTATTTATACAAGAGAACACAATTCTTCCACTTCTTCTTCTTCTTCTTTCTATTATTATTATTGTTGTTGTTGTTGTTGTTGTTGTTGTTGTTGTTATTATTAGTAGTATTATTAGTATTATTATGTTATTATGTTATTATTATTATCATTATGCATGGTGTACATATCTTTAATAGAGGAGTATTTGAAATGTTTCAAAGAAAGAGCAAATTTCTTCAAGGAAACAAAAATTTCATCTGGAACTTTACTATTTATGAGTATTATTTACCACTTGTGTTCAAGAGTCTTCTTCATTTTGAAGATCAAACCCTTACAGAGTCAAAAGTGTACTTGTTCTTTTTCTATGTCCTAGAGTATGTTTGAGTCCAAATTTAAACAGATCCCTTAGTGAGGTCCACACCTGAAAGCAAATGTGACAGAAGCAGTTAGTCTGTCTCTGTCCCCTCCCATGTCTTTTGTCCTTTCTTTGTCTTGTCTCGTCATTTTTAATCCTGATTCTCTGGAGTGAGATTGTTTTTCTTTTTTTCCCCCCTTTTTTATACAGAGGCATCTAATTGCTGATACTTGTATTCATCTACCATCCCTGGTGGAAAGCAGCAGCTCAATAAATAGCACCAATGATTGCCAGCAGAGTGAGATCCAATGGTTGTCTGCCCCCGTTTCTACCACTCATTTTTCTATTCCAGCGAGTAGACTGACCTCTATATGTAAATCAAAGCATTTAGAGGACTGTGCTCTTAATCTGACTTTGTTTAATCCATCTCTTACAGCTTAAACTGTCTTCTCCCTTCTTGCACTCTGTGTAATGAATGAACAGCTGAAGTTTTTTTGATTCTAAGGACCAGAAGTTGTTTTACATGCTTCTCTGTAGTAAGTTACTAAATGACAAGAGCACTAATAGGACTTAATGGGCCTGGGTCCTTGGGGTACTTCAAATTTAACCCAATTACATACTGTAAAATTTTACGAGTCCTTGAAGTAGGGATTGGGGAAATGATTCAGCCTGTGGCCTCCATTTTCCTCTCCTGCCTCGCCCACACATCCAAAAGTTCACTCAGCTCTGAGAAGTTTCCAAACAACTTAAGTAAGTGTTGAGGTCAGAAAATATCTTTAATTTGTTAATTTTCTTGTTTTTTTTACTTGATTCGACTCAATACCAGCAGGCAAAGACAAGAAAAGTAAAATACATGTGATCCCAAGTGCATGGCATGCTCATTATTCTGAATGCTTGCATGGCACAAAGGCAGAGGTTTAACAAATAATCCACAGTGTCTTAAACCCTTACATTTGAGAAGTTCACATCACATTAACGCTATGATGTGGTTACAACCCTCGGATGCCCAGTAGAAACAATAATATGATCTATATTAGGCCCACGCAGCTTTTGAATGATTGTCAGAGCAGAGTTGATACGACCAGGTTTTTCTGTGAGACGAAGAAGATGGAGGATCATGGTGTGGGATGGCAAAGTACACCACCTAATTGGACCCCAAAAACTAAGAGAGTAAGCCCGCCCCGAGCTGTTTTTTGATTAAATAGCTGGAGTTTGCGTCAAAGTAATTGGAAATCATTAAAATTTAGAATAAGCCACAATCTCTTTGAACTGAGCCTTTAGGGGAAAAAAAAACTTCTTCTTACACCAGAGTTTCCATGTTAGAAAAGTAGCTCTCCTGCATGATGCATCTTGAACAATGGCTGTTTTCACACTCAGTGTCAACTTCATACGTTACACAGATCAATTGCAAGTTTGGCAGAAAGAGAACTTTTTTTGTTGTTCTTTGTGTGTCTCTTAGCTTCTTTTGATTCCCTTCATACTCTGAACAGCGATCACCAAAAGCAGTGCTGTCTGTCTGCAGAGATATTCAGGCGGCTCTTTGTCTACCACAATTTTCTGTCACACCTCAGAGTCACATGCCAGGTAGACCAAAGCTCATACACTTTTCTACAATTTGCTGTCCTGCAATTGGATTTTGGATGCATCAAACACCTCTCTTTTCTCGGTAAAACAAGGACAATCAAGCTTGCCCTGCTCCGTTTCGTCTCTTATTGATTAGACACACAGGGAAATCATTGAGAACAAAGAGAGAGGGAAGGAGAGCTGAATAACAAGCGAGCATAGTTATGGGAACGATCCATAATGTATCTGAATTTCTTTGTGTCTTTTCGTGTATTCTTTAAGTGTGTCACCATGTTCTACAAAATGAAGTGGTTATTTTTCCAAGATGTGGACATTTGTTAGCAAGCGTCCTACATTTTAGGGGGACAAGCTTGTGTGATAATAATGTGGCTTTTTGGGAATGTCCCTGTTCTTGGCAGAAGTCAGTTACCACTAACTGCATCCTAATCTGCTTTTTATATTCTCCTATAAAGTGTCGTTGTGTTGTACATTATGGAGGTTAGTTATTAAATTAATAAATCCTGTCCAAATGAGTTAAGATACCCTTGACAATTAAATATCTGCATAGCTTGCATCTTAGCTTTTCTTTAATGATCATGACTGTAAGGAACCTTTAGGGACTTTAGTTTAAAACAGTGCAAGTAAGAAACTGATTGTATCTCAGAGAACATCAGAGGGCTAAAATTGTTTTTAGAACAAGTAACTTTTGAAAACTGGATTAAAAAATTATCACGCTGCAAAGAAGCTCAATAGATTCACACTTCAGTCTTAGTTAATGATAATGATGAAAAAAGATAAATATTTTTTTAAAAAGTCCTAAAGTAATAAATAATAAAGTCACTGGTTATTAAAATAGTAAGACAAAGAGGTAAATTAGCTTTATACATTTAGGGCAAACAAAACATGATTATTATAGGCAGTTTTTAAAATAATTCCAACTCTGTTTTGAGGGAAGCATGATTTCAATTTTGTTTTCTGTGGCAACTTTGGTCTCAAGCATTGTAAGTGCTACCTGTTTACACCACAAGCTTTAGACAGGTGTTTACGGTGGTTGGTGGGCTCTCAGTGTGCAGGACTTAAATGACAGGGATTGATAGATTGAATCTCTTGCTTTTAGTGTTTTACTGTTAACTTCTTTTGTATTTCACCAAAAGCATAGACAAACAGCTCCCAGAAGTCATTGCTCCCAATTGTTTTTTTTTTGGTTGTTTTTTTTCTGAGCTTTGGAGCACTGCCCCAGTAAACTGTATTCATTGCTGTTCTGTTTTTGTTTGTCTTTGTTGATTGTTGTTTGTCTTTGTTAGTTATTGTGTATTAACGGCTGTTTATCCGTGGATGCTGTTGTGCACATCTTGAGGGGGAATATGTGAAAACAACACCCAGTAAATATTCAACAGTCTCGCCATATTGCCACGCATCTGTTCCTTGTGCGAATTTAAGTGTGTGCGAGAACGTGTGTGTGTTTCAGAGCTTGACGATTGTGTGTTTCTGTGTGTGGGTTGCAAAGATAGACGGCTGTTAATATCAGATTTTGCGACAGAGCCAAATGTTCCACTGTGGATAAAGACTATTACAAATGGCTAGAGGCTGTTTTGGCTAGACGCTGAAGTCACAGCAAATAAATAACAGAAGAAAACACAGAACTCACTCACATAAATACACAGATACACTCACATATACAGTATTCAAACACTATGCATACACACACACTCCTAATCCAAACAAAGTAACAAATCCAGGGATTGAAAGTCTTAATTGCTATGATAGAGTTACATCTACTGTGTTCCAGAGAGGCTACGTAGGAAATCGGTGCAAGATGCAAAAGACATAAACAATAACGAGAGTAAGCCTTAAAGACCACCTGCTCTCACTAAGAAGTTGTCACCCACAGCAGCTTAGTCGGGACCCTTTGGTGCCCCTTTGGGGATGGGGTACCCCTTCAGCATCTGTTAGTAACACAATACGCTTTTAAAGTAACTATAATGTAAACTCATCTTTGGCAATGCTGGTTGCTCATAGCAACAGGTCTTCTTGATGAAGCAGATAGAGCAAAAGTCCAAAGTGAAGTGGAGGTCAGAAAAAGTGGTGGGTCACATGACAGATATCACATGTCCAAAGATTTGTTCCTGGACCCAAAGAGACCGGCAAAAGTTCTGTGTGGAACCAAACCCTGTCATTCAAAAGTTGGGTTCTGGACCAAAGCAGAGCTGATCGATCATCCCTCATTAGCTACACTGACCTGATCATCTATTTTACAGCAGATTGCTTTGACAAGTTAATGTTCATTTTAAAGTTGTCAGAACAAAACACTGTGTCTTACCCAATGCACAGTTAGTATCCTTCCTCATCTTCGCCTCACCATGTCAAACGTAATTCATCGCCTTGCAAAGAAAGTTTCTAGCATAATAAAGATAACTTCGCCTGCTTACCCTTTTGTACCCTATTATAACAACTGCTTGATCACTCCCAGCTCCAAACCTTAATGTGCGCTCTAACACAAATAATGGTGATGAGGAAAAGAGCTCAAGATTGGAAGGACTTCATTAGAGGGAAACTTCTGAGCAGAGAGCTTAGTTGGAGAAGGTCAGGCATGCACTGTTGGGGTGGTGAAGGGTGACTGGCAGTCACAAAGTCTTCATGGCGTTGAAGAATGTCATGAGAGTGAAACTGTGGCAGATGTAAGTGACTGGCTGAAGATGAACATGTCAGGTTGGGATTGGAAGAAGACAATGTGGTGGTGGAGTAACAGTGTTTGAAACTGTAGTTCTGACAGAAGAATGTGATAAGTGATATTCTCTCAGACTAACTGTTCGCCGAGCCTGATAACAACAAACAACTTACATGAAGAAATAAAGACTCTTAAATAACAGTTTGAAACTAATTTTGTTTTTGTTTTTTAACCTGTGGATTAAATCTAAACTGACCCCTTAACTGGATTTATGCAGAAATAATTTCACTAAAAGTTACTCAAGGAAAATACTGTGCATCACTGCCAGCAATGTATGACATCCATTTAGATTAAACATGTTTTCAGTGGCTGATAGTCAGAGAAAATGTTAAGATTTTTTTTTGAGTTGATGATGGCCAGACTCTCTTGGCTAGTATGGTGACTCACTATAGTCTTGCTGGTGATTTGATGTCACTTGCAAGACAGTTTCACAGTGTTTTTTTTTTTTTCCCTCTGTAATTTTCTATTTTTACCTGGATTTCACTCTAACTGGCATGTAACAGATCAGAAGTTACACTGCGGAATCAAGACAAAGTTATTACATATTAAGTGCTTCCTGTTAACTATTATAAGTTTTATGATTTCCTTCATACATTTTATGAAAAGGCTTATTTCAGTTTTGATTAATGAAACCATTCCTCTCTATAGGCAGATTGTTTAACATGATTTAAGAGAACTAGCTCAGTGTCTGCCTAACCTTGTCAAAGGCCACACTGTTATTGGGATGAGATTACAGAGGTAGAGAGGGCAAAGAGACTGAGGGGAAGGAGAGAAACACTGATGGGATGACTCTGGGAGGGCAGGCAATGGGGCAGAGACAAAGAAAAGCACAGAGATGATCTCATGATTGTCTTTGTCTCCACTTATTTTTACTCCCAACACACACCTGTTTTTTTTTTTTCACTCCCAATCCATGCTTTTGTTGTTTCATGTTTTCTTTTTTCCTTTTCCTTTCTTCTATTTGTGTCCACTAGGGGGAGGAGATGAACTAGCCTGTATTATCTATGAATCTATTTTATCCATTGTTTGCTTTGTTTTCATTCTTCTCTTTATTGGTTTTGACTGCACATTTCAGAAATATGGATTCTCACTTTCATGCATGTTTTTATTCATATGTACATGAGGGCATCACACATAGTGACGAGGTCTAAATAAATCCAACAAGACTCGTGCATCTTTCCACTGATATTTACAAAAGCTAATCTCTGTTTTAGAAATTATACTCAGTTACATCTCCCTGCACCTCCTCTTTGAGTGATTAAGTGGAAGATAAACTTTCATTTTCTTTAGAAATTTATATAACAAAGTGAAACATTGCTCACAAATACATTTGTATGTTACTAAATATATGTAAAATTCCTTTTTACCGGAATTATGGCTGCTTATTTCTTTACAAACAATGATAGTATGTTGTGACAAAATGCAGAGGGAGATAAAAAATGCCTGCAGGGCAGGTATTCATCTGGGTTATAAAATAGTAAAAAAAAAAAAAAGAGGAAATAAAAATGGTATTTCCTCATAAAAAAAAATAATAAAAAACTCGACCAGTGCTAAAAAGCAAAAGCACTCACTCTGCACGTCTTTGGCTAATGCTTCCTTTTTTGATTTATGTTTGCTGTATTTTATTTGATTTTGTTTACATTTGGTGCTTGTGACTTTTTTTCATATTATCAGCACAAAAAGCAGTGAAGGCGAAAGTCTCTGTACATTAAAGTGGAATTGTGAGGGTAGGTGCCTTTCCCAGGCGCACTTTATCTGGTTTTTATGGGAACAGAGTGACATTCACAATCTCATTTCTCAACATATGTTGTTCCATCTGTGTAACCAATAATGCGAACAGCTAAAGTTGCACGCTTGCAGTTACGCCTCCAACCTGTTAATCTCTTAGTGAGGACACACTGCCTCCTTATTTATTTTATCTGTTGTGTCAATCCTAGTATGTTCTTCTGTGGCAATTACTTATCGGATTATCTTCAGTACTCTGTATTTGTTCTCTCTTATCTGTATCCTTCTCTATGCTGCTGCAAATACCCAACTTCCCTACAGGGATCATTAAAGTTTCATCCAATCCTTAGAGAAATACAAGATAGCAACATTTGCGAGGCATATTTAATGACAAGGACGTCAGCAAAGGCTTGTGGCTGATGATGTCAGTTTCCAGCATCAAATAGCCTGAAGTCTGTTAAAGTAATTGATCACTAAGCAAGCAACTGAACTGCTTTATAATTAATATCTCATATCTGATATCTTACACCTACAAAAAGGGTGAGGTTTCACACATCATCACACCATCAGCAAAGCTATGTTACCCTCAAGAGGGCATGAGCCACAGATGGGTTAAGACCATGTCCACACTACACTGACTACATGCATTGCAGCTTTTCTCTCGCCTTCATCTTTCTTTGCTTTCTCTGCTCAGATGTGTTTTGTGTCAGACTCTGCTGTATAGAACACTGAGTCAATGCTAATGAAGCAAAGCATAGACTGTCCTGCTGTTTTTATAACTTCACATCTCCACTTGGGAGCAAAGCAAATACACATATACAACTTTCTTGCTCTGTATTTGCTCAAATGGTAAAGCAGCACAAAAAAAACAAACAATACATCTGTGGACCCCTTGACTTTTTTCTCTTTTGTTTGAAAGCAGCAAACAGCACTGTGCCTTGATGTTGAAGTTTAGTGTAACAGTTTTTCCTCATGGCCTTTAAATAAAGCAAATGTAGGAATATAACCGCTTCACAAGACAGCATGCTTTGCTTTTGTTGTTGAAAGTTTTATCAGAGAGAAAGATGGACTTTGATGCATGGACAAAGCCACAAAACAGGGATCATAACTTTGTTTTTCCTTTTTTGTGCATTTCATACATTTTGCAGGGACCAAACTGGGGCTCTGCTCTTCTCACCTCGGTAGCCTTTAAAAATATTTGCAGCTGATTTTGTGCCTCATTTTTTTAAAGCCCTAACATGTACAGTGTTGAATGAATCAGTTGATGTCTGCGGGTATTTTAAGTAAGAATTGTGTGTTTTAGTGTATTTCTACTGTGTCTGTATCTTTTTGTGCTGTCGTCTTTACAGACCTTTGCTGGACAGTGTTGGTATAGTGTTTGAAACTTACACACTAGTAATGGAAATCATAACATATTTGAAAAAGTCAGTCAGAAGTGACCTTATCAAAGTGTGTCGGTGTTCCAGTGTGCTGAGGAGAAGTCACCTTTAGACACAACATTTACAACTTTGAGATTTTTTTCCCTCTCATCCATCCAATATTTATCCTTCTTTTTCTTACCATTTTTTCCATGTACATTTCTCTTTCCAGTTTCATCTCTTTTCTTGGAAAAAACAAGTCAATGAACAATGGATGGTATGGCTAAGGTTGCAGAGGAGTGAAGCTAGTCTTTCACTACTGATTAAATTATCAGCTTGGCGCCTCATCGGATGCACAAAAGCATGAAATTGCTTGACATTTTTTCTCCTTACGCACTCTGCCATTAGCCATTTCCTCAGCTACATTTCACAGCGTGGAGGACAGCAATAGCCTCTGAATGTCGTTTTGGAGTAACTCAATGATTTGTCAAGCAGTGTGTCGTGTAGAGGTGGACAGATGTACAGGACATTGAACATCACGGAAAGGCTGCTGTGAAAGCACATTAGCTGTGAGGAGTGTACAGTACAGTAAGTGCTGGTGAACATAGACGTAATAGGTCTTAGCAGGTTCTAACCTCGTAGACTAAATATTTGTTCACACACACACATTTGTTCTACAAAGACAAACCTCTAATGTAGCGTGAACCTCTTGTGTCCCACCTCAGTTACTCAGTGGGGACTTGTATAACTTTTAAAACAGCCAGAGGCTTTTTCTTTTTACACTTTTTTTTCCTTTTTTTTTTTTTTTTTTTTTTCACCGTAAGGTTTCAGTTGGGGTTTTAAACAAGATGCCCCACCCATACACAACCCGAAACAGACGAAATGGAAAAAGAAAAA
>JAQNCA010000024.1:15327499-15344278 GCA_029783725.1 Acanthurus tractus | reverse complement strand
ATCTATTTTTCGTGAACCTCTTGTGTCCCACCTCACTTTCTCAGTGGGGACTTTTATAACTTTTAAAAAACCCCGAGGCTTTTTTTTTTTAAACTTTTTTTTCCTTTTTTTTTTTTTTTTTTTTTTACACCTTCAGGATTCATTTGGGGATTTAAACATGCTGCACCACCCTTCCTCACCCAGACACAGACTCATTGGAAAAGTCAGAAGACCTTAGAAATGCCATATTTCTTCATTCCATCTTGATTTAACTCACTAAAAGTCAAAGTCTGTCGCTTCCCCTGTCTTCAGTCAAGTCTCAATCCATCACTCAGCACCGCTTCTTCAAATTAAAAAGTTTTTAAAGTGCTTCTTGGATGGGGTTGGACAGAGCGGCAGGGGCACTGAGGCAGATGACGGAGCATTTAGCATGAAAAGGTTAAAGGTTTGCCTCCCAAATGGCAAGGTGGCGATAAGGTGGTGTGGCTTTCAACAGTCCTGAAGAAGAAAAGGGCAGGATGAATGTCAGCCAAGTCTTGTGGGAAATATAAATCAAACTAAAAAGACCAAAATTTCAGCAAAATTTTCTGCACAACTTCACACACTGCTTTCAAAAACACACTGAATGAAGTCAGGCTTTCAGGACGTGTCCTCCAGGGAAATTTCATCAACTTGACCTTCGTGCACAAATGATGCCTGTTTTCTGTTTGATTTTCTTCATGTTTACTAATTATGAATAATGTGAGACTATGCTAATGCCTTCATTGTTTGTGGGTAACCCACCCGAAACTCTGACTCCTCGCAACTTCACTGTCTGTTGGATGTGTTTCATCGTCAGAAACACATAGGGTTGCAGTATTGTGGGTTTATGATGGAGAGGAACCATTTGTTCTGGCTGAATTCTGACTTACGTGAGGAGTCAATTGATTATCTGTACTTTCTATCGAGGAAAATGCATTTTTTGGGTTCTCAGTTTTATGTAGACAAATCCTTTATGAGGAAGCAGGTATACAAATGAAATAAACTTTGCCTAATGAAATTTTTATTTAAGATGAATGGTGGGCTTTGGGAGTAGAAAGCATGGCGTAATCAGAGGCAGGAGAAAAAGTCAGACAAACCTTGAACATCTTTTCTGTAGAATTCTCTCATCACTTTGTTAACAGATTAAAAAAGTTAAACAAATACATATCCAACAGATGTCTTTAGTGAAGGAGAAACAGAGACTATAAATTTAAGTTGGTTTACCTGAAGTGACTATTACTACAAGGGTAGAGGGTCCGCTTTTCATGTTTCCCCAAGTGTTTTTGATACAAACATCTTTCATTTGAACACGTTAATTATCTGACCTCCGAAAACTGATCCCAGACTTCCTCAGTGTTTCAAATCCAGCATGACTTTAATGTGAGATAGAATCAGTATTTCAGTGCACTGGAAATTAGGGTACATTCAGTGAATATGATGAATAGCAGACAGGAAAAAATTGTAGTGAAGATCAAGGAGGTATAAAATGTTGACTCTAAAACACACAGATGGGTTTGCTGATTGTAATATAAAACTCCTTATTAATATTTCTGACAGATGAATATCAAATGAGGGTTCTTAGACACTATATTTCTTCAAATGTGCAAAAACTATTTTTTTCTCTTCTCTTTTTCTGCCTTCTATTTTGAATATCTAAGACCATTCCTTCCCTTCCTCTCTGTTTTTCTCCAGAAATGAATTAAGATAAAAAACCATTGCATGTTGATGTATTTCTGTCCAGCTTATCTTGTCAGGTTGGACAAATATGGATGGTGTATAAAATGGCCTTGTCGCCACTGAAGGTCAAAACGGATCTCTGAGAGAGAAAAAAGACAGTTTGCTCTAATAATAATGAATTACATAGATAGAGGCTGAGCTGTAGACTCCTGCTATCTGTGCAGTGAACAAGCAATTGAAATTTGAGTGACAAATTTTAGTTTTACTTTGATATTTAATTGTCACAAGACAAGTCCTCTGTTCAGTGCCACAAAAAAGAAGACTGTGGATAAACTGGCTTTTTGGGGTTGTTAGTTGGACAGTAGTAAGTCCACAGCCATGCTAACATGCTCAAAATGACAATTAGATCGTACATATGCTTATGTGTGGTTTCATGTTAGTTTAGCATTAGCTAAAGCATTGGCAATAGCATATCATGTTAGTTAGCATGCTAACATGTGCCTTATGATATCACCACTAAGAACTACAAATGTGATCCTCATAACGGCATCATGGGAAGGGTAAAGAAATCATCACAGTAACTGTAATTTATTCTCTGGGGACCATGAATATCTGAACAGATGTTAATAACTACATGGCATATTTACATATACAATAACAACATGTTTTATATAGTAGTATAGTCCTGTTGTTAGCAAAAATTACCAACTAGAACTAAGCAGAAAGCACAGCTGAGGCAGAAAGAAATGTAATTATTATTACAGGTAAAATTACAGTTTAACCAGAGGGTGCTAGAAAAAAAGTCAGTGGATTAACACCATTTGTTGCAAATAAAATCTGTACAGAACATCATGGCAATACAGATGTATTTAAACCAAAACCATCAACTTCATCTTATCAGTACAGAAAAAATCAATGTATCACTCAAGTCGCTGCAGTCCATCCAATTCCACTGCTCCACATCCAGTGGCTGAGATATTCTGGTCTGGACTAAAATGACCCGAAGAAACATGGCTGTCCTCACAGAAGAGCTAAACTTTGTTACAGGTGAAAATATACTTTTGTAGTTTTCAAATTTATATAAAAAAATTGAAATCACAGGCTTTTCATCAGCCACAGCCAAGACTATTTCTTTTCAAAAAATGTTTTAGTCAATATTTTTCTCAAATTCACAACTTCACAAATAATTTAAAAGCCTATATGAGACATCTGAAACCTCAAGAGCACAAGGCACTGTTTTAGATTAAGGAGATCATCATTCCAAGACCAGCCGTAAAATACACAGCATTAACACCGGCCTCCAGACTACCTCTAACACATAAATTATCCAAAGTTAATCAAGTTGAAACTTGTATGAAACCTCAAATTCATTTTTTCAGCTGTTAATCAATGTTCATGGCAATGTTATTATGGAACTCATCCATCCTGGTCACTCTCATGATAATGTATTACAGCTGCTTTTTTCAGGGGTTTCATGTTGCCAACTATTGACAGGGACAGAGCTGATTGATTCTTGCTGTTTAAGGTTTGACCACATTATCATAAAAGTTAGAGCGTCTCCCACTCGGACACTGCATTTTTTCCCTGTGATTCTTCATGCTGCTCAGCTTTCATTTTCCCCTGACTGCGAGGAACACAGTGGGACTTAAGGCCAAATAAAAGTTTCTGTTGGTCAAACTATGTGACTGAATAACCTTATAACACAATAGCTTCCACCTAACAAATGTGGCAGACATGCTACATTCATTATTGCTCATTATGGTCGATTTAAAATAAGGAAAAACTATGGGAAGAAAGTAGGATAGGATTTTTTTTTTCTTTTTTAAGGAACAGACAGGATTTAAAGATAAACTTTAGCAAACAGTGAATGCTGTGTTGAGACTGAGAAAGAAGGTCGAAAGACAGAGTGATAGATAGTCACTACTGTACATGTGTGTGTATGTGTGTGTGTGCGTCGTATCAGAGCTGGTTTAAGCCTGCAGCAGCGTGACTGTAATTGCCCCAAATGTCAAACCAGCCAAAGATTCTCACATCACTGCTGCTGAGTAGGCCAGCGAGATCTCTCTCCCTCCAGTTCACATGCAAAACTTAAGGATAGTGAATTATTCCTCTATTCTCATAACCTTAAACTCTCTTAATCTCTGTCTTCCTTCCTGTTTGGTCATCTGTCTCTCTCTCTTGTTTTTCTTTTTCTTTTTCATAACCTCTGAGCACTGCAGCACACACTCTGTTTTTACAGATCAATAAGTCAGGCCTAATGTGAAGTGTTTGCCTCCAACACTTATTATATCACTCGGATGCTCTGAACTGCACAGCAGCAAACCTCCCTCACCTCAAATCCACCTCTCAGCTCTTTTACACCTCAAATACCTTCAACGTCACTTGGAATAAGTTCCACAGACAAACAGCAAACTCAGACATGCTGACAGAGCAAACTGTTTGATTTGCAGACGTCTCAGTAAACTGTTAGAGTAAAAGGAAAAGGCTGGAGTTCTCAAAGAGACCGGGGACTTTTTACATGCTAGTCAGAGCTCGATAGAACTGAAACAAAAAAAAGAAGCATTTGAAAAAAAAACAATCGGGTTCTCGTAATAAAGCTCTCCATTTCATCTAACAAGTACACAGAACATTGACTCCCATTTTCGTGAAAATAAGAGAAGCACATTAGTTGGTTCTGACGCAAACCAGTCTTCTTCTAGCAGTTTGCTAAGTGGCATTATCTTGACAACAGTAATCTGTTCTACTTCAGCATATTGCAACTTAATGAAGGAAAAGCCTAAATCAAGTGAATCTCCATTTAAAACAAATGAAACTAACTTGATTTGCTAATGTTTTCTACTTTGACTAAAAACCTTATTTTAAACCTCCATACTTAACTAAATAGCCTCTCAAATAGCCTCTCAAGATGGACTCTTTCGGGGTAACATGATAAAACAATCAACTAATAATGCGTAGCATCTGGAAAGTAAAAGCAGCAGGACGAAGTAAAGCTGAAACACAAATATCTTTTAAAGTGCATGTTGATGACTCAGATGCAACCGAACATGGAAAACCATGGCCAAGGGAGATTTTCTTTCTGTGTTATATTTAGATTACAAACTTGAAATATAGAGTTATTGCTCACCAAAAGGCCTGTGAGAAGAACATACCCATTCCAAATCCTTGGGACTCTCGATGAAGGAAAAGGCCTTTAACAAAGTAATCTTGGTATGACAACCTCCAGCCACGATGCCTTTGGCCAAGGCACTGATGCTTGTTTATGTCTGGCTGCTATTTGGCCACAGACTGGACGCACATCATGACTTGAGTTAATCTAACCTTGGCTTAAAAGCTTTATGCCTTCAACCTCTCAGAAGTGATAGGAAAACCAACTTTCTGTGGTGCCCTTGGGCAAAGCTTGTCTGCCGAGGTGCCCTTAAAGCAAATCATTTTACATTTGATCTTTTTGTTGTGATTTCATTGTTTAATTTATTTGATTCCCCTTAATAAATTGTACTTTTGCCAGTGTTGCAGAAAGTGCTCTTTATTCAATTGTACTTGCCAGCATGCCCTTGAGCGGAGCACTGGGCTTATCTAACAACACCAAGCGGTTTAATCATTTCATATTTTTTTAACTTTGAGTCACAAACTCGCGACTGACCCTTCACGCTCCAACAGAAGTGACGCCAACCATGGTCGGGGCACTTTAGAGCAGCACAATTCAACAATTCTTTGTA
Source organism: Acanthurus tractus (assembly GCA_029783725.1). Lineage (NCBI taxonomy): Eukaryota > Metazoa > Chordata > Actinopteri > Acanthuriformes > Acanthuridae > Acanthurus > Acanthurus tractus. The sequence continues at coordinate 15,338,885 of JAQNCA010000024.1, read as the reverse complement.
CTCATTCTCACCGGTTTTTTGAAAGACAAAGTGAAATGTAACTGAACAATAAAGTGATCAGAAAATAAATCAAAACTGTGTGATTCTTGAAAAAAAAAAGGGAGCCAGGCTCAGGCTACACAGTGAGGAGAACTGTGGTTTGTGAAGTTAAACTATAAGATATCTGAGCCAGACAGGAGTTTTGAAGTGCTTTCAGGTTATCTGACACACCTCAAAGATTTGTACAACACTTGAAGTTTGATATTTTGAACACTACACATCACCAAAGTATTACTTTGACCAAAAGCCAGCAAAGAACACCTTAGGACTGATGTCTAATGGATCCCCAGATTATAGAAGATGTTTAAACATACTTTCACAATGTCACCAAGCACCTTAAGAAATCTGATTCTTAAGGACTTAAAAGTACAATTGTAGAAAAGGGTAGTTTAATAAAATGGTCCAAAAATGGCTAGTTTCTTGATAAGGTAATGGGGACATCTTGCAGTTTTTTGTTTTTTTTTAATCAAAAATTGAATTGAATAATTTTAAAATTTTCACATGAGCTATTTGAACAGGTTTGATTATTGGTAGATTATTGACAAAGCTGCTGTCTTAAACCATCTAAAACCAACAAGGAGAGTAAAAAATGCACAAAGTAACAAGAAAAAGCAACATTTTGTAAGTTTCAAGTTGTGTATTCAAGAGGCGACATGTCATTCTATGTTTAACCTAATGTAACTCCAGAGGGTTGTGCTCCACAGAGATTTTTATTCAAGACTTAACATTGAATTAGCAAGTGCTGATGTTCCCTTTGTTATACTGGCTTTACCAATGCGACCGCAGTCTACTGCTGCTTTAGATTGAGCAGCTGGGGGATTGAAAACCTTGTTCACAGTCAACTCATTATCGATCCTGTAGTAACTGTCTAATGGTAGCTGAAGCATCAGGCTGAAACCACTCTGTCTGTTCATGCTGTATGTAGCTGCAGGTGTGTGATTCCACATTCATCACAGCCTGAACTGTGTGACTAAAGTGTCTGTACGGTTTTCAGGCTGGAGTCGCCGACTCGGACCCTGACCCTGGAGGCTCCGAGAGGGGTGGAGGTCAATGCTGGAGTGGGAGACTTTACAGCGTCCTGTAGGAAAGACCTCCTGTTGCAGTCCTCAGAGGGAGAGGTGAACATATTTCCATCTTCTGCTTTTCATCTGTGTGTTTGTGAAAGTATCTGTGGTCGAGGTCAACGGTATTTTTCTCTGTCTAGGAATACAACTCATGTTCGTGTCTATGCTGCAGTGTGTGTGTGTGTGTGGTAATTTGTTTGGGAGAGAAATAAAGAGAGAAACCATCAAAAATAGCGAGGTCTCCGTGTCAGTGCAGGGGACAGCACAAAGTAGCAAAACCAGTGAGGTGTGTGCGTATCCCTGTGTGTCTTTACACTCTGTGGCACTCTATAGTGTTGGGCCCGCTTCATTAAAGTACCTTATTAGGCTAATGAGCGTCATCAATCCAGGCGACCTTGTCCTCCTTTTCTCCCCTCCTCCTCTCATCCCTCCTTTCTTCCCCTTTTCTATTTGGGAGAAGTGACTTCATTAAAGCTGGTTTGATGAGGTTCCCTGTCAGTCGCTGCTGCTCTGTGTGTTTTTGAATGTGTGCATGTGTGTGTGTATGTGTCATTGTTAGCCTGCTATCTCACTGTCAAGCTCTTTGCATAGAAGCCCGCCGATGCGTGAGCAGCGAAGCAGACTTAGCCATTATTCTTCTGTGTGCGTGTGTGTGTGTGTGTGTGTGTGTTTGTTTGTGTGTGTGCATCAGCCTGCCATGTTGCATGTCCGCTGAAGCATAGTGTGTCATTAACTCAGTAATTAACAGAAGAATGGCCCCCTCTCGTTCGTCGCACTCACTGTCATTGGCAGTCACACACTCACAAAAACACACACTTTGACTTCTATTAACGAATACACAAACTCTCACACTCTCAAACACTGCTTCACATGCACCAGCAATCCCACACACACACTCAGAAAGACACACATGTAGATAACAAAAGTCTGCGGAAACTACAGTGAAAGTTTGATGCTCTTCTTCTCAACTCATTTCTCATTTCCTCTCTCGTAGCACAATCATTTTTCATGTCTTCTTTTACCCTCTGCTTCCCGTTTCTGTTCCCTTCTTCTTCCCTCTCATTTCCTTGTTTTTTTCTGTTTGGCCTTACTTTTGAAAAGCAGACAACTTCATCCACCTTTAAAGGTTTGAGTAAGATAAAGCACACAGAGTTCACCAAACTCTAGGGACAGCTTTGGCATACACAATATAATAAGGGAGAAAGTCAGCTATACAGTAGATGGCATATCTTTCAAATATACAATTAATCTGTGCAGCGAGGCATTGTGGTGTGCAGTATTGCAGGTGTGGGGAGCATAGAAAGTTTAATTCAGTGAGGTAATGAAACAAATAAAACAAGATACTGATGATAAATTTCAGTCTTACATGTTCTTTAACAGTTTTAGTCCACTTTTTCTGCAAAAAGGGTGTGTACATCTTGATAAAATGTGACTCGACTTGCAGCTTACACTTTTCATGGTGTATTTCAAATAGTGTTTCATGAAGCACAAACTTCAATATTCTAAGGGAATAAAAGCCTCTTTTTTAAAATTGCATAACTCTACTCAGAGAGAGCCATTACTTAACCTGTCTTTACCATGATTTGATTGCTTATTATTAACTAACCGCAAGCTCAGAATGCACAAAGGCCTGTAGCTGCAGAAACACCATAAAATCAGATACCAATTAGTATGTCAAAAGGATTGATTGATTTTTGACTAAGCTGCATTTAATGGATGGAATTAATGGATCCATCACAGTAGTAGAGTTGGTAAACCTTTGTTGCACTTTTCTTGCAATGTCACGAAAATTCTATTTATTATAACCTTAATGTCTGATGCAAAACCATTTTGGCACTTAAAATGACTGATTGCTCAAACAGTAACGAGATCAGCCACTTAAATCTTTCTGTGTCCATGAAGAAGTCCAGAGCCTTGAAGCTTTCAGTGGTTTTTTTATGACCTGGTTCATAACTATAGTTTCAAGGTTTTTACAGCAAACATTTTCTTTCAGTATCTTCCACACCTCTGTCGTATGTAAGGAGTGCGATCTTTTTTTTTCTGTGGATTTAGGAGCAAGGCTAGAAAGTGTGGCCTTGAGCCAAGCACAACGGTTGTCAAAGACATACTGAGGCTGTTGTGATCATTTATGTTGTTGATTGTGCCCATGGTGCCCATGGTGCCCTTCTCACACAGTGGTGTTTGCTTCTGTCATACAGCTATGGATATAAAATTTTACAGTTGAATGGAGTTTAAAAGCAAAATTATTTTTATAAGACCCTTTGCCTCTTACTTATACTTCCCTTCCACTCTGTCTTCTCTCTCATTTCTCATTATCACCACTCTTTTCTCCTTCCTACATCTCTCCCTCGTTCCCCTTATTCTACTTTCTTCACTGACTGGTCTCAGTCCTCACATTCTTCTTCAGTCTCTTTTCTATCACTCTCTCTTGTTTTTTTGTTTCCTCTTCAACATCTTCTTCTCATCCTCCTCCTCCCTCTTCTCTTTCTCAGCCTCTCAGTCCTTCATGTCTAAGTAACCCAGCCTATCTAATTAACTTTCCACTGCCAGGGTTGTACATCACTGTGGCTGTCACTTCCCAGGGAGAGGGAGGGGGGATTATAATTTTTACGTGCCTCTTTCTTGTCATCTCTCTCTCTTTCTTTCTTTCTTTTACACTCTTTTGTCTCCTTTTCTTTGTCCAGTCTCTCTCTCTCTCTCTCTCTCTCTCCCATCCATAAATAGATGTCGCCTTATTGATGGTGAACAAAAGCAAGTAGTGTGTGATGAGGATTGCGGTGCAGGCCTTTGGCTTGAGAAAATGACAGGCCATCCTTATCATCCTTTTACTGTGGCACCTGTATTGAAGATATACCAAAAAAAGGGACCCTCCATTCACTCTGGTACAGCTTTATAAATCCGACAAGAAACCTGACCAGCATCAAACCGTATTGCGTGTTCAATTAGTAAGCAGTTGATGCAAAACTGTCTTCTAAACAGAACAAAGTGCGAGTTCTGTCGAGCTACGTCAAATACCAAACAAGCAGAATTAAATTATCAGTGGCCCAGCGGCTTAAAAGTGATGCTTCTTTTTCATTTATTTATGATGTCTTAAAAAAATGTAAATTAGCATGTTTTTGCTAAAACCATTAAAGCACACTTTGCATGAAATTTGCATGTTCTTCAGTTTGTCTTCAGGTAAAAAATAGACAATGTCTGAAATTTTTACATTTGCATTGTAAATGAATTTGATTTGCACCTTTTCATAACCACGTTTTAAAACAATTTGAGTTTTGTTTCTTCACCTCTCCAAAAAAACATTCCAGAAACATACTTTTCACTCTCATGTATCATGTTATTCATTATGGGTTTTTTGTTATTTAACACTTCTTTTGAACAATAGTTTTTTGGGGGGTTTTTTTCCCTAAAGACATTTATATTCTTATTTTTTATTCAAATATAGGGTATGCGGCTGAATTTATAAAAGCTTAAAATGGCTGTGACCACTGAAAGAAAAGCTCATGGTTCAACTGTTCCCACATTATGCGTCTGCATGTCACTTTGTACTTTTGGTGCAGGTTATCATCCTGAATGATGATGCCTTATTTATGAAAAACCATTGAAAACAGATTGACTTTCAGGGACATTTTTAAATATATTGCATTGAAATAGGGGGGCAAAGACAGTCTGATTGACAGATACTAACAGTTACGAGCAGACAGAAGGAGAGGCAATGTGAAGGGCAGATAAATCAGTTTGACAGACAGAAACTTGCATATGGGCCAAAAATTACCTATTTACACCAGACATGTAGCACCTAATACAATAGTTTCAATGTCCCATAGTATTTTTTCTCTCGTGTGTCTGCATGTCCTAGCCCTGTGCTGGCTGTTCTCTCGGGTTCACACTCGTAAACTGTTTTATGACAGTAGCATTCTATGACGCAGTGTCTACCAGGGTCTCCCCATCAGGCAATCCATTTGTAAGGGGCCATTTTATATGAGGACATGTGTCATCCTTGAGCACTGAGGCACACATTTGATTGCTTCCGAGGTGACAGATTCAACTCTACAGCAATTGTTCTGACATTTTCATAAAAAAAAGTTTTGCATATAATTTTGATACCCTCTCTCTGCTTGCTGTAATGCATTTGTGATTCGTTACAGACACTTCAAAGCTTAAATTGCGTATTACATCCCCTCCTGCAGCAATCCCCCCTGTCATCCCATCCAGCTGTGTGCATGTCTCTTGCAAAAACACAAGGAATTGTCAAAATTAAAATATTGATAGTGTATACCCAGTATACCCAGAGCGTACATCCAGGGCTGCTGGGCTCATCTATTTAACAGATAATATTTTCAAGTTGTTTAAGATGCACACATTTTACAATATAATATGCACCCAGTTTTATATTTTGAGATTTTATTTCCAGTGGCAACATCTCTGATCTACAACCATAACACTGTCAGTTTAACTGATTGTCCTACAGTTTCTTGTGTCCTCCTGCTTATCTGTTCAGTGAAATATATATCTGGTGTGGATGCAGTCATGATGTTACACCTGGGACCACCAGAGCTGTGAGAGACCTACAATCACGCTTGTCGTTGTCATCAGTTTAAGGTTGCTGTTTTAGCTACTGGCGTAAACTTTTATTCTAAACACCTGATGGTTTGCCAACCTCTGCTGATTTAAAGTTGCTGCAATATTTCTCAAAGAGACCAAAATACATTGACAAGTAATATTACTGACAAGGTAAATTACAGTATGGACACTGCAGGGTTGCGCTATTTACCTGTCAGAGTAAGAATTTATTAACACAATTTATATGTTAATTTGACAGGACATAAACATGTTGACTGTGCCCTTTTGACCTTTGAGGCTGACATGCAGATAATACATCAACAAGTTTTCTTAAGTCTTTGTGTTCTTATTATATTATATAGTGCTTAATTAAAAGACATAAAGACTAAACAGGATGCCTATTCTGTTTAGTTAAAGTGTAATCTTTCAAAGTGCAACAACTCAGCACAGCAATGCGGACTCACTACGGCAGCAAAGTTTACCAGAGGCACAAAGCTGGAAAAACTTGCATTTAACACAATTAGGCTCTCATCCTTGGAATCTTCTCTACAACCTCTTGGTGTTAAACATTGGAGAACAATGTCCTTATCATTCCATTCATAGAGCAAATCACCAAAAACAGCTCACCCGCAGTCTGCAAGGTAAGTTTCACCTCTCCTTCTGCCAACCCAGTCAAAAAAAATACCTATGCTTCCTTAAGAAAACAGCTTATCCAAATAGCATTCCCTTTCATCCATTCTCATACAAGCTTTGCCTGAGCGCTGACACCATCAAATGAACAGAAGAGAGCGGATGAAGGAAGGATAGAAGGAGGATCGGATGAGTAGGAGGTGGAGGAGGATGGCAGAAAATAGATGTTTCTGTCGATTTTGCAGGAGAAAATAAAGGCGTGCAGGACAGCAGGGCTTAAAGCTAAATCAATGTTGTCAGCAGCTGGCACTTAAGAAGGGGCCATTAAAGTTTAAAAAGTTTGGAAAGCAGCGCTGGAATTAGGGCCAAATGGGTTAGAGGTAGGGGAGCACTGGCTTCCATTAAAATCAAAGCCAACAAGAGCTGACAGATCCTCTCAGGATTCCTGCAGTCCCCCCGGCTTTTTTTTTTTTCAACTACCTATTCCTCTCACCATCCTACACTCATTCATCCTCCCTCTTTCTTGTCCGTTCATTTTTTCCCTCTCAAGTTTGTCCACCGCCTTGTCTCTTTGTTGATTATTTTGACTTTAACTTTTCATCAATCTTTCCCTTCCGCTTCGAGTTTCATCATGTGCACTTAATGCACCCACAGCTCTCTTCGGTACTTTTTGTGCATCACTCACTCACATCCTCTTTCAGTCTTTGTATTGAAGAAGTTGTTTCACCTCACTCCCCATTCGTTTTAACAGACAACTCCTTAGAGAAAAGACCCCGTGTGTAACACAAACTCAGAACTTACACTCACTGAAAGTCAGTCAAGTTTCTGACAGCCTGTTTTCAGACAAAGAAACTGAAAGAATTTTGCAAGTTGGTCAATTAAAGTCACTTAAGTCAGCTTTTATTTTCACTGACAGTTCGAATAGGGTTATTAGTCAATAAGACTCTTTCCTCAAATACTTATGTTTTCAGAAAAGCTACATTTGCAGCCAAGCAGAACGATTCACTGCACTGGGATGCACGGGAGCACCAATTAGAGTGTAAAACTGTAATATTTTAATGTTCATGTGGTGTTTGTGGAGAAAAACACAGAACAGACAGGGAGGAGATGTTCCAAAGGAAGTGATACTACAACACACTCATGATGTGCAGTTTTAAGAGGGTGGGCAGTGCCAGCCCTACAATCTGATTGGCCACCTCAAAATCCCTGCCATGTCATTGGCTTTCATCTTGCTGTGGGGCAGATGTTTGACCAACAAGTCATAAACAATCAAGGGATGTGTCCAGATGTCTGTTTTTGGGGAGTCTTATCACAGTTTGACAGGAGTTTTGTGAGCAAATGAATGGATCATAGGTGTCTGACCAAGACAAACTTGAACTGAAAGCATAGAGGAAGACACTCATATAGAAGTTCTTTTTACTAAAGTTAGAAGTGGGCAAATGTCCAGAAAAAACAGGAAGGTCAAACACAGACAAACCTAACCAGAGAGTGTTCATCTGACGGACAAGAATTGGATGCTGGAAAGTTGAGCGGATCATAAAATCTGCCATGTAGGCATGTAGATGGGAATGTAGATGTAGGCTGGTGGAAGTTCTGCTAGGCTGATAAAACAATAGGAATAATGTAAGTGAAGTAAGGAAGTAAGGTCAGATAAGGGAAATGGATTGAAAAGGCCAAATTCAGGGCTGGATGTGGTGGCAGAAGCCATTGTGTCAAGGAAAGCTGGTGAATTGCAGAGTAAACAAAGCAGGCGTCAGAAAGCACAAAGAGAGAGAGAGTCAGCTCAAAGTTTCTTTTGATCAGTGATGTACGTTAAAATGAATTAAAAGAAATGATTGGGTTGTAAATTAGCTCGTAAACAATAGTAAATCCAAAGCTCTAGCATGCAAATAAAACCATATAAAAATAAACAATATGTGTTATCCATTATCAATTAATTCAATTCAATTAATCCATCAAGAGGGAACCACCTTTTAATTTCATTATACAACACGTTGCATAATGACCAATAAACTTCCTTGTATACTTGTAAATTTTTAGCAAAGTATCATCATTAGCTTATATTCTTTTGAGACGTCCTGCATGGCACATTTACATCTGTCTGTTCAGGATGTGCATATAGCTCTCTTAACTCTGAAAGGTGAAGTAAGGTTAACGACAAAAACTTCTTACAAAGTTAGGTCACTATAGAGTTTTATTGTTTGTTGACACAATGCTAGGGTTTATTAAGACACTGTAGCCTGGAGGTGTTTTGAGGCTCTTACACTGGGTTTGGCTGTTTTGTTTTGTTTTGTTTTTTTTCTGATTTTCATTGCTCCTTGTTTTATCTGCAGGTAAGGCAGAATGGTGAGTGAATTATAATGCTGGCAGGGGGTGTTGGCCTTTCAACTATACTGTATAAACACACACACACACACACACACACATGCATACACCACAAACACCACCACTGTGTTCCAAAACAAATCAATACCATTACAACAACACCTTCATTCACACAGGAAGGAATATGCTGGCATCCAATCACAGATGCACACATTTCAACAAGCTAAGCACAAGAAAACACACACACACATTCACACACAGAACACTAACACAGCTGTCTCCCCCTCTGTCAGTATTTAATCATTTCGTCATCTAACTCTATCCTTCGAGAGTCTGTACGTAGGTGCAAGTCTGTGTGTGTGTGTGTGTGTGTGTGTGTGTGTGTGTGTGTGTGTGTGTGTGTGTGTGTGTGTGTTTGTGTGTGTGTGTTTCTAAATGGGAGATAAGAAATGAACAGATACCTGCCAATAGCTGGAAGGACTGTATGTTTTCAAAGGCGTGATTAACGTCAGAAAATTCATTAGTCCATACTTCACACTGCCAGAGGCGATTTTCATAGATTTGTGTGTGTTTGTGATTCTGTCAGTCTGATGAAACTCTGTCTCAGTCTTTCTATGTGTGTGGGAGTTTTTGTCTGTTTGTCTCTCTCAGTCTTTTTTATGTCGCTGTCTGTCATCGCGTGTGTTTGTGTTATTTTGTGGCTGCCTTCTGCCTGTCTGTGTGTCGCTGTGTGTTATCTGTTTTACTGTAGGATACCTGTGTATACCTGTCTATGTCTGCAAATGTGTGTATGTGTGTAATACAGTCGTGCAAACTGATATCTGCTTTATTTCCCTGCTATGCTGGGGTTGCTACACACACTCTCTCTCTCTCTCCAGCCTCTGTCATCTAGTCCATTGTCAGCCCCAATTCCAGACTGTCCATTCAACATGGCTAATGGTCTGTGTAGCACACTCAGATAGCTTCACAACCTCCCACCTATTTGTATTGTTGCCAGCTGTGTGTGTGCGTGTGTGTGTGTGTATATACATGTTCCATGTGTGAGTGCAGAAAGTGAGAGAAAGAATTAGAGAGAAGGTGCGCTGAAGCCGGGTGAACACAGAGGTTCGCATGTGTGTGTATTTTGGTGTGCGGAGAATTCAGTGTGTTGACTCGCGTGTGTGTACGTGTGTGTGTGAATGCTGGTAAAATTGTGCTGTTATTCTCCTTTTGAACTCTCACACACCTCTCTCCCATCATGCCAGGACTCCCTTCTTCCTCTCAGTCAAAGAGTTTAAAGTTGACATTTTCTGCTTCGCATGTAACCGCTGCGAGCTGTGAGTTTGTGTGCAGGCTGCATTTTTTTTTTGTCAGGCAATCATGGCCAACCAACCTGAATGTGGTTTCATCACAAGATTCAAGATTGTGATTGTTCCTTAAGAGCCCTTTATGCAGGCTATGAAGCAGCGAGGCTGGCCACTCAGTTTTTTCCCACTGAAGTCTGCAGAACCATCAGAATTGTATGTATTCATGCTTTATTGGCTAATTAATCAATAAAAGGTTAATAAAAAAACAAAAACAAAAAGAATTCTATTGTTCCACAAGGAACGTAATTTTAAGGTGGAGGTGGACTGTCATTATACAAAAGTGCCACAAGACAATTATCATGCTGTAAAGAATTAATGGTAATGATATTATTATAATATTTATAATAGAGCAGAAATGTCTTCCCCCCTATTAGAATCACATAATGAATATCAGCATTTTAATATACAAGTGCAAGCCCAGGTCACATTGGTACCAAAATATATCAGAAATACAAACCCATTACTTGGTTGGGCAATGTCCTTGATAAACATGGGTGTTTCTTTCTAATGAAATATGACTAAAAAGTGACATCACCTTGCTTCTGTTACAGTGAAAATGACAGATTAAACTACAGCATGAAAAATGTCCCCTCTTTTGACTTTCTGCCTGCATTTCTGCTCCCTCTTTATCCTTCAGCTTACCTCTCTCCTTCTCCTGTCTCCGTAGACTACACTCCCTCCTCCTACCAGTTTCCTTCAAAACACATTCATACACTCCTTCCCCCCTCCTAAACTGCCTCTCAACACACTCCACAACACTTGTTCTTCCTCTTGATCTCCCCCCAAAAGACACTTTAACCCTCCTATCTCCTCTGCTGTCTTTTTTCCGCCACTCCCCTCTTCCTATCATTCTAAGACAAGCTTGTCCTTTCATCGCTGCCCCCCCCCCATCTCCCGGCTCATTCGCCTCCCACCCATTTTTCACCCATTTCTCAGCTGTGCCAAAGGAAGTCATCCATGAAAAATGTTTTGACCCTCCATAATTGCCGCTTCCTGCATGTTTCCCATCTCCTTGAATCCAGAGCCACGTGCATGCTAAACTGATGTTAGGAAGAAAAAGACTCAGACACACATGCGCTCAAACTTTACCCTTGCAGATGTTTTGTGCTTTCTGTTTTGTGCAAATGAATGAGGGACAGATAGAGACAGATTTATAAGACACAAGTAGACACACACTTGTATTCATCTTATTGTTACCTGTAATTTTTAGCAACTCTTGTTAAGTCCAACTGATAAAATGTAACATCATGTAAGCCCTTCAACTGATGGACAGTTGGTGCTCTGTACTAAGGTTCTGCCTTCCTCCGCATGTTTGTGTTCACCAGGTATCTACAAATCTAACTATCTATAGATAGATAGATAGATAGATAGATAGATAGATAGATAGATAGATAGATAGATAGATAGATAGATAGATAGATA
>JAQNCA010000024.1:15274689-15285950 GCA_029783725.1 Acanthurus tractus | reverse complement strand
CAGTATTTTGGCACGAAATTGTCAGTGCGCCAAGCTGAATCTGTGGACAACTCCCCCTGGTGCACCGCCACGCCCATATCGGCGCACCCTGGTCTACCAAATTGCCAAATCTGCTGCGCATGGTGGTGCAGCGGACAAAATTACCACTGCGGGGGGTTCACCAGGCTTCACCGCCCTGCGCCGTCTTGAGTTGCGCCGCGAAAATAGAGCCCCATGGGGCAAAGATTCTAGCATTTCTAATTAGAGAAAAAACAATGACCTCCCTGTCATTATCCATTTTAATGCTTATTGCGGATCTCAAACCAGAGGGGTTTTGCATTGTGCTCGCTCTCTGCTGCTTTGTTAATTTGTGTATATCTTTGTTGTTCACCTGTACTGTATCTATTGTCTGAGACTTATTTTTGATTCAAAAAATTATGTTAGGTTTATTCTCTGTAAAGTCCTTTGCACATTTTTTCAATGATAAAAATTTAGTGGCATGAGCTCTGACAGTTGCTTCAACATCAGTATTGCTCTTTATTGAACTTTGATCTTTACAAATTAGAAAAAATAAGCCTTGAAGAAGTACTATACCAGAGTTTTTAGAGAGTTTTGGCCTTTTTGGCCCAGTATAGTCATTTTGGCTTTGAAATAATGGAAAAAAAAAATTTTCTATCAGTATAAAACTGTGTATTGTACAGTAACACTTGGGGGTCCACAGGGGTGTTCCCAGAACTAAACGCATTTTAGCAAACATAGTTTACCTTGTTTGGGGTCAATAAAGAGGCAGCGTATGGTCCGATAATGAGGAAAACATTTGCAGATGGACACATTTTTAGTCCATATGCTCCCCCATATGTACTGCAGGAAGCACTTTTTAAATACCCAGCATATATATATGTATTGTACATAGGTCAATCCCAGTGAATCTTTAAATGTGTTCAGAAAGACTTGAGACTCTATTGATTACCACTGTGCTGTCATAAAAAGTGCATTGTAATAACTTTAGTACTTCATTTGCTCAGTTCTTGCCTGTAATATGTTCTTTGCTCAAGGGGATCATTAATGTTTGATCTAATCTCGAAGCTCACGCTGTTTCATTTAAAATACATACTGTGCAGCGAGTTAAGGAGCCGTTAGGCAACATGACATATGCAGTAGATTGTAGATTTGATCGGAATATTTTTGGAGTCTGGTTGCAGCCACACATTCACTCATTTTCTTCATGCTGGCATCTTTTTTTAAGATATTATATATTTTTTAAGCAGTGATCTACCATAATAATGTATTTCTGTATTTCCTTCTCCTGTGTGCTTCTGTGTGAGTTCACAGGAGACAACAACATGACAGTTGGCCAAAAAAGTGGTTGGAGAGATGGAACTTTGTTTTTGTTTGTTCATCTTCTAAATTAGGAAAATGTAGTTTCATGTGGTCAAAAAGGCTTTCTATCTGTCAACAGTAATACCCTTTTATGTGGCACTCAGCTCTCCCAAAATAGCAAAAAAGAGTGTAGAAATGTATACGTTCTCTCGTTTTTCTCAAAAAATGCTACCACAGCTGATCCCTCCACTTTTATTCAAGTATTGGTAAAAATAAATAAATAAATAAATTTGTCATGCACTTTTTCAGAAGCAGATTAAGATGTTAATTCGCACACAGATTCTCTCCTATCTAAGCATATTCCAAAAAATACAACAGAGGACTGCACAGGTCAGAGACTGCAGGGGCATAGCCTCGTGGCTACATAGTTCATGAACCAGGAAGTAATGCCAGAGAGGTAAGGCGATGCTGACAGTGTTACAGACCACTTAGTGCAACAGGAACATTAATATAGAGGTGGTAGTTGGAGCTAAAAAGCTGCTGTCAGACTCTCTGTAATAATGCTTGAAATACAGAGTCTGCATATTCAAACATATTCACGGCCCTTTGTAATGCTTCTGTCTGGTTCCTTGTGGCTGAGCCTGCAGCTCCGGGATGCTGATAGGCTCTCTGGTGTGTGTGAATCTCTGCAGGGGGAGTTGGTGGTAGCCCTGTTATTCATTGTGGTATCATTATTAAGTATAATCATTATCAACAGTAGATTGTAAAGTCTGCCATTATTGTTGTTGTTGTTGCTATAGTTGTTGTTGTTTTGTTCCCTCGCCTTCCCCGGTCCTTTCTTTTCTCTCTTCGTATACACTCCAAAGCGTTGTGATTTGGAGTAAAACACTGCACCAAAAATGACATTGGCTTAGCAAGGTTTGGGATCATTTAAAATTGAAGATGCCATGTTCAAGCATCATAGCAACCTTTGAATGGCATATTTATGTATTTTAAATTATGGGAATAATGTCATTTAATGGTGTACTACCTCTGTAATACATGTTAAGGGCTCCAATGAGATTTTGCACATGTTTTAGGAATAACTCAAAATAAACTACAGTGCGAGTGTTCGCTGTAATGAGACAACATGCCACACAGTGCAACTGTGCAACAATGACAATATTTGTTAGTAGGTTTAATTCAGTGTTGCTTTTGACTTTTGCCTGGTATATCAATGAGAAAATAACAGAAAATTCAGTCTGATTCTTAAAAAAAATAACATTCAGAACACTCACACTAAAACTTAAAAAAAAAACAAAGAAAAAAAAAACAGTAACATCTCCCAAAAAACTCAGCCTGAAACACATTTTGCTGATTTTGAGAGATGAACGAAGGTGTGCTTAATTCATCTTACCTACAAGATGGGGTTTACCCCTGGGGTTGTTTCACTCCTCCCCAGTGTAGATGACAAGGTAGATCAAGCAAACCTCCCCCAAAGTTTTTCTTTTATTTTTGACTTTCACTTTCTGCTTTCTTTTGCTTAAAGAAACAGAAACAGAAGGTTCCTGATGTGGTTATTCCCTTTTCACGCTGCATTGTTCTTTGTTTGAGGAAGCTTCTTCAGAGATGCTAGCAGGCAGGACTGAAAAGACAGAGACTGAAAAGAAAGAACGCCAGGAGAGCTTTATATAACACACTCAGACGGTATCTAAACAAATCAAAAAGGCAGAAGGGGGCTTTTATTGTGAAGCTGACAGTTGTGTTCCCTAAAGTGGGAGATATTACAACATGATGGCGTGAGACTGGACACTGGAGACACATGCGGGCTTACAGGTGTTCACATATGTATAGAGAGACACACACACGCACACACACAAAGAGCTATAGATTATTTTCTGTTTTCTTTACCTTGCTACACATTTAAAAAAGCACAGTTGAAAAAGGACAGAGATGAGACAATTCTGTCTTCCTTGATTTGTATACTCGTGTGTACAAGCCTGTGCATGTTGTATTATTGTGTGTCATGGGATTGGATTCCTGTGTCAGCTGCCCTGCACAATGTGTCACACCATATCCTGATCCAGATCCATCACTGAGAACTCCTTCCCATCATCAGTCACGGTCTTTGATTGCTCTGCCTCCTCCAGGGTTACATTGTAGTATGTCATTTGAAAGGCTGAGAGGGTCGTTTGCTGCTGGCTGCCCTCTATCAAAGAACACACATGAAAGGGGGAAAGGAAAAGAGAACGGGTGCCACTTTGCCAGCTGATAGGATGAAATCCTGTCTTCTCGTAGTTGAATCAGTGTGTTTTGTTTGTTCTGTCTAATACTACCCCATTTTGGACAGACTAAGAGTTACGAAAGATATGTAGACATCACAGTACCAAGCCACAGATTTTATAGCCTCACTAACTCGTCAACAACCAGAAAACAATATTGCCCATGATCCAATGATAATTTTCATTTTATTATTTTCTCTCTGTAAGGCGATTGTTGTCATTACAGTAGCTTGAAGATTTAAACCAAATTGCAAAAATTGCAAGAACTACTTTTAAACAAACCAATTAACAATGGGATTTTATTCAGCTTTTTAAAACACAAATAAAATTCACCACATTAGCACAACAGGTGGTTTTCGAGTCCCAAGTTGGTCTATCATTTTGCATTACACCAGTGCATTGTAGTTACATATATGGTGACCTTTTATAGCCTTCTAACAGAATTCTGAATATTTCTTCAGCTGTTGCCCTGCCTGGCACCTCCTTCCAAAACAGAAAGTCCTCCAAAATGTTCCCTTACCGGGGATAGCGAAACAAAGCAATCAACTGTGCCGTACCAGCGCTGTCTGTTGATTCCTCCAACTGAATAGAAAATTACTCACACAAACGCAGTCTATCCTGCAGCTGTGAATGAATATCTGAGAGTTCTTCAATTCTCTTCCCCACACAATCATTTGAAAGAGGAATTGTTTTAAGTTTAAAAGCTCCTTTTGTTCCAAGCATAACTTCACATATTTCAACCACTGCTGGAAGGAGGAGGTCTTGTGCAATTGTGTGTGGCCTCTTACTTTTGGCAATCTGTCGGGCCACTAAATGTGAAGCCTCCCGTGCTTTCTGTAAAATTGTGACCAGGTTCACCATTTGTGTTCTATGGTGGACATATCCCTCACTCCTCTGCTGGAAAAAACACTGGTTTTGTCCTTGAACTGAGGTTTCTTTGTAATAAGATATCGCTTTAGCTTCGCTGGCTAAATGGATTCATTTGCTAGCGCCTGAAGACACATTTGCATTTTGGTTTCCCGTCGCTGTGCTATATGCTATGCAAAATCAATCTCTAGATAACTGTGGTCATATTTTCTCTGTTTAGCTGAATTGGGCTTAGCAGCAGTTGACAATGTTGACTGACCTAAATATTCATCCATACCGGCTAGCAAGCTAGCCAATGACTGAAGCAAGTGTAGTCAAAAGGCTCAACCACTCAGTGTGACTTGATTGAGGTGAATGTTTTACATGTGATATGTCACTATCACATCAGAGTTTCTGTTGGCCCAAAGGTAGCATGGGGGAGTAGAATTGGTACAGTATACCAGTTTATTGGCCCAAATATCCCCATGTGAAGATATTCTATGTTTTAATAATGCAGCTTAATTTTGTATTTAGGCCAATTGCAAATTATTTTGTGGACCCCCAAGCTATGGCTCACCGATCCCTGGAGGTCCTTGGACCCCAGTTTGAGAACCACTTACTTAAATCTCTGTTTACAACTGGATAGCATATTGAATGATATGCTATCAATTTAAAGAAGCCAGCCATTAGTGGCACAATGCTGCTGTTATTGATGAATTGATTATTGATTAATTAGTTGATTGATTAATTTTGGTCTTTAATCTTTTAAAAAAAAGTTAAAGGCGATCGGTTTTGCCATTTTACAGAGGTGTCAGCATAAACAAGATAAGCCTTTTGTAATTGTGCTAACCTGATTATGTCATAACAACAATTTTAACTACAAGAGTGATGAGTACGGAGGACAACAGAGCTGATGGCAAATTTCAGATTATCCATATTACAGAAGAAGAAAGGAGAAAATAACTGTAACCCAATTCATTTGAATATGCCAGTTTAACATTGCAAATACAACAACATGACAAAGTTGCCTTATTCAAGAAAAAAAGAATTACTAAGAAAGAAAATTTATTTGAATATTCATTTAATACTATTTAATACAATATTTATTTTTAATTTATAATATTTAAATTTTGATATATAGACATACTTTATTATTTAGTTCTTTGTTCAGTTATTTGTAAATTTAAAGTTAGGCTATTATAAATGTTCAGTTTTGTAGTTTTTAAGCAAGGATTTAAACGAAGTTCAAGAATTTTTTAATCAAAATGTGCATGTTTTTGTGTATTTTTCTATGATTAACTATTGGAAGATTACTTTTTTCCTGATTTTCACTATAGCCAATATCGGTTATCAGTAAATCCATTTGTGTGTGTGTGTCTCTTATTATGATTGATGCCCCCATAACAAATGCGTGTAAGGAGCTTTTTTATATTTACAACAGTGTTGTAGACGAGACCAAATTATATAATATAATGTTTGACAATTTTTTGACCAAATTACAGTGTGAGCAGCTGTGTTGTAAAGGTTAAGGTAAAGCATTTCTTTTGTCATTATACAATTAATTATACAATAAAATTTCAGGGTTAGAGTGGAGGATTAGTCTCGATCTGCAGCAACTAAGCACACAGCCACTTTGGGCCAATCTAACTATGTGTCTAACATGCATGTCTTGATGTGGACACCAGAGCACCCAGAGGGAACCCACGCTGACATGGAGTGAACATGCAAATTCCACACGGAAAAGAGTCAAACCCAGGACCGTCTTGCTGTGAGGTAATAGTTCTAACCTCTATGCTAATGCTGCTGTGTCTTCAGTATTTGTGAAGACTGCCTGGACAGCTGCTGGAGAGGAAAACAACAAAAGAGTGTCCAGTTTGTAGAGGAATGTCTTTAAGCAAATCTCATATCATAATCAGACATTTCAGAGCTTGTGTCAGAGTTTGTCATTAGAGAGAGAACAGATAGCTTTGTCACAGCAACAAATAAAGAAGTATCTACAGGTACAGCTGCAGAAGGAACAGGGATGCGTCTAGGGAGTGACCTGGGGTGGCATGTACCACCCCTGTAATATGTTTGACCAACCCAGGTGCCACACTGTATGACTGGCTATACGCCCAGTCAGAGGTGGTCCAGTTTAAACTGCTGGTCGAGTTAAGGTGCAATTCCACCTCCAACCTGAGAGGCAGTAATGCAAGCCGTGTCCAGCTGGCCAAACACACTAAGTGAAGAAGGAAATAAGATCCTGTTTTGATTTGTACTGGTAATTTAGATGGCACATGGCCAATACAAGATGTGAAGTCTCCAGGGAAGCTGTCTTGTCACTTCTGAAGATGTGAGTGCCATGAAAATGTGGCGCAGGTCTGTCACCATCTCAGCTTGTTTGTCATTGTTTGGTCATTGATTATGATGCTAATGTGAAGTTACCAATGTAGATCTGTCTTTGGTAACTTTCAGGCCTGAGGTCGCCGTAGCTTTACATGTGGCATTCTTTCATGCATGACTAAATACATTCCAACAATCCTAATAAGTTCCAGACTGGTCTGGCTCCAGATGCTTTTTGCGGACACGTAATATTTATTTGTGTTGTTCAAGAGAAATATTTTTTTGGAATTGCTATAAACATTTAAAGTTTATTTGTTTTCTTGTTTTGTTTTATCCTTTTTTTACTTGTTTGATACACATTGGAAATAAGTGTAGAAATGCAGTAATTATTGTATCTCAGGTCATCTGAGTTGGGTAACAAATTACTTAGTCTATTTAGAAAAACATTATTTTTTATTATTCTGGTGTCTACATATGTGTTTTTGTAGACTCAGAAGAGATATCATGCCACGCCTCCCGCACCATGGCTCTTTTGGACATTGTTAATAGGTCTCAAGGTTCCAAAAACATGCCTGTGAAGATTTTTGCTTAAAACACCATTTTGATTATGTGGAAAGGTATGCTCATATACTCCCCTGTCCCAGCCTTCTTCTGAACATGCTGTTTCTGCTTATAATTATGAGCACTGATGTTGTTTTATGCTAACTATTTGAATTAAACAGATCGTTTGGGTGTGATACCAACTTCCCTTAGCACATCAATAGATATTCCTTTTGTGTGTCAGCATCAAGCTTACAGATTAAGTCAGTGCTTCTCAATTGTTTTCTGGTTAGCCCCCCCTAGGAAGAAGAGAACATTTTGTGCCCCCCACCCTCCTCCACGACTATAAATAGTATCATTTGTCTATAAAATTGTCATGAGTACACCTCTGCATAATATTGTATCCTTATTAACATTAAGGAAAACCAAAAAAAAAGGAAAAAGTGAGAAATATAGATCCAAGCACGACATATGCTACGCAATATTTCCTCATCTTAGCTTTTGTGAGACCTTTGTTTGTTTAATTATCTCTGTCTCTCTCCGCCTTTCATCCCTGTTAAATGTTTTTCCTTTGTGTCCTCTGTGTGTTTGTTCATAGTACTTCATGCACGCTCTAATAATTAGAGTTAATGACATACTACATGTAGGTGTGTGTCGTAAAGTAACTTCTGCCTAGTCTATTTTAGTTCTTGCTTTTGCCTTTGCTTCATGCAAAATTCAAAATTCAAAACAAGATCGTTTAGACGTGTCTTTGGAGCTCATCTATTTTTCATCAATTATCATTTTTCAACTATAAAAGCAAGATTAAATAAATTTTAACCCCTTATGACTTTTGAAAACAGTGATCACTCACGACACAGCAGTGTGAAAGCACCGCTGCCATCTACTGTGGCCGATGTGCAGCTACACCTGGCATTTCACCCCCTGACATGTCATGTCATATAAAATAGTGGGGCATGCCCCTGCTCTTTGCGAAGCAAAGAATGCATATTGTAATATTTCCTTGTATTTAGCATGCAGTGGCTTGGGCCATCATAGTTAATTATACAGTATGTCAGTAAAGAATTTGAGACAGCTAGGAGTTGGGCTTTGGGGTGACTTCTCCCTCTGTGTCTTTCTCCTGGTAGTTTGCACTCTGTGATACTGAAATGTTTGATTTATGATGATGATTTGTGAATAGCTCCAGAGTGCTGACATCGTACGTCCGGTCCACTTAACAGTTCAGTTCCTAAACCCTTTGACTGACAATCAATACACATACTCCAGTGCCTGAGCCCACAACAGATACTACACATATTAGCTGAGGTACTAATGCCAGGCTGAACTGGCTAAATGTACAGTAAAGCAGCTTAAACAATTCACTGGGTTTTCATTGGGTCAGTATTTAGGAGTGGATGAAGACTTTTGTGCTTTTGTGCTGTGCTGCCAACAGCAGAGGAAATTAGCATGCTTTGCCAGTGGTTTAAGCATCTTTGTTAATCTACTGGAGCTCCTTAGGGAGGTAAACAATTGCAATGATGGGCTGGATACACTCAGATTCATGGGGCAGCACAGACACCCAGCACTGGGAGTGTCACCTAACTGAAGGTGAGGCTACTCTCCTCTTGACATCAGTAGGGGATCAAATATGAAACAGAACACGTGGGCTTACATTTTCCAAAGGTAGAGCAAGCAAGACAGGGAGAGGATGCACTTTTCTCATTTTGGGGATGTCTGTAAACAGGCCGTGGGCACATTTTTATCAGAAAACCTTTGAAAACCATGGAAAAGTGTAATAATACTGGGCCACTTAATTTTAATATGCTTTCTCTTGTGATAAAGATGTTTCCTTGTTCTTATACTTCAATATAGTAGCTTATATTATAGACTACTTTCATTCAGGGCCAAGCCTAATTTCATTGATGCAAGTGTATAAAGGTTAAATATGACTTAATTTGTCATACAAATGAATTGATACACTTGTGAAAATCTCTATTTCTCAAGTGTATCCAGTTAGCCACTGTTAGATGAAGACAGCCATACAGCAGTACCTGCAGGCCATGTAACAGCCCCTGTTGCCCCACCCGAACCTCATGGTATGCCTTGATATTTAATTTTTCATTTCAAATATATTGCACTTAACACATATATTGTACTTTATTTAAATCTATCATCAGTGTTATTGCCCCAGTAAGCACTTTTTCCAATAAATCACATTTGTAACTTACATGAAACTTCATGCATGATTTCAGATAAAAAATTACAGATATTTCACAGACAAAGCAGCAGGTACCACTCAACCTTGTTTAAAGGTTTTTCCAAGAACCATCCAAGGTGAGGGGAGGAGGTTTTTTCAACCCTTTGTGATATAACCCGCTCCCGTGGCTTGAATATTCTCAAAGTAATTACTCAGCTTACAGTTCTTCATGCGGATACTTTTCCCTGCCTGATGCACTGGCAGCTGTTTTCAGTTAAGAATCAGGCCTTTTGCATTGGAAAAAGCAATGTTCAAAAGCCGTAGCTTTAAGTTAAATGAGATACCTGAGTTGTACATTAATATCGTGTTTGCCTGGAATGAGCACAAGAGGATAGCGCTCACAGATTCTTTTATATTACCAATGATTAACAAAGAATATAAAAGGATGGTTGAGGAGAATCCCTGTTACATTAAAACTGTTACAGATGAACTGCTTTTGACAGTTGCACAAAACAGAGCTCAGAGAAATTGCTGTGAATCTGATTCTGACAACAACAAAAAAAAGTCAAATTTTGGAGATAATCGCTAAACACAATCCCAAGGTAGCCAGAAAAAATGAAGGCACAAGGCATTGCAAAATACACAAGCAATAACATACAAAATAAAACTATGCAGTGCTTAGCAAGTATGGTGTGTGATTCCATTGTGTAGGAAGTACAGGAGAATGATGAGTTCTCAATAATTGCAGATGGAAGCAAAAATTTGCAAAAAAAATGAGCAGCTATCATTTGTAGTTTTGAATTATTACAACAGGGCTGTGTATGAGAGCTCTCTTGATTTCAAACATGCTCAACATCTCAATGCTAAGGGGCTCAGCAAAGGATTATCCGGTATTTAGAAAGCTATTGCCTTCAGTACAAATCAAATCATGTCAGGCAAGGTTATGATGGGTTCTCAGTCACGGGTGGCAAACACTCAGGTGTGGCTGCTAGAATTAAGAGCTAAAAATGCACTTTGTGTGCAGTGTAACATGTACTGTCTTAGCCTCGTCTGCTTCTTCTCATTGTTTGAGAAGCTCTTTGTGTACATGTCTGGATCTTATGTGCACCAGAAATGGCTGGATGTTCAAGAGGAGATATACACTACCAGTCAAAAGTTTGGACACATTTTCTCATTCAATGGTTTTTTTGTTATTTTTACTACTTTCTACATTGTAGATACATACTTAAGACATCAAATATATGAAGCAAGATATATGGAATTATGTAGCAAAGAAAAAAAGTGTTAAATAACTCTTGGCCTTCTCTCAATGAGCTTCATGAGGTAGTCACCTGAAATGGTTTTTCACTTCACAGGTGTGCCTTGTCAGGGTTCATTTGTGGAATTTCTTGGCTTCTTAATGGGGTTGGGACCATCAGTTGTGTTATGCAGAAGTCAGGTTGGTATACAGCTGACAGCCCTATTTGACAATTTGTAGAATTCTTATTATGGCAAGAACCGATCAGCTAAGTAAAGAGACCGAAAGTCCATCATTACTCTCAGAACTGAAGGTCAAATCAGTGAGGGAAATTGCAAAAACTTTGAATGTGTCCCCAAGTGCAGTCGCAAAAACCATCAAGCGCTATGACGAAAATGGCTCACATTAGGACCGCCCCAGGAAAGAAATACCAAGAGTCACCTCTGATGCTGAGGAGAAGTTCATCCAAGTCACCAGCCTCAGAAATCACAAGTTAATTATACCTCAGATTAGAGCCCAGATAAATGCCACACAGAGTTCTTGTAGCAGACACATCTCTACATCAACTGTTCAGAGCAGA
>JAQNCA010000024.1:15162875-15180347 GCA_029783725.1 Acanthurus tractus | reverse complement strand
AGTCAGTGAGACGTGGCAAGCTTTGTTTGGCTGCGTCATCGCATTGTTTTGTTGATGTTTTGATCCACGACTGCACAGAACAAGGAAGGTAACCTGAGTCGTCTGTAACCAGCCTCGCTGAAGACAAAAGGCTGATCTTACCGCTGAGATGAAGGCATGCAGGCGGTGCAATCAGCCTGTAGAGGGAAGTTCAGAGTTCAGCTGCGACCGTTTGTCGGCATATCTGTGTCGGAGGGCGTGAGCGGGTCTGGACGGAGACTGATTGTTGCTGGAGGGATGATCAACAAAACTGAAGGGATGACCGCAAAGTCAGACTTAAAAATATACAAGGTCAACTTCCCAGCTGTTTGCTCTCAGATTATGATGACAGAGAATAAATAAATGAGTTGTAAAGTCCTGGTTCATAGTGGTAAACTGCTGACGATGATAAGCCCAAAGACACCTTTACTTTGTTTTATAGCCTGTTTAAAGCAGCTGCTGCAAACAGCTGGAGTGTCTTTTTTTCTCCCTTAATGTTTTTATTCACTGCTGCAGGGTTTGGGACTGTTTCATCACACTAAAAACAGATTAACAGAGCTGTTAAACTACAAGAGTAACTTGTTTGCACGATAAATGTCAGGAATTACAGAATTTTGATAAATTGCATGAATAGATGCAAACACATTGAGCCGGCTCAGACTGTTTCCATGTTGTTTGTGTGTTGCCATAACAACTAAAGACTTGGCACTGTTGTATTTTCCAGTCTTTTATGTTTTATTTACATCCAGACTTTCAGGAAGAGAAAAATCCTCTAAATCGGTGGTTGTTTTTAATATTTGATGCTTCAACTTGCACAGTAAGTCACATGCATCTTTGCAGAGATGATGCAGGAACTGCTTCCTGTTACTTTAAGGTGCTCGCCCCATTTTCAGACTGAATGTATTGTTCGGTTACAGGAAGGCTGAAGATCACCCTGAACATTTTCCACATTGTTTTCTGAAGCTGTGGATTCATTTAAACATATATCCTGTGACATATATCATCTAAATGAATGTGGAGAGTGTGTGTACATGAATACAGGGAGTCCTGTACCGATCTGCCGTTTGTGTGACGGGATGCCACATATTCGCTCTTCCCCTGCTCTCAGCCAATCACAGGCTGCGAACCATAGCAACCCAGCCCAGCCCCTCCCCCAGCAGCAGTATGTCTGTGTGAGTCCACCTCTCTCTCTTCCTTTCTCTCTCTTCCTCTGCTGCTTTTGGCTCATGAATGCCCGCCCTGCTCCCTTCAATGAAAAATGCAACTACGCTGTAGAGAGAAATAAAAAAGCATAGAAGGACTGAAAGAAAGGAGGGTGATTCTAGCGGAGAATCCACAGGAAGGGTGGGATGGAAAAGCATCCGGGTTCTTTATGCATAAACCCACATGTGAGTCGGATGTTTTCTCTTTTTTTCTTCTCCGCTTTACTCCCTCTCTCACGTTTTTCATCTCTGTCTTCACGTCCTCCCTTTCTTCCTTGCTGTTCATCATCACATGTCGGTGTTTTGTCAGTGTGTACAGTATCAGTGTGTCGCTCTGTTGCTGTGTCATCCCTGCCTCTGCTGTCTGCATGCGTCCCTGCCCCCCATACTATAACACTGGCTGCTGATGGTGTCTTGTGATGCCTGAGTGGAAGTCACGGAGTGCTGAATGAGATTCAGGGTAAATCACAGGATTTAGTCCAACGTGAGGGTTAATGAAAGGCACAACAGGGAGGACTGAGCCTTCAGTTGCCTGTTTTTCAGTTTGAATTCACTCTGCACTGGTTCACTTTTGAAGCTGCTGCTGCTGCTGCTGTTGATTTTCAGGCTGCATCTGAATTTCCATGTTTTAAAAGAGCCTGTCCAAACACTGCTCTGACCTTCCTGTGGCTCATCTGCAGGTTTCATGTTTCTCGATTTGAATTGAAAAACCAAAGCGAAACTCGCCGTTTCTTTCTCGGAGTAAACATCAGCCCTTCTGTCGAGTGAAAAGACGGCTGACACGGTGTAAATTTATGACCGTGTTAACCACGTTTCCTTAAAGTTGTGCAAGTTATGGTAGAAGTTGTAAAAACTCACCTAAACACAAATCACATGCAGTGCAAGTGATTAATTATTAAACTGGAGAACAAAAACCTCTGATGACTGATGCAGTTCGGTCAATGAGAAACAACGTAAACGAGCTTCTGTTAATTGTCCTTCAGCCACTGACAGTGTTTTGTTTGCGGAGGTTTAGATGAGTCAGGTCGAACGCGTAAGAATACGAGTTGTCATTACTGAGGTGGCATCTCATTTGTTCACCACAGAGTTGTGTATGAGAGCAGTTTATTTAGTGAACACGTTTTCAGACTGAGGAGTGTCGCTGATAAAAGATATGGAGCAGAGACGATGGGAAGTTCCTGCACATGCGCTGATTTCTTGCCAGATTAGCTAAATATAATCAGCATCATGTTCTCTGGTCTGAGACAATTAAATGTAGTTTATGTCATTTCTGCCACTAGAGGTCCTCTGGATAAAAATGATACAAAAAAAGACAAAGACTGATGACGTGGACAAGCAACATGAGATCACACGCCCGTCAATTAGCTTATTTCCTTGTTGAACGGCTGCAATCGCTCTCGTAAATCTGTGAGACTGACTCAGGCAGAAATGTCCTCAGACCAGGTAATTTATTTAACTTTGATTCAGGTTAGTTTAGTTTAGTTTAGTTACTTACTGACTAGTGTTACCACAGGAATGAGACTAAATGAACCTCAATCCTGAAGAAGAAATGACAGATTTGTCTGAGTTTGAACACTGATTGAAACATTTGAGATGATGAATATATTTATAACAAAGACAAAGTCAGTTTTAGATGTTTTAATGTAAAAATGTTAAATGTAATATGTTTCAGAAAAGATTCTGAGATGATGATGAATCCGTCTCCTTCATCTCTAATGTTCATGTAGATTATTTTCTGCTTACCTTGAAAATCACAGCGACTTAAGACGGGTCGTATTTTAAAGGGAAGGTGTCGCAGTCAGAAGCTCTGAAGTTTCACTCTTAACGGGCACATTTGAAATCTAAACCAAGACGTTGGAATCTTGAGGTTGTGATTTTGTTTTGGATTGTGATATTTGTTGTATCTCCGCAGAATCTGCGTCTTAAACCCTGAAAACGAAGCTTCGCTCTGCAGGTTTAGTGCTGACATCTTGTATTTGTGACTGATAACCAATCAGATTGGGCCGTGTGCCCGACATTAGGCACACCTGTAGAGCGTTTATATAAGCACGCAAAATACACATATGAGTGTGTTCATGATATTAATGGCATTGGTAATGAGGTCAAGTCATTAAAGACTTTTGATTTATTTAAATACAACAAAACACTTCATTGAAAGGAAGTATTTTGATGCAGGATGTTTTTTATGTAATAAAATCATAAAATATGATAAGACTCAGTACGTCAACAGAAGCTTTGGATGTAAATAAGCTGCATAAAGCTCAGCCGTGGACAGGTATGACCGGCACTGTCGCCATTGTCTCTCTGCTGACATTAGCTGTGATGTTCGCTGTGCAGACGAAGGGACGTTTGTTGCAACCTGTGTCACCAACAGGTATTTTTTCTCTCGGCGTTACGGCTGAAATCAGGAACTTTGACTCGCAGCACTGGATTGCTGAGGTGGGACTTTGGAAGCCGTCGCTGATAAGAGAGATAAGCTTTGTTACGACTGAAATAAAACGGCGCCTTCACCCGGCGGTCGGGGCTCCGGACGTAGATCAGGTCGCCCACTGATCACAGGGTTCGTGGTTAATATTGATTTGTATTTTTCATAGTTGATTAACTTTATACTCCGCTCAGCAAACACTCCATCCACAGTGGCTAATTATTAACATTTTAAAGTTCATTTAAGTTGTGTTTGTACAAGTCAAGTAAGGTTATTTGACTGTTAAATTGCAAAAAGAAAAGCAGGCAGTGTAAAAAGATGTGGACCGGGCTCTCATCACAGCGTAGAAAGGGACAGTAAAACAAGCGGCGTGGCCTGTGGTAAATGATGAATCACATCATGGAAAACGTGATGGAATTTAACATTCTCGCCACAGCGGGAACCCTTTTTTTCCTTTAAACCTTGTTTGTTAGCTTGTTCTGATGTCAATGACCCCGTCATTCCTGTTCCCAGAAGTGCAAAGGAGTGAATGCAGCTCAGTCAGTGGCCACATCTATCCTCTGCATAGAAAAATCTAAGCTCTCAATCCGCTCTGGAATTTGAAGTCTCTGTGATTTACCACATTGGCTGGAGTTTAAACTGTATCTGAAAATGACACCAAAGCAAACCGGCGTTGTCTTACATTTGGGACTTTGTTAGAAAAGTGCATTTGTCATCACACATTAACAGCAGCGAGTGGCAGCAAGTTTTTGTGAAATGACGCCTTTGATTTGAATGAAGGAAGCCATTGTGCGGCCCGGTTGAAGTTTGATCGTTGCTTGGCCACACAGAGCACTGTTCTGCAGCATGTCTCCCACATCTGGAAAAATGTGTCAGCATGTGTTCTTTATGTAAAATACCAAACATCTTTAGTGTAGTTTCGTTGTGTTTTCATGCTACAGCGTCTGAATATTTGGAGGGCCCAAGTGAGTATGACCTGCGGGTGGGTCAGGGTATAAAAATAATGGATAATTTAACACTTCACAAACTCACCGCTGCTTCTCACCCTGTCTTTTGTGATTGTTTTGCAGGAGGTTTATTATATGAGCATGCAAAGGAACAAAGAAAAGATGGAGAGGAAGAGAAAAGAAGATCAGGTATGGCTGTTACTCAAAGTGAGAGTTAATACAGAACATTATTGTTCTCAGCTAACATTGCGTGTGTGTGCTGTTACACCTTTGTTTAACGTAGTGTGCGAGGAAATTGAGGGTGTGTGTGGCGACATGCAACAGAGCGGATTACTCCAAGCTGGCTCCCATCATGTTTGGGCTTAAATCCCATCCTGACGAGTTCGACCTGCAGGTTGTGGTGCTCGGGTCCCATCTCATCGACGACTACGGGTAAGACAGGACGCACAACAGCACCGAGGCTGGAAGAAGGTCTGATGCTGACAAACAAACACTGGAAACTTGTACATATTATCATTTTCAGTTGGGTTTAGATTCTGTTCATAATCAGAACTCAGGTTTCTTTGTTTTTGACTTCCCGCTCTGCAGAAACACTTATCGTATGATCGAGCAGGACGACTTCGACATCAGCTCCCAGCTGCACACCATCGTGAGAGGAGAGGATGAGGCGGCGATGGTGGAGAGCGTCGGGCTGGCGCTCGTCAAACTCCCCGATGTGTTGCACAGGCTGCGTCCGGACATCCTGATCATCCACGGGGACCGGTTTGACGTGCTGGCTTTGGCAACCGCTGCGGCGCTGATGAACATCAGAATACTCCACCTGGAGGGAGGAGAGGTGAGGTTTCATGTCTCTGATGCACAAGAACCGCAGCAAATGTTGCCAAATGACTGTTAACACACAGAAACTCCTCTCTTCCTGTCTGCTTTTTCACAGGTAAGTGGCACGATTGATGACTCGATCCGCCACGCGATCAGTAAACTGGCCCATTACCACGCCTGCTGCACCCGCATGGCGGAGCAGCACCTCATCGCCATGTGTGAGGAGCACTCGCGCATCCTGCTGGCCGGCTGCCCTTCGTACGACAAGCTGCTGTCGAGTCATCACAGAGAGGACTACATGGACATTATCAAGAGCTGGCTGGGTACGCAGGGACGCCGCCGTGGCACAGAAATGCAGTGCGAGATATCAGAGTGTGTTTGTGTGTGTCACGTGTGAGGTGTGTGTGTTCATGTCGCAGGTGACAAAGTGCAGGAGCGAGACTACATCGTGGCTCTGCAGCACCCGGTCACCACCGACATCCAGCAGTCCATCAAGATCTACGGGCTGATGCTCGACGCCCTGCTGTCCTTCAACAAACGGACCCTCATCCTCTTCCCCAACATCGATGCAGGCAAGTTTCACCTGCCGGTCCCTTTTTTCTTTCACGTGTGACTTTTGTCAAAGTGAAACTACGATCACAAGGATGAATTTATTGATCTAATGGATCTGTGATGCTAACAGGAAGTAAAGAGATGGTGCGAGTGATGCGAAAGAAGGGCATCGAGCAGCATCCCAACTTCCGGGCGGTGAAGCACATTCCCTTCGACCAGTTCATCCAGCTGGTGTGCCACGCCGGCTGCATGATCGGGAACAGCAGCTGCGGGGTCCGAGAGGCCGGAGCCTTCGGCACACCCGTCATCAACCTGGGCACAAGGCAAACCGGCAGAGAAACAGGTCAGTGTTGGGGGCCAAAAATCAAGTTCTGGATACCAATAAAGAATCACACGTGCTGGTTTATAGTTTGATTGTGATCTTGTTGAATCATTTTAATCATTTTAAAACGTGTTCTGCCTGATTCACTCTCTGATTTTTGACTCAAATGTCCATCTGAACATCTTGGTTGATGACACATTCCTCTGTGCAGGAGAAAATGTGCTACATGTCAGAGATGCAGACACTCAGAATAAGATCTACCACGCTCTGGAGCTGCAGTTTGGAAAGAGATACCCATGGTATGATGATTTAATGTCCGTCTGTCTCATGAGTCTTTGAAGAAGTCTGAAGCTCTTTTTAGGTCCATTTCAAATGTCAAAGTCATGGATTTTGTATTTTTGAACATTTTTCAAATGAAGTAGATTAAAAATTTTTTTTTTTTTGTTTAAGACACCAGCAGGGTTTGTTGTTAGAATGAAGCAGATTTCAGATTGAACCTTTTCATTTTGCTGTTTACAGAAAACACTTTTCTAAATGCCATAAACCTGAACTCATGAACACAGGTTTTGTTTGTTGGACATCTTCCTGGGTTGTAACTGGTTGGCTTTCTGTAAATGTGGGTCTCCTCTAAAATTCTCATAAAAGAGGAAAAATATAAAACATAATAAGAATATAAAAAGATGTCTAATCTTCCTCAAAGAACAAATCTACATTTCTCTTCTCCTCGATAGCTCTAAGATTTATGGCGATGGCAACGCGGTGCCTCGTATTCTCAAGTTTTTACGCACCATCGACCTGGACGAGCCCATCCAGAAGACTTTCTGTTTCCCCCCGGTGAAAGACCCCATCTCCCAGGACATCGACCACATCCTGGAGACTCAAAGCGCTCTGGCTGTGGACCTGGGAGGCACCAACCTCAGGGTGGCCATCGTGTGCATGCGGGTAGGCAGGTGGACTCTGGAGTCCCTCTGACAAGTCTGCTGTCATGAGCCTGAAGTGTTTCTCATGATGACCGACGCTCTGTCTCTCTCTGTTCAGGGTAACGTGGTGAAGAAGTACACTCAAGCCAATCCGAAGACCTTCGAGGACAGGATGCAGCTCATACTGAAGATGTGTGCGGACGCCATGCGGGACGCCGTCCGCCTCAACTGTAGAATACTTGGTGTCGGTACGACAAACATCTGACATTCATTTATTGGTGATTGAACTTTCCACGGCTGTCGTCTGAAAGCTCTTCCTGTTCATCTCAGGAGTGTCCACAGGCGGCCGTGTGAACCCACAGGAGGGCCTCGTCCTGCACTCCACAAAGCTGATCCAGGAGTGGTCCTCGGTCGACCTGAGGACGCCCATCTCCGACGCGCTGCACCTCCCCGTCTGGGTCGACAACGACGGCAACTGTGCTGCGTTGGCGGAGAAGAAGTTCGGCCACGGCAAAGGAGTGGAGAACTTTGTGGCTGTCATCACAGGAACAGGTGAGAAGTCTGGATTCATGTTCATGCAGCGTCTCTGCAGGCGGGTTCGCTGTGAGGAACCACATCAGCCCTGTTGTCTTTAAAAATAAGTCACTTTATTTTTAAGAAAATCCTTTGAAATGGCCTTAAAAAACCCAACTTCCTCTCACAGTCTATTAATCTCAAATCAAATCAGCATCTGAAAACTGATCCTAGTCGTTCTGGTAAACTTCTGAATCTGAAACTGAGGAAGTTTCCCTGTCAGATAACAATCGAGCTGCAGTGAGATTAAAAGCTCTGCTTCAGTTGTTCTGCTTGTCGACATTCTGCATTCGTTCATTCATTCCACTCGGCTTTCACCACAGTTACAGCAGACTGAGTCGTTTTCTGGGAGGATTATCAAAACTCCTCTGGACTTTCTTGATTTCTTCAGTTTGGCCCTCGAGGAGGAATTAATAAGGAGTGTGTCTTCTGACTGTTGCAAGCTGCAAAACCCGTCTGAGGAGAATTATTATTCTAACCATCCTAATGAGGACAGGACCTTCTTAAAACATAACTGATTATGTAATCATACCAACTGCTGGAATCAGTTGCTTCATTAAATTGAGAGTCTGAGGTAGACAAGTAGAAACTTCTCTCTGTGTTCAGGCATCGGAGGAGGCATCATCCACCAGAACGAGCTGGTCCACGGCAGCACCTTCTGCGCCGCAGAGTTGGGTCACATCATGGTTTCCCTGGACGGGCCGGAGTGTTCGTGTGGCAGCAGAGGATGCATCGAGGCCTACGCGTCGGGCATGGCCCTGCAACGAGAGGCCAAGCGGCTGAACGACGGTGAGCGCCAGTTTTTCTGTGCAGGGCTTCAGAAAATGTGCTGAGACCCAGTTAGACCAGGTTAGACCAGGTTAGACCAGGTTAGACCAGGTTAGACCAGGTTAGACCAACAGGAGCCACAGAGCAGCAAAGAAAGGTGTGTCTTGAATCATGGTGTGTGCACACAAACAATCCCCTCTGTGAAAACACAGAGTCTCATCTTTCATCGCTGAGTTGCAAACATCTGACCTGCGTGTTTCTCGTGTCTCAGAGGACCTGCTGAAGGTCGATGGGATGGACATGAAGCTGATGGAGCCAATCACAGCCGCCCACCTCATCAGCGCAGCCCGGCTGGGGAACTCCAAAGCCGACGCCGTTCTGAACAAAGGTCAGAGAGCAGAATGAGCTCACACACAAGCGAAACCTGTGAAAGAAACTCAAATGAAACTGTGTTTAAGCTGCTGTTAACACAACACGAGCCTCAGTTCTGTCCGTCTGGTCTTCTCCTCTCCACAGCCTCCACTGCGCTGGGCGTGGGCATCATTAACATCCTGCACATCGTGAACCCGGCTCTGGTGATTCTGTCCGGAGTCTTGGCCTCCCACTACCAGGCCCCGGTGCAGCAGATCATCTCTGAGAGAGCCCTCTTCTCTGCCCAGAGCATCAAGGTCGTCACGTCCGAGCTGGAGGAACCTGCTCTGCTCGGAGCAGCTAGCATGGTGTTGGACTACGCAACCAGAAGGATATACTGAAGGAGAAAGTCCTGATTCATGGAGGACTGCTGCCTTAAAAAAGACCACGAAGCTGACAACAGAAGCCGCTCAGCCCAGATAGATACAGAAGCATATCTAAGGGAAACACTTTGAAGGCTGGACTGAAAAAATCCTGCTTTCAAACCATCATGTGTTTACCACAGTTGTTTGTGGTAAACAACCTTGATGAAGGCAGTTTTGAAACTTGTGAAAATTGCCCTCATCAGGCGAGACAGGCTGGACGATCCCAGCACGGACGCTTCATGTGCAAACCGGGTCCATTGTTCGGACCACAGATCCCATCACTCTTTGAGATTTCTCGAAGCCTCAGAGCAAAGCCATCCTCGAGCCAAAACCGCCCACGCAGGGCGGGACTCTCCCACCGCGCCGCCTGTGATGTGGGTGGAAGGAAATGACTGTCGGCTGGGGAGGCTCGTCTCAGATGGGACCAAACTACGACCAAACGTTCTCATGCAGCTTCCACTCGATCATCCCTCCCTCACGTCAGTCTGACATTTTAATGAAGCTCGTGTGAGGTTTTCAGTCTCACATTTGATCTGTTTATATATGATTATGTATGATTAACTGTCAAGCTATTACATTTCCATGTTGGGTTATTATAAGTTAAAATATTTAAGGTGTCCGAGCAGAATGTAAGTACTTTGAAGATTTGGTGATCTTGAAGGTTTTCGGGTTAAATGATTAATGAAACAAAAGCTTTTAAGGTGTTTTAATACAGATCTATATTAACTAAATGTTAAGGAATCAGCTGCTGCAGGACGCAGAGGGCCTGCAGTCTCTTGCCTGAATCAGGTGGAGGTGTCTTCACCTTTGAGACCTTATGAAGATTTCAGTCGCTGCTTTTAAAGTAAGTTTACTTACTGCCTTCTAAAAAATGTATTTTATCTCAAAACATTTTATGGGTCTCTGTGTTCTGGTACATACTGTTGTATGTTACATGCTATCTGACATGTTTGAACCAATTTCTTTGTAATTTTTTTCCGTTAATGTCCAAATAAACACACTGTTTTCTTTGAGATACACAAAAGAAGTTGACCATTAATTCAAGAGAGGAAGGTTTGATCCTGCTGACACGCCTGCAAAAGTCAGGAAGTTTGAGAAGGAAGATTTTGTGGAAAAGAATGAGAAGATATTCTGGTTCTGTGAGCAGAGTAAAGAGGAAGACTGAGCAGCTGTTTTCCAAATAATAATGTTCATTTTACATTTGAACTGACAACATTTCTGTCTTCATTCACACATGTCTCCTGTATATTTAAACTAAATGAAGTCAGTCCCACAGGAATGTTCATGCTAAAAGCAGCATAAAGAGACTTTTCAAAATTCAAAATATGGAGTACTTGATAAACCATTCCTTAATGCAGTTTATGAGCGTTTGTGTCCACTGTTCTCTCATATTCTGTATTATTATTTCATGTTCCTCGGTTGTGAATTATTCTGATCATGTTCTGGACTTTTATGCCCACAATATCAATATCATCATATCAAGCAATTTAATGTTTCATTTCTTTTATAAAAATAGATTTTTTTCCCAATGAGTCATATTTAGATATCAGGGCAATTAGCGGTCAGATCGACGCGATGTCAAACATTCCAACATTCAGTCCGAAGTCATGTCAGGTGAGATGGGGCGGGGCGACACACCTTTGTCAGCAGGTAGAAGGTGGAGAAGGGGTTGCAGGAACAGTCTTTCCAGTGGTTCAGTGTTTTTCACTGGTTCTCCCATCCCAACACTGGTATGCCACCTGTCTTAAGGCATAAGCTGCTGACTGAAGTGGTGTACCCCTCCCAACGGTGGTATTCCACCTGTCCGGACAAATGTGTCCCGTTTCCCAACGCCAGGTGCCACCTGAAAGAGGCAGGTCTTCACCTGCCGTCCTCCCAAATGTGCCGGCATACTGGCACCAGGTGAATAATCTGAGTACATACACCACCTCTGATCCCTCTGATCTGTCAGTAAGACGGTCTGACAGGCAGGTACGCTGTCTGCCAGGAGGTGGCGCTGTAACACATACAGTTGGTTATTTCCCTTTGATTGAGGTCTGCAGCTTTTAACACTGATGCCGTCTGAAACTTATACATTTATGTTCCATTAAGGGCCTCAGTTACGCATTTTTTCATTGTAAACACACACTAGAGCCACGTGAGCGCGCCTCCCTGCGCGTCCATGTGTGATACATCCAGTGTCCAGTGAATGAAGCTGTAATTTATCACTTATATCCCATAATACATTCACACAGCGTTTATGTCGGAAACTGTCTGACTCGGTTTGTGAGATGTGAGTTATCATCTGATTTGAAAATGTAAACATATTTTCGTCCAGTTAGACAAAAAAAATGTCCCGTGACCTCCGTCATCCTGCAGGGAGCAGCTTCTGTGTCGATGCTTTCGTGAGACCGGGATGTGTTGCTGGATCAGCGGTGCTGCACGGCTCGTGGAAGGCAGAAGTCCCTCCATCAGCAGCGGGTTTCCTGCAGAAAGCAGCGCCGGCCGCCGGACCGGAGGCGGAGCAGCCTGCCGGTGGGAGGCGGCATGAGCACCACAGACCGATGCTGTCAAAACCAATACATGTACACTCCGGAGCGTGAAATGCAGGGGGATGCTGCGATGATTGCAACCAATTTAAATTCAGAGTCTATGTTGCAATGCATGAGTAATTAATCCTAAGGTTTTTAAACTGTAAGTGCTTCCATTGAAATGCTGCAGCACTGAGCTCCTCAAACAGTGCTCAGTAATCCACACAAACACAGTCACGATGTTCAAAAACCCTCCATTTGCTCTGAAGCACCAGCCGCTGACTCAGGTGAGAGCCTGCGTGTCACCTGAGCCCTTTGTGACCGTCAGGGCTGTTAATATTTAACCACCATGATCTAATGCCCGGGCCGGGAATGAGAATAAAGCCACAGAGTTTCAGAAAATGATAAAAACTCGGTGGTTTAATTCGTAATAAACGCGTGGGAGAAGCAGCTAAATGTGACCGTTTCGCACACTGCGGATTTTTTCACGTATTTCTTATCTCCTGGGTTTTTTCAGAGCTGTGACAGCACGTAGCAGGTCATGGGACACACATGCAGGCGGGTCGGCAGATTTCATTGGTTCGATTCTGAGGCAGCTGTTCCGCGATTGGTCGACAGTCCCGTCAGTCACCCGCTCTGGCTTGTGATTGGTCGTTCATTCGTTTCCGCTTCGCTAGCTTTCACGGATTTTATCGTCCTTCTTCCCGTTGAGCTAATCGCTTTCGGTCAACCGCTACACCTGCCCGCCGCTACTCGTCGGTATTCTCCCGAAATAACACACAACATGGACGATTTTGACATGCTGAACGCGCCCGCAGCCGGTAACGGTGTCGGCACGGAGGAGGACCCCGCCGCCGCGTTCCTGGCCCAGCAGGAGAGCGAAATCGCGGGGATTGAAAACGACGAAGGCTTCAGCATCCTGGACGGCGGAGAGGTCCCCTCGTCGCTGGGAGACTCTAACGGTGGGTGACCGGCGGTGTACGGAGGGGAGCCCGGCTCCGTTAACACCGTAAACACCGTCAGTCCGGTTTTAGTTCATCGTTAAGACGGTTTCTGTGTTTTTTAAACGGCAGCAGGTCCGTTAAACCTGACGTTAGACGGTACCAGCCTGCTAACGTTAGCCAAGCTAGCCTAGCTAACATGTTAGCCAAGTGGGCTTTGCTAGCATGTTATAAACCCGTGTCAACGCAATCTTAGACTGACAAATAAACACAGACACGGAGAAGCCGAACGTTGCAGAAACAGTCGGTGTTTGTGTGACGGTTCAAGCTTTAACGGGCGCGTTTTTAAAAATGAATGAAGTTGTGTGATAACATCAGCGCTGCGTTCACGTCCGTGTCACATTCAATGACCGGCTCGACGCGCTGCCACATCCGCGTCTGCCAGCCGGTCTGACGGCCGCAAGAGCGAACTAACGGACCTTTGGCCGCGAACGCCTCATTTCCTTTAAGCTGGAACATCGTCGTGATTTGGCAACAGCAGTCTGTCATAACTGCTGACTTATCAAATTATGAAATATGTGTGTGTTGAAGGCGTGAATGTTCTGCAAGAGCAACATTTCATTTTCTGCTCACACTTAAATATCCATCTCAGTCATTTTATTTTTCTGCTTGTGTCTAAATAATTTTCTTGTGTTTTTTTTCAGATAATGCAGTCAACGGAGATCTGCATGGGGTAATCCTCCTTCACATTGTTTCTGTTGTTGACATTTTAGAAGTGGGGGTTTTTGCTTGCAGCTCCTGAAGAGCTCAGTAGTTTTGTTCCTGCAAACTGTAAATGGCTTGTTGGGACAAGGATGCTGTAGGTTTGGTAAACAGGCAAAACTATGATGCTGTATTTATCTTGCCTGCTGTTGGTGTTTGATGAATTTGTGCGGTAAAACCTTTTCCTGTTTATTATAACTTCTGTCTTATTTTCATTATTTTGACTTCTGTCTGTCATTTTTAATATGAAAGTAGTTGTTCAGACTTGCTAGTGATAGCTAAACACAATCAGTCAGTTGATTTATCTAACTTTTATGTGTAAAACTGAAAGATTGCACATTTAAAATGTGAGCAATAAACCCAAACTGCACAGAAAAACTGTGCACACAGCTGCATTAAGGTTAACAGCAGAGTTACTGTCATTGTGGCCCGGCTGACTTTATTTTAGCCATTTTGTAGTCTTTCACAGAGTGCAGCACTATGTAATTAACTTCTTTTAAGAATGATGGCAAAACTACATCAATGACTCTATGAAGTCTCACTAATCAGAGATTCTCTGGTGTTTTTTTCTTTATGTTGAGTGCAAATTCTGCAGATTCTTTGTTTATCACTGAGGTTTAAATATCTGCCCCAACTTCCTTTTCCTGTGCTGTCATTGCAACATCCTCGCCTTCTGCACTGTCAGGATTCCTCTCTGGCAGTGAGAGAAGCTAAGCTGATAAAACTCACATTGAGCTTCATTTGGTTTAATGAAGCTGACATTAAAAAACAAATATCCTGACTAGAAGGAAGTGACGAGAAAGCTAAATCCAAATGTACTTGCAACTTTGAGATGATTGTTGGAGGGATGAACAATTCAGCAGAGGGACATAATGTGTCTGTACCTCATCTCTGTAAATGACACTGACAAAATGATTTCTATCGAGTAACACAATTATCTGAGCCCGTCGTTATCTGCCTGGTTCCTCAGGAAAGCAACGGTCCGTCAGACGCCTATGCAGCGATCTCGAATGCAGACCGACTGCAGGCCGAACCGGAAAGCTTACGCAAGTGGAGGGAGGAGCAGAGAGAGAGGCTGGAGCTGCTCGGTAAGAACGAACCGGTGGAGCGATGAAGTTACATCTCTGTGCTGGCGTTTTCAGACTGACCGTTTCCTCTCTGACACTCCTCTCGTCACTCATCTCTCTCCCCAGATGATAACTCTCGCAAGCAGGAGTCAGAGTGGAAGGAGAAAGCCAAGGCGGAGCTGGAAGAGTGGCACGCCAGACAGAACGAGCAGCTGGAGAAAACCAAAACCAACAACAGGTACTGGCTTCACACAGGAGTAGAGACGAAGGAAACGAGGAAGGGCTGACATCACCAGGAATAAAATACTCATGTACAGTTTGTGTCTCAACTAAAAAATGATACTGATTTATACAACTAAATTCAGGATTAGTTCTACAAAAATGTAATTTTTTTTTCCCAAATGCAATCTTAAAAAAGGAGATTTCTAAAAGTTTTCAGCTAATTGTGTGAACTTAGTGAAGTAGTCTTGTTTAAGTTAAAAATATAAATGCATGAAAAGACTGATGTCTCGTTTTCTCACATACTTGTGTGTGATTTTGGCCCCATGCTGGAAAATAATTGGGCAGATGCCGAGTCAGATTTGCTGTGCTGGAAACCAGCAGGGGCATTTCTGACTGAGGCTGATCTGAAGAGCTTTCCTGCCCGTATGATCACGTAGAATTAGAGGTTTACTGGCATCATCTTCATGTAGAATCTGATTCTCCTGACATGTTTGAACTTTAGTATTATTTTAGTGGAACTGCTTAAACGTGTGCTTTCTTAGAATTAAAATATTAAAAGCGGTTAAATCTGCTGTTGTGCTGTTGGTATCTTACATTTTCTACATTAGTTCAGATGCTTAAACCCTTCAGCGTGCACCAGACATCAGACGTGTACCGCTGTTTGAGGATGATAATCTGCTGTATTGCTAACATGTTTGTGTCCTCCACCTGCAGCCAGGTAACTCCTCACTGAACTGACAGTTTCTGTCTCAGTATCTCCTGCACTGTAATGCAGCCCGATTAATAATGCACACCCTGCAGCCGTGACAAGAAACCCTGTGTTTGCTGGAGAAGTGTTGCTCATGTATAATCTTTCCTCCTGGATGCTCTTTGTCTGACACAGACTAATAACTTTAGATGTTCTAGAAGAGTTCAGGCTGCAAGTGTTTCATTATTCACCTGTTTCTATTACAAACTAATCAATCGATCACTTGTGCTAAAGATGTATAAAGAAGACACATCTCCGCCCCTGTTATTCCGAAAAGATCAGATATTGATTGCATGTTTTGCACGACCAACAGTCAAACAGTCCAGATATGAAGAGTTTGAATTCGATGGTGTTTTGTAATTCTCTCCCTGATGTAATGTGTTTCGAATGGAGAGCCGATCACCTGAGCCGTGTGATCTCAGCCCTCAGAGGGCAGACACACTGAGAGCCTCCCTGAGCCTGTAAACCCTCCGTACACTGCGATCACAATCCACCCAAAAACCTGAGCCTGTGATTATACGGCCGAGCTCATAACTGTGTGGTAACAGATGATGTTGTGTTTCCGTCCTCTTCTCCCTTTCATCGCTGTCTCTTCTCTCCTGCCTTCTCGCTGCTCTGTCGTTTGGGCGGATGTTTGTCCAGGGTGCTGGATGAAGACTTCTACAAGCAGCCCTTCTCTGAGCTCATTGGTTATGTGTATGTTGCTCCAACTAACATCCTCCCTTTTCATCTTATTCTGTTTTGATTTATCTCCATCGTTACCAGCTCCCTGCATCCGACCGTCACCATCGCATTCATCTCACCCATCAGGCCATCAGTGGTTTCTCCCGGTGTTGCCATGTTTTAGCTCCATCTTTAGTTCTTATTTCTAACTATTTCTTACTGAAACACTCGTCATCCTGCTTGTAGTTTCTGTTTTGTTTTTATTCTTTGTCAGATCGAATGTGCCGTCATCATTTTCACTCCACACACATCTGCATGTTGTCAGTGAGTGGGTGGTGTTCCAGTAATGAGAATGACTGCATGCCACGACGCACACGCTGCCGCACTTCACCATCACGTCCGTGGAAATCACATTCATTCTTTCACATCAGCGCCTGTGTTGATTTCTCCTCCATCACTCGCTCCGTCCTGTTTCCCATCACGTCATCTCAGCAGAACATTTTGCAAACACATGACACAAGTATTTCGACAATTAACACTAATGCTGACATCAACTGTATGAACTCACAGGAAGTGTTTGTTTTCTACTTAACACCTTTTTATAAATGTTTTTCTCCCAAACTGATCATGAATTATTACGTAGAAGTAGGATGCTTATAGATTTGTTTGAAGCAGGTGTGTGCGTAATTGGACCTGGTGTTTGCGTTTCCCCTTTTTTAAGTCTCGTTTATAAAATGAGACGTGACTCCACTGCACAGATTTCTTTTTAACAACTCATATATTCACCTGCAGTCGCCCACAAACCTCTGCACGTGTCAGACTGAGCTGCTTCTCTGCTTTACTGAACAGAATCTGGCTTTTAACTCCAGCTGATGTTTTGTTTTTTTCTCTGAAGATATTTGAGCATCTCATCAACAGAATGCCTAGAAAAGTCTTTGTCCGTTCATATCCAGGGAGCATGAACAGTCCAACACTCGGCCCCCCAAACCTCTCTCTCCTCCCCTTGTTGATAAAACACCGCTGGTCATGTTATGGTCACACGGCTGCTTCAAACTGAACTGTGTTCATGCTTGGTAGGAATGTTAGCTGCTCTGTAGCTACTGCTGTCCTACAGGGTGACATGCTAATTGCCCAGCTAGCTATCCAGTAGCCTGAGCTGTGCAGCCTTTGGTTTTGTTATCACGTAACCTGGAAATGACCTTTAGCCCGCATTGTGGTTAAAGGAGAAACCGACCCG
>JAQNCA010000024.1:15113560-15124127 GCA_029783725.1 Acanthurus tractus | reverse complement strand
TGTGTGTGTGTGTGTGTGTGTGTGTGTGTGTGTGTGTGTGTGTGTGTGTCGGGCCCAGGTGGTGAAGAGGTGTATGGAGGTGTGGGGTTCGGAGGAGGCGCTGGAGGAGGCCAGAGAGACGAGGGAGGAGAACAGGGAGGTGCAGAAACAGAAACGCTTCAACAAGAAGGTCAAAGGTCAGTTTGCAGCCGGAGCAAAAAAACAAACAAACAAACAAACAAACAAACAAACATGGCTGCAGGACGAGCATGTTGACGTTTGTGTAATGTGTGTGTGTGTGCGTGTGTGTGTGTGTGTGTGTGTGTGTGTGTGTGTGTGTGTGTGCGTGTGTGTGTCAGAGCTGCGGCGGGCCGTGAGGAGCAGCATGTGGACCAAAGACACCAGCGTCCACCAGCACGAGTACGGAGCGGAGGAGCTGGTGGATCCAGAGGAGGACCTGTACAAGAAAACCTGCATCACCTGCGGACACGAGCTCACCTATGAGAAGATGTAGAGGCACACACACACACACACACACACACACACACACACACACACACACTCTCCCTTCAGCTGTTTTCCTTCCTTCCTGTTTTTGTGTCTATTTATTTGATTTTCTCTCGGTAATCAAACATCCGGATCAAACGGAGCAAAGGGCCAAATCTCTCCTGTGGAGCCTCAGAAATCCGTCAGCAGAAAACTTCTGTGTTTCTGTCATAAACTGAAGTTGATTTCAGCTTTTTTCTCTGACTGACTGATCGTTTGGTGCTCTGCCTGATGTTGCACTTCCTGTTTCTTTTTGAGAGTAGTCAGATTACTTCTGGCAGTGAGCAGAAACGGTTCATTGCGTCTCACATTTCATGACTCTCACAGATCTGAGCATTCAGACTAAAACTCTGTTAGAAAAGTGTGAATTTTGTAAAGGGACGCCCTTTAAAGTTCCATGTTTCTGAGTCGCTGAATCCAGATGTTTCCTCCAACATCTCGAATGAACCGTGATGCCTTCAGGTGCATCTTGTCAAGTCTCCATGTGAACTTCACTGCTCAAACCTTTCTGGCCTGTGTGAGTCAAATCTCACCGTAGCTTTTTGCTCCGGTAGCAGATTCACTTTGAGTCGTTGTTTCTGGTTCGTGGACCTTCAGTCTGACCTGAAACGGCTCAGACGAACCTCCTGACGTGAGACTGTGTGTCGTTTCCTGGTGTTTTAAATCAGCTGTGGAGAAACGAGCCGCCGCCGTGGCGGTGAAGATGGACTGCTGTTTGCTCAGGAGATGTTCTGATCAAATCTGATGATCCAATCAAAACTGTGTAAAATCAGTCAACGTCTTTGTAAAATGAACTTTTGACCATTAAAGTTTTGCTGAGCTGAACGATGGACTCGGGTCGGTCGCTGACGTGGAGGAGGCGTGAAGTCGCCTCCGTTTCCTCCTCAGGAGACGTCAACTGCAGGTTTTTGTTTTAGAGTCTCAGTGAATGTTTGACTTTTTTAACCTGTTCAGACAAACTTGTAGTTTCTCTATTTTATAGTAAAAGATTAAAAAAAAGCTGGCCAGGTTTGTTTTTTGCAGAGTTTCCTGATGAATCACCTCAGATGTTTGAAACATGAAGCTTCAGCTCTGTTTTATTTGTGGAGTGAAACTTTCGTCGTCTGCTGTGAATCTGCAGGAACCGTCACAGAAACGAGACATGGCCGATGTTTGTGTTTCTCATTTTATTTCTGACAACCTGCTTCTTTTCAAACAGAAAGAGTCTCAGATTGTTTCATCGCTGTTGTAAAAACAAAAAGATGCACGAGAGCGATGAAAAGCAAAGAACATGTGACTGAACGTTGTGCTGCAGTTTCCTTTTATTCTAACATCAGCTCATCTTTTCTGCTGTTTATCAACGAGTAACTTTTAAAAACTTAAATAAAACTGAAGGTTACAAACCAAACTGGACAAAGAACCAAAGTCCTGAGGAGCTTCCAACCCCCCCGAAAAACAAGAATAACAACAGGAAGTATTGTTGTGTTTAAATAGTTTTGGGTTAAAACTGAAGCGTCCGGCCTTTAAAAAAGTCTCGCCGCCTGACAGTTGAGGCTGCTGTGAACGCCGGCCGTCTCCAGCTTGTAGACGACGTCGCAGTGCAGGTCGCTCTCTCCCGTCGTGTCCACGGAGACGATCCTGAACATCTCGTACGGAGGAATCAGCACCTCGTCCTCGTCCGAGTCGAACTCCGAGTAGGACTTCAGGTAGGCGCCGAAGCAGGTGTGAATCTCGAAGCAGCTCCTCCGTCCGAAGTGCCGCAGGTTCTTGTTGAGGGAGCTGGAGGCGAACGAGCCGAAGCGCATGAGCTGTCCCGGTTCCCCGCTGAAGAGCAGCTTGCTCCTCCGGTAGCTGGTGAAGCAGTTCCTCTGGTTGAGCTTCAGGAGCCGGATGGCGTCCGACAGCAGGAAGTGGAGGGCGTGGAACTCGAACGAGGTCGTGTAGGAGGCCTTCCCCTGGCGGACCGCCGGGTTCAGGTTGCTGTAGGCCCCCGCTGTGTATGCACAGAGGGCCCGGAAGTGGTCCCAGGACAGCGGGTCGTACGGGTCCTGCTCCCTCATGGCCTTCA
The DNA here is from genome assembly GCA_029783725.1 of Acanthurus tractus. Lineage (NCBI taxonomy): Eukaryota > Metazoa > Chordata > Actinopteri > Acanthuriformes > Acanthuridae > Acanthurus > Acanthurus tractus. The sequence continues at coordinate 15,121,555 of JAQNCA010000024.1, read as the reverse complement.
GGGCGCACAGTTTGGTGTAGGTGGAGTGCAGATCGTCTCTGGCGCTCCTCTGGAGGTAGTGACGCTTCACTCTGATCAGCATCTTGTGGGAGCAGCCGTAGTACATGTCGTCGACGGAGTCCGGAGACAAACTCAGAGGGATCCGGATGGGTTTGGACGGTCCTGACGGGATCTGAGCCGGAGCTCCAGGCGCCGTCACAGAGGTGTTCGTCTCCTGGGCAGGAGCCTGATGGGAGATGTTCTGCACAGTCACAGGATGTTTGGAGGCTGAAGATGGATCCATCTGAGACGTGGCCTTCTCGCCGGTCTGTTCAGGCACCTGCAGAAAAACAGCATGTGGTCACGAAGTTTCAGCATTTACCTCAGAGACGCTCAGGTCTGCTGTCCGTCTGCAGATTTGAGGTTTTCAACATCATCTTTGGACTTTTTATTCTTGTTGAAGATGTTCTGACACCAGTTTCTCCTTCTAGAACCTGATTCAACCACCCGAACATCAAAAGTGTGACCTTAGAGTTTAAACTGTGTTTAAATGTTCTTTAAATCCAGGATACGACTGATACTGAGCCGAGTTTTTCCATGTGTGTAGAGTTCAGATAGATCAAGACTCTTCAATCTGAAGCGTGAATCATTTCAGAAACAACCAGTTTTGTGGCATAAAATAGTTTCTCTAAAGAGTCGATAGAAGTTGTAACTGTGTCTCATCTCACCGTCATGGCGTCCAGACGTCTCGTCTTTGCACCGAAGCAGCAGAGGAGGAAAAACACCAACGCGACACTTTTCAACATGGCTGAAGAATCACTGAAAGAGAAAACACCAGGTTCTTTTCCAGCCGCTTCAACGTTCAAACCACATCATGTTCGGTTCGATCTTACCAGGTGACGGAGCAGCAGAGGCCGATAGCTGACGGAGCCGCCGAGGTCTTGGGGTTGTGGGACGCCGGTGGCTTCTTATCAGAGCCGGTGGGGGTGTGTTCAGGGGGGGTGGGGTCTCCATCCCTTTATGGGCCTGCTGAGGACTTTCCCAGGCTTTTTTTTTTGGTATTTCATCAACTCAGAAATATGAAGATTTAAGGTTGAAAAAAAGTTCAGTTAAACCAAAATTACATAAAAGAGTCTGACTGAAAACTTTTATTTCAAAGTGACTTAAACAGACTTTCTACTTTATAAACGGTTCATTTGAAAACTGCTGAGTGTTTTTCCTCAGTGATGCCGGCAGCTGTAATTTTAAAATTCTAAATATATCCGAAAAGAAGCTTAATCTGCATTTCTACAAGAACAAAAGATGTTTTTAATTAATGATTAAATCTGAAACTCTCGTAGTTTAAAAGTGTGTATTTGGTAGAAGAGGAAACTCTTGAATTTTCTTGGAAAAAAATGAGTTTGGAAAGAGGAAATGTGAAAGTGTGACTCACGACTGAAAACGTGAGGTTTGCATTTATTTTTAGCCTGGAGTGAAACTCAGATTTCCTCGATTGACTCTCTGGTGCAACTTGTGTCAAACCGCTTTCATGAACTGGGAAACTCCTTCCGATCGCTCACTCATCCGGTTTAAGTTTATGCAGCGTCAGCACATTTATCAAACAGTTCAGCATCAGAGATCAAATCCTGAAAAGTGTTTGTCACCTTTTAAACTGAGCACATGTAGATTTAAGAGTCTGTCAGTTTCTCTTCAGACTGTTTACAACTCGAACCAGTTTGAACTTCAGTTGCATCAAATAAACGGACAAATTTATTTATTTTCACATGAATCAGAAAAACTACATCAGCAAAGTTTGAGTTTAAAAGTCAAAAGTTCTCTGAACGTCAGAGTCCTTGAACACGAACGCATCGTCTGTGGCGTCGACCTTCAGCCCGTCGATCTCACCCTGTGAGGACGAAAGAAAAAGATAAAGATGTGTCAAACCACCAGAGGGCGCTGTAGGAGCTTCCATACCTTCACATACAGGATCAAAATTGCATGAAAGTTTAATTTTGCTTAATTTGAACTTGTTAAGATGCTGAACTCTGAATGTTACGACTCTCAAACAATGGAAAAGTCCTTTTTTACAACACAACTTTAACAGAAAACCAAATGTCCTTTAAAATGAAGCTGATGTTCTTTGCGTTTGTCGACTTACGTCCCCGAAGTACTTCTCTATGAGGCCGTGTGCAGCCTGGTACACCATGTCGTTGTCGTGGTTCTGCAGCATCTCGATGCGGTCCAGACCTCCCAGCTCTTCAACCAGCAGGCTGAGCTTCTCAGTCTCACCCATCTTCTCTGCTGCCTGAGAAGATCAGGAAGAGCAAATAAAAAATGTCCGACCTTCTGAGTTCAGGGTCAAATTGAGTCGAGTAGTTTCTCTTCTCACCATGAAGATGTTGTTGATGGCGTCCAGGATGACCAGGATGACTTTAGCGTCTTTGACCTGCAGCAGGTTGATGATGGCCTCCAGAGCTCCACTCTGCACCAGCTGGACAACCTGCTCCACAGTGCCCCCGCTGGTGAAGTTGGTCACTGCCCACACCGCCTCCCTTTGAGTCTTGAAGTCTCCCTGAGGAAAAGATGGATCACACAGGTCCTTCAGGTGCTTTGTCACCATCCAAAGTTCAGTGTTTTGAGACAGAATTCTCCTCAAAGATCATTTAAATCAGATTCTGGTTTCACATTTCTGAGCTGTTCAACCAGAGGAGGGAGCAGGCCGCTGGTGATGAGCTGCTGGATCTGCTTGCAGGGTCCTGCAGCGATGTTGGACAGAGCCCACGCCGCCTCCTTCTGCACGCTGGCCTTTGGGTGTCTCATCAGCTGAGGAAGGACGTTCAGGACGCCGGCGTCGACCGCCGTCTGGGTCTGCAAGTCCGAGCCGCTCACGATGTTCCCGATGGAGCGAAGAGCCGGAGTCTGCAGGTCAGGGAGGCAGGAGACTTTGAAGACCATGACAGAACATTTTGTAGCATGATTAAGAACAATGGAGGAGCCGTGAACACATGACCCACCATGACGCTGAGCTCCTTGTGGCCCATGAGCTCCACCAGCCGAGGGATGATGCCCGTTTTCACCACAACATCAATCCGGTCGTTGTCCCCGTCTGACAGGTAGGAGATTGCCCAGCATGCATCAGACAAGATGTCTTTATCGCTGAGATGCAGCAGCCGGATCAGAGCAGGAAGCACCTGGAGAACAGAGTCGCATGAGTCGTCCTCCTGGTTCTGCGGCTGTTCGTCACCGAGCGACGTCACTCACCTGCAGGACGGCCGACAGCGGCGGATACGGGTTCTTGTTGCGACACAGGTTGGACAGCGTCCACGTCAGGTTACGCAGGTAACCGACCTGAAGCGAGAAGACACGAGAACACAAGACTGATGACGGAAAAAGATAGTTGATTTAAGTTCTGGATACGTTTGAAAATGAAACATCTGGCTGTGGAGTAAAAGTAGGAACCTTATCCAAGGCTCATGTCATGATTCCTTTACCTGCACATGTCAAATACCCACAATGCAGCAGCAGTATTATCCACCATAACGATGCGGATGAACCCGTGTGTCGCTGCAGCTGGTCTTTACGCTCTGACTTACTGGTGTGTCCGGGGAGATGCGAGCCAGCAAGGCCGGGACCACGTTGCACTTAATCAGGACGTCTCGATAAGCCGGACCGTCACCTGAGGAGGAGGAGCAACATCTTACCAAAGTCTCCACAACAAGCTCTTTAAGGTTCAGACAGGAGAACCTGAATCACTTGGAGTCCACAGCACAGAAGATATGAAACAAGTGTTTTGTCCTCCTGGAAGCCGCCTACATCTTTTATATTAAACAAGCTGATTTGTCAGATGTTTTATTCTGGAATTAGTTTGGACATGAAGGCAAGACATCATGTAACTTCAGCTTATTTCACCTGCAATGTTCCCCAGAGCCCAGACCGCCTGTTCGCTGATGTGCAACAGCGGTGAGGCGAGCAGGGAGATGAAAGCAGGAACAGCTCCATGTTCCACCACCTGAGACAGAAAACACATGTTGGACCTCTAAAGCCATGGAGAACCTGTCCAGCTTCAGCTCCAGCTTCAGACCTCCCACCTGCTGCGTGTGCCAGGAGGTTCCTGAGGCGATGTTGGTCAGAGCCCACGCCGCCTCGAACTGCAGCGTCGGCTGGTCGTCCATGCAGAGGAAGGACACGAAGCGGGACAGCAGACCTGCGTCGATGATCTCCTTCAGAGGAGGGTTTCGCTCCTGAGACAGCAGCTTCCTGAGGACGGAGAGGAGGAGGAGGTCTGGTTAGTCCAGCTGCTCCTGCCTCAGTTAGTCTCAGTGGATGGGATGTTGGAGGTGTTGGAGGTGTTGCTATGAGCCCAGTGCGACCTCGTGCAATTATACGAGAAAAAAGGGTGAACATGCTGCTTTTTCTCCCAACAGTTAAAGATCTGAGGCTTTTTCAGTTTTTAGAAAAAGGTTTTTAACGGCTGAATTCTCACAATTATGGAAAGGACTGAAATTTTTTGAGAGAAACAATGATTTGATCAGAACAGTTTTCCATTTCAATTCTCTTTTGCGAAAGATTTCTGGTTTACAAAGACGTGAACCCTGATGAGCTGCTGAGCCCCTCCCTCAGAATAACCCGGATGATGCCCCTCCATAACTGAGGAAACATGATACAGCGCCCCCTGCAGCGGCCCCCCTGCAAGAAAAGCTGATGAATGCTGCATAAACGTGATGACGTCATTACAGGTGATGCGTTAAGCGTCGGTCAGGTCCAACGCGAGCGCATCACCTGTCGCGCGTCCCCGTGACTCACCTGGCGGCCTGACAGCCTCGCGTCTGCGCGTCCCTGCAGCCGCTGCTCACGTCCTTGATGATGTCCTCGATGGTGAGAGGGGTCGCCTACATCACACACACACACACACACACACACACGTTAGGTGCTCTGCGGGGTTGAAGGAAGTGTGTGTGTGTGTGTGTGTGTGTGTGTGTGAACCGACCAGCTCGTCGGGAGAAAGCGCATCTTCGTCCGGCAGAGAAGACAGCGTGATGTTCCTCCTCTTCAGGAAACTGTCGTTCTTGTGAGCTTTGCGCAGCTCCACGCACTCTGTGATGCGTTTCTCACGCAGTTTCTGCACGAGATGAAGATGAAGATGAAGATGAGGAGTCCATAAAAAAGTGAAACTGACGCATTAAAAATAAATAAATGAACGAAGCTGCACTCACAGCGGGATCCTTCCCCTTGTTCTTGAACTTGGAGAGCCGCTCCTCGGTGATGTTCTTGGTCGGCATGATGGACGCGTCCCGTCTGCTTCACCTGCGCAGGTAAAAAGAAAAACCTCACGAGCCCTGGATGAAGGAGGGTTTTAAGAGGCGGAGCCGCCTCAGGTGAACCGAGTCTGCTGTGATTGATTCACGCGCTCCTGTTGATTGATTCACCTGCAGCTGTGCGTGTTTAAAAAAAACAAGTAAATAAACGTCTTTCCAAACCTTTTCTTTTTAAACAACAACAACAACAACAACAACAATAATAACAATAACAATTATTATTATTATTATTATCATTATTATTATTATTATTATCATTATTATTATTATTATTATACTATTTGAGGAGAATAAATAAAACTAATTGGATTTCTTGTGATAAATTGCAAATGCCAACAATCATGACGAGTTTCAGACACTAGATGGCGGCAGAGCGTAACTTGATGCAGAGTGAATGTGTGTTTCAATGTGATGAAACTGCATTCGCTGCAAATTCAAGTGTACTTCAGGGAGATTTTCATTGTGTGTGTGTGTGTGTGTGTGTGTTGACATCAGGCAGCTGCAGACAAAAAGGACTTTCTGAGTCAAAGTGATGTAAGTAATCTGTCACTGCGATGACAAAGTGACCTGAATAATGAAAATATAAGAAAACAAATGAATGAAATAGAAGAGAGGAGGCTGAGAGAGAAAGTGAAGCGGACAGTGATGGAGTCACGTCCTCTTCTGTTACACACAGGAAGGGCTGAACAATAAGCTGAAGTGGAGGTTTCCCCCCCGACCGAGCTATAATCACTTCCTCCTGATAACACACACACACACACACACACACAGAGGGTCATGTGACCGCGAGTGCTCAGATTCATGTATAAACACGCTCTGTCTGCAGACCACAACCCTCATGGTTTCCTCTGATGAAGCCCCTTCACCCTTTTTCTCACCTCACTGTCTCTCTCTCTCACACACACACACACACACACACACACACACACACAGGCCACATTATTCTGGATTGGTGTGAAATTGAGGGTTTTCGCTTCAGTTCGTCCTGTTTCGTGCCTTCAGAAGAAACGAACCCTGGGATCTGACTGGCAGAGTCAAAGATGGAAGCAGTTCTGTGTGAAAACACTGATGAGCTGCTGGTGTTTATTTTAACATGAACAGAGAAAGTTCACCAGAAAAACTGCAGATTTTTAGCCTCTTTGTTTGTTTTTTTATCTGTTTTCTGTCTAAAGTCTGCACATTTTCTCTTCGGTTAGTCTTGTTTTCATTCATTGTCACAGACTGCAAGCAGAGAAACTGAAAGACAGATTTTAGTTTTCATAAACAGATGTTGGACAGACAGAAGTTGGATGCTGACGCTGGTTTGTGTCTGCAGCTCTGACAGAAAAACATCAGCATCAGCCTCACAAAGCGGCCGGACTGCTGAGATCTGAAGTCTGGTTCTTCTTGAAAAGCTCCAGTCTGGTCAGAATACGACCGAACCGATCGGCGTCCTCTGCGGAGGAAGAGGCGGGTCGCCGTGGGCGCCGTGGGCGCCGCTCAGTGTTGATGAAGCGACTGGAAGCTTGTAAACAGCGGCGGCGAGCGCAGACGTTAGCATGGACGCTGCAGGAGAGGCGCTTTAATCGGAGCGTTCATCCAATCACATTCCAGGTTTCTTTTTTATTATTTTTCAAATCCGAACGCTGTCAGCTGTTGTTTCCCAGATGAACATGCGAGATAAATCCTACGGACATGAAACACATTTGGCATCATAACAAACAAACCATGACCAGATGTGTTAGCTGTGTGTTCGTCAGCTCGTCTGGATGCTTTTTCTGCCCCCTAGTGGCCAAAGATGCATTAATGCAGCTTTAAGAGCCGACATTTCTCCCTCCTGCAGTTTTCTTTGTGATCCACTGTTTTTCTGTCGTCATAGTGAACAAATAAACATGTTTGATGGTTGAAAACAGGCTGGTAGAAGAAGAAGAAGATGGACGGACGTCTCTTGGTCTCTTGTTCTGTTTGATGAGGAGCTTTTGTTGGACTTTCTGTTCCACCTCAGACAGTTCAAAGGTCGTGCTTGGAGGCGGTTCACCTGTCTTGGTTGAGGTGAGTGTCGAGGTCAGATTTTTGCAGCTTGTCCGGGATCGTTTAAAAGTGAAGAACATCTGTCGCTCAGGAGGTGAAAGTGAAATCACTGGAAAAACAAAGGAAGCGGATGTTCAGCCGACTCGTTCTTTTTCCTGAACCACTTTCAGTGATTTCCTTTTGTCAGGCGTGAGAAAGCAGGGTGGACTAACGAAGATGGATGATTTCATTTGTCTTCTGCACACTTTTATATCATCTGAGAGGCCAACACGTCCTTCAGAGGACGACTGAGCTGCTACCAGAGAAGTTAACAAATGACCGATGCGACAGAAACGGAGAAAAATGTCCATCTTCAAAGATGCAGGTGAAGAGATTCAGAGGGATTCTTTACTAAAATGCACTGTTGACGCACTGTTCTCTGGAGTGTGTACCCGTGTGTGTGTGTGTGTGTGTGTGTGTGAACGGCCGTGAGATCATCCCGCTGGACTTTCGACCTGGAAGTTCTTATGGTTCCTCAGAGACGCTCTGGAGGGTGTGGACGGTTTCTGTCCACCCTGATCGACTGGGACTCGTTGTTAGTCCGAACAATGTGAGGTGAACGGAGGAAATTCCACCGTGCAGGTTCACGCTTTCCGACACACACACACACACACACACACACACACACACACACACACACACACACACACACACACACACACCCACAAACACA
>JAQNCA010000024.1:15000352-15010725 GCA_029783725.1 Acanthurus tractus | reverse complement strand
TGTGTGTGTGTGTGTGTGTGTGTGTGTGTGTGTGTGTGTGTGTGTGTGTGTGTGTGTCTGTGTGTGTGTGTGTGTGTTGAGGTTGCAGGCAGGAGGGTTATTAAAGTGTTGGAGAATGTGCCTGACTTTTACAGTGTTACTGAGTCATGACTGAACTCTGCCGTCTGCGTGTGTGTTCGTACGCTCATGTGATTTAAACACACACACACACACACACACACACACACACACTCACTCTGTATGTATCTGCAGTCACATGCACTGCCTGTGTGTGTGTGTGTGTGTGTGTCGGTGGAGGTGAGAGAAGAAGAGATGCGAGGTGCGACTTCGCAGCGAGATGTGCAGATGACAAGTTTTTAACGAGATCGGGTCGTCGTCTCGTTTCCTCTCCGTCTGTTCGTTCACTTTCAGACGAGAAGGAATTCGCTCGCAGATTAACCGTCAAGACTTGAACTGACCGTTTTATTTTTGCATTCTGTGTGAATGTGCAGCTGAAGCGAGAGGACGGTGTGTTTACAGTCCAGTGTTGAAGCAAAGTGGATGTTTTAAAACTGAGTCACACAGTTTCAGACTGAAGAGACTTTTCTCGTCATCATTCAGGTGATTTTACATAAAAATAATCACTGGAAAAGTTCATCTGTTTGACATAAATAGCACAGAAATGACAGTGAAGTTTGCAAAAAGGGCCTGAAAACTCTCTGACTTTTGTTATTTTACATTTAATGAACCACTGACTGAAGTTGTGCATAAAACTTTGAATTTATTGCTGCAGAAATATAATCGGCTCTGCTGTTCTCGACTGTGTTTGAGTTCCACTAAATGTTTTCATGTTGCTGTAAATGATCGTGTACGTTTTGATCGCAGGGTTAAAAACCATCATGACTGTATGAAGCTGCTGCTCGAATCTCAGTGTAGTTTTATGCTTTTAAAAGCTTCTATTTATTTCATTAACAGAGTGTTTCTGTCTTTTCCTGTTTGTTGTAAATTCATTTTTAAAGTGAACAAAAGTGTAAACTGTGTTTTTCTTCATCAGACGTCAGAAATGAGACAACGATGATGATGTTTTCAGTCCACATCTTCTCTCTTTGCATCTCTTTGTGTTTTGTCGAGCCGCTTGTCGTCCAAACGGCAGATTTGTTCTCCTCATGCGAGTGGGACGAGTGTGGGATCTCAGCACAGCCGGTCGGGTTCAAGTGCCAAACGTTTGCATCAGACCCATCTGCTCCGATGTCACAGAACCGGACGCAAACAAACGACTTCTCTCCTTCGTTACGAGTCTTTTATCGCCCGAGTTAACGATTAAAACTCTGGTGTCTGAAGGAACCAAACGAAGCTCATCACATGTCTCTTCATGTCAAATCACAGTTTGCAAAGTTACAGTTCAGACATAAAGTACAGTTACTCGAGTACAGAGCTTCTATTTTACACCACATTACTTTTATTTCTCCACATTAAGGAGCAGTGAAACAGTTTGAAAGTAGCAAATATATCATATTGCTGCATTTTTATCATTTAGCAACCTGTTATCGAGCTGTTGCCAACATGTCAGAGTCACGTTTTGCTCTGAAACAGAAAAAGAAAAGGACAAACTGCCTGCTGAGAAACATCTCAGGTGACGTCTGCAGGTTTTTAAGCTCTGAGCATCGAAACCAACGTCATGATTTGATGATCAAACCGGTTTCCTGCCGAGGACCTCGACCTCCTGCTCTGCTAACTGGACTTTCCTGCTGTTCTTACCGTCACCATCACTTCCTGTTTGTCCTCCGTCTTCATACACCAGCGTTTTTTCAGGCTTCAGACGCATCATGCAGTTTGTTCACTGCTGCTGTTTCTTGCATTTGCATGAAAAAAGAGAAAAATCACTCGTTCTTGTCACAACAGACGTAATTACAGGTTCATCCCATAATAACTCTGTCACTTCTCAGCTTTGATCTAAGAATCAACAAAATCATGACGTCATCACGTGTCGTGCAAAATGAGAAGTTGTAAAAGGTCTGAGTTCTCTGGTGCGCCCTCTAGTGGTTCCCTCCTGTTCTGTGAGAAGCCTAGTTCAAAGATGAAGCAGCCATTTTTCTTGTGGTTAAAGTTTATCTCTGGATTTACAACATTTGTGTTCGACGTTGTTGATCAGAGGCCGTTTTTTACTCTCGGAGCTTCGCAGGAGGAAGATGTCAAAAAAGATTCTGACAAATATTGTGACAATTAGTCTGAATTTTAAAAAAAGGATCCAGTCCGACACCAGCATCAGGAGAAAAACTGCAGCTCCTCTCACAGTGTGAGTCGATCGGTGAAAATGAGACTCGTTTCTCGTCGAACTGGAGTGAATTCGCAGCCGAACAGGCCACATCCTCTGCGTCTCCGCCGGCTTCACCGCTGCCAGTCTGTCTGCATCTCATTTACACTCACATACTTTCACACCATCGCTGCAAACCCAGGATGTGTGGCTTCAGGCGTGTGTGTGTGTGTGTGTGTGTGACTATGAAATCATTAACCTGCACTTCTGTGTGTCTTTGTGTTTCCTGCATGCATCTCTGCGCTCCTGTGTGTGTGTGTGTGTGTGTGTGTGTGTGTGAACCCATGCTTAGCCTGTTAATTAAATCTACATTATACCCTGTTTAGCCTTTAGGGCTTTTTTTCTCCCCTCTGTTCCTGAGTGACATGCTGCAGACGTAGTTGGCTCGGGGCATGGAACTAAATAAAGTGCTAAAAAATATTTATTAGGGCATTTACAGATCCCATGCTTGGTCAAGGCTCGGCGCGTTGTGCCAAAAAGGCTTCGATTCAGGACCGAGGGGGAAAATCACGTAAAAATCAGCCGGGTAGTCGTGTGAAGGCCGCCAAGCCCCATTTTCCTGCTTTATAGCATCAACAGATCTGAGCAGTTAAATAGCAGGTTGGCATTTTAATTCGTCCCGATCGCTCGGAGTCGTCCAGCCGATAACGTCGAACTCCTCAGAGCCTCGACGTCCCTCAGACGCTGAAGAGCCGGAAGGAAGATCTGCTGGTTTACTGAAGCTGAATCCAGGTGGAAATATGCAGCTTCTCAGCAAAATACAGCAAAAACTTTCATTCGAGAGTTGATCCTCTTTCACATCCTGCATCCTGAAACACAACACAGCAACTGTGTGATTTATAATCTCTCATATTTATGCGGATTACAGAGACATACAAGCTCATTTCTAAGCTTTAAAACACTGTGATTTTCTGCTCTTTCATGGTGAAGAGTGTGAAAATGACAGTCTGTCACTGGCTTCTTACACATAAAAACATTTTAAAGAGTCTCCAGGCTTCTTTTTCACTGCAGGAAACTTTGAGTTAGCTCGCAGTTAGCTGACGTTTGCTAATAAATAAAAATAGAAATATCTGTTTTTGCACATTTTTCAGAGAATATCTCCTCTCTGATTGGTTGTTTCTGCACAAAACGTCATGTGATTAAACCCAAAAACACTTTAGAGTCACTTTTTTAACCTTTTTTCTTATCGATATGTGTGTTTTTTCACTCTGAGGAGGAAACTTTTGCGACTCCTGAGTCTCATAAAGAAGAGAAAAAGAGGCCGTGAAGACGAGAACATGAGACAGCAGAAAGATGGAGGGAAGAGGAGGAAGAAAAGATGAACAAGAGGGGAGCAGAGGGAGCAGATGAGAGGCGGCCAGGCCTGGGAAGGGAAGGCGGGGGGTGAAGGGTTTGTGTGGAAGAAGAGGAGGCGGAGGAGGCCAAGAGGCATGGAGGTGGTGGAGGAGGAGGAGGAGGGTGAATCCAGGCTGACCCCTGTGTCTCTGTGTGTTGTTGTGTGTCTCAGTGGGTTTCCTCTGCCCTGGCGCCAGCTGGAAATGCCTCCACTAAGCAGAGGCAGTGAACACATCATCCTCCATTCACCCCCATTCAGCCCCCCTTTGATGGCAGTAACACTATACATGCCCAGCGCGCCTCACAGATCCTATCAGGACGCCGTTTAAAGGGCGGCGGCGGCGGCGGCAGCGAGGGCCGGGGCAGCTGATCATAACTTATCGGAGGGGGGGGGGTTCGGACACGCTGACGTCCAGCTCGGTCGCCCTGCGGAGCGAATAAAAGTCAGAACAACTGAGGAGGTTTTTGTAATTGGAGTGATGTTGTTACAGTGGTTTCATGAGGTACGCTGCCACCTAGGGGTCATCTCCCATGGTTGCAGAGAGGAATGCGGTCTCCCCTCTGCTTATTTTGAACCACGAGTTTGATAAACAGAGTTTAAGCGGATTATGTTGCTTTCAAAGCGTTTAAAGTCTCTGAAAAAAGGCTGATGCGGAGACGTCTTAATACCCGTCTTTCTTCTTACTTTACAAGGGAGTCGTACCTTGCTGACGGTACCTTTAAATACCTGCTATTGGATTAGTCACAGTTGCTCTTTAAACCTGATCCTCGTGATGATCTTTTTAAAATGACTCAATAGCCATGAAATTAGTCATTAGTTTGTTATCCTGCCGCGATGTTGCCCTCATGCAAGAAAAACCTCGCCAGTAAACAATTATCCGACTGACACGGCGAGGTAAGGGCCCAAATCTGCGGCCCAGACATGCCGTGAGGAAGGAAAACAACCGGCTGTGCTTAGCTTAGCTTTGGTTCGCTTTGTTCTGGCCATTACGGAGCCGAAATATTGTCATTACTCATCGACCAAATCATTTTACGACATCCTGCAATTAAACTTTAAGCTAATAAGTTAATGAGACAAATGGAGTTTGAATGCTGGAAGTTGGTTTCTATTAGGGATGGCAGTGCAGGGAGACTTGCACAGTTGCATGCTCTGCACACACACACACACACACACACACACACACAGATGCAAACACAAACAGAGCACAGCCTGGTTTGATTTAGCCTCTGCGGTCCTCACACAGGCCGAGCAGCTCGGCGAGCTCCTCTCTGCAGCTCCAGCTCCGGCTGTCTCTGCTCAGCTTCAAGTCCAAACCCTCCAAATTAGGTTTAATCTGTGTTTTGCTTTGCCAATTATCGACCCGCAGAGCCGCATGGCAAATGGGGATGAATGAGCTTTGGATGTGCGAGGTTGAGAGGAAGGTCACGGCTTTGATTAATGGCGATCCTCGGGGTCGGTGACTCGGCCGGCTGAGACGTGGCGTGGGACAAGTTATCATCGCAGAGCGTGAGGCGGCAGAACTCTGAGTCTGAACGTAAACATCAGGCTGTTTCTGAAACCAGCGTTGGTTCATCATCATACAGAACATCAGGGACTCTGAACGGATCCAGACTGCAGGTCTGGTTTCTGTGTCATGTTTTACCAGAACTGTGGTCTCACCACTTTTATGAAGATGAATAAACTGTCTGCGCGTCTTTTACTCATTATCATAACCGCTGATTATATCATCGCAGTGCAACACTCAGACGCAGCAGAGCGACGTCTCGTGTCAACAGCTTCGCTTGTTGGAAAAACAAGTGAAGTTTCACTTTGAGGGGAATTCTGCTGATTTTACAGATCAGCCGACTCATCACCGGGAAAACTGCTTCAACTGTAAAAACGCATCAGATGTGAAAAACTCATTTCCACTTCAATTTTTAACAAAAAGCACAAAGTTTCCATTAATCCAGGAGGAAAGGGGGCGTGGCCTAATGAGATGCATTAAAGGAGGATCAAGCTTTTTGTCTTTTTGTTGCATCGATGTGGTTTTCGCTCATGTGGGCTGCAGCCACCGATTGTTTTCATCATCAGTTTGTCCGCAGATGATTTCGGCCTTTAACACGTCTGAACGACAAACGCTGATCACAGCTTCCTGTGCTGGAGGTGTTGCTGTGAAACGTCTCGTTTTGTTCCACCGACAGCCCGAACCCGCAGTAAACAAACAAGAGTTTGCTTTTATCACGCTGACCTTCATTTCACTCGAATTAAACCTGCATATGGAAAAATTCACCCTTTTTATTAGCTGTTTTCCCTATTAATGCTAGTAATTGATGAAAAGTGTGAGGTGGGGATGAGTGAACAGCTTCAACATGCCAGAAGAAGTTTGAGAACTGCTGGTTTAAAGGGAAATGAGCGAGTGAACGATGAGCGATTTAGGATGAATCACTGAATCAGTTCTGTCTCTTAAAACTTCACTAAAAATCTCTTAAAGAAGAGAAAGTTTATTTCGATTTCTGCCAACTTGGCCCACAATCTCTCAGCCGTAACCGTAAATACACAACAACCAGGTGACGTCACATGAAAATGAAATGAATCGAGTTCTTGTCTTCCATCATGTCTGTATATCTGAGGGCAGTTTGGAAGGATGTGACGAGTCTGACAGACAGAAACCGCTGACAACATCTCACACCAAACCTCTGACGTCTGCACACGATCCAGGAACCCGGTCCAACCGCCAGGCTTCCCGACAAACAGCCCGAAAAACCAGGACACGTGCTCCGAAACCAGGAGGCCATTTCTTTATCCAGCACTTTGTGTGACACTTGTGATGCCTTCACGGCCAGAGAGAGACGCTGCAGCAGGAATGTGAGGAATGTGGAGGCGTCCAGCTGTGCAGAGCCGCTGTGGCCCTTCAGCCGGATCAGCTGGGTTTATTGTCCCCGGCAGCTTCTGTCGACACAGTTCACTCATTCACTCAGATCCGACATCTTTTATTCCCCGCTGAATGCCTGTGATCAAACCTTGTCTTCTTTTATTTTTGTTGTGATTGTTGATTCAGCAGAAGTTTGTTTGTCTCATATTAGCTTAATGCTAACAGAGCTAGCAGCCGTCTGAATCTAATGTGTTTCTGATGAGCGGCGTTTTCACCGTGCATTGACTGAGTTGTATTGTGCCGTTTATGTTTTTACGCTGGTGGGCAGAACTTGTATGTTTACTGCTGTGCTCTACTTCCTGTGGAAACCTGCAGAAAATCCTTCAAGGAGTCTGACAAACAGGAATGTCCTGTCTTCAGTGCAGTTTAACAGTGATTCCAGCGTTAGCCGGCACCTTCAGAGGCGGCTATAAGTGAGCTCAGGCCTTCCTCGACAGATTTTTGCAGGATTAACATCGATTGCAGGCGCTGACAGATTCCCTGAAATCCCTCGGCGTTCCCACTGAGCGGACTGTCAGTGAATCCTGCTGAGACTCATGAGGCCGACACACAGCAGCTGCTGAGGACGGTCCGGCCTTTCTGCAACCAGAAGTTCACCTCCGGACCTTTTTGCAACCTGCAGATGGCATGTATCCCGTTAGAGTTATTCTTTTTTTTTATTACGAGAATGAAAATGTCTCTGTCGATTTGAGGTGGTCCTCCAGGTCTCGGGATCTGGTTACACGGTTAGCGAGGAAGCCAAATGTGATACAAGAAGTTCTTGCAAAAAGATCTTAACGAGAGACTTTCTGTCGAGGGAGATTCTCAGGATGGTTATTGTAGGAACCTCCTCATAAGGTCTCCATAAAAAAGACGTCATGCGCTCACTGCCTCATGTTTTCACCCCTCACTTCGTTGGACAGCAGAGAAAACAAAGACATACTTTCAAGAAAACACCATAAATTCGGAAACGATGATGAACGACTGTCAACAAATAATGACAGTGGCTATAAAAAAGCGAAGCGACCCTCGTGCCACAAGCCTCTCTCTGGGGGGGGGGGGGAGGACGAGTCAGGCCAAGAATAAATTGCCTGTCTGTAGTCATTTGAATGCAACATTTAGCTGTGATTTATGTGAAGGCAGAAAAAGCATTATGAGAAAACATTTTCCAAGTGCAACAGCTTGCAGCAATTTACATTATATGGGGGGAAAACCGCTGAAACAAATATTTGACTGGCCTCCATAATGAAATGGATATATTTATACACAGTGAATTGAGTCAAAGGCTCAGTAACGAACGCATGGCTTCACCAAAGGACCTCTCTGCCTTCTTGTAGTAAACATTGTACCGATGCTACGGGGGCTTCAAATGAAAGTTATTAGAGCCATAATTCACCCAGCGGGCCAACAGATACAAAGATAATCCACATGAAGAAAGAGAAGATCTGCTGGAGGGAAGTCGAGTCTGTGTTTGTATCGGTGACAGAAAGAGATTCAGAGATTAACTAATTACATTTCAAATAGCTTTAATAGAAAGCAGTTTTTTTAAATGGATCCACCGCTCGTCTAATTAGTGTGCCAAATGTGCCACCCTTTAATCTGCCCGATGGTTTTTCTGCAGAAAGTCTCTGAGTGAAGATGTAAAATATCTGAAGCATTGATTGATCTTCTTCTATCTGCCTGTTTTTGTTTTACGAAGGCACCGTCGCTGCATCCTGGTTCTCAGGGCGGCGCTGCTCCCAGTTCAAGCTAGCTTGATTGTAGCTTGAAGAGTTTTTTCTAGGTGACCCTTCATAAAGTCTTTGGAACAAATCTTAAAAAGGCATTAGGTCTCCTCTTTACTTCGTTGTTCCACGGCTCATTTTTTATTTTTGTAAAGGTTACGTGGTTTTCTGTTGTTCAGGTAGCCTGCCGTAACTTCCTGTCACTGGTACAAAGGTCTGAGGGTCCGAACTTTTGCTTCCACAGTGGGCATGAACCGAACCATGGTTCAGTTTGATCCGGATCGAGACCACCTAGAACTCCGCAGTTTGATCCGGATCATTGACCGGAGGAGGTTTCACACCTGCTGCTTTTGTTCGTATCACACCGAAGAGTCCGGAGAGAAAGTCCGGACAGATCGGGGCAGGTGTGAGAGCGCCCTGGATAAAATCTCGTTCTGGCTCGGCGCACAGACACACTCATGAATGAAACCAGTCACACACACACACACACACTTTTCAACACACACATGTGTAACTTCAACACGGGCGAGAGGACACGAACGCAGCACTCTAATTAATATGTCACAGAGAAAATATTTTAATGGCTTACAAATGGGGGTGACTGCACGCTGCCCTGTGCCATTTATTTACAGTGAGGCTGAGACTTACTGGCATGAGGCAGCACATACAGCAAATTCTTAGACATCTAAATTAGAGGGGGCCCGGGGTGTCGTGGCTTCGGATACATGTGTGTAACCCCTGTGGTCTCCGAGCCCCCTCCTTCAAATTTGCGTCTTCCTTAATCAGTGCCAAATGGACCTTTTTTTTTCCTTCTTCTTCTTCTTCTTCCCCTTTTTCCCAGCTTGGACGACGCAGGCGGTGAGAGAACGGAAGGAAGTCATTGTATTCAATGAGAACCTTCCATTTTTATTTTTTGTTTTACAGTCACGTCACATTCGGAGCCCCCCCAACCCCCCAACCCCATCCGCCACACGCCCCCCTCCCATAAATGCAGCAACTCTTAACAATTACCGACGCTTTCATGTGTCCCAGTCAGCGGTCGGTGGGGAAGGAGGGCCAATTGCTTATAATTAAGAGGTATTTGTTTTGGAGCTGCGGGGTGCGAAATTCTTCGTACACATGGCACTTTTTTTAAACCATATTAGCAAAAAAACTGAGGAGCAAAGCGTCTCATGCAAAAAGCAGCAGAGGAACAAAGCTCAAACACGAACCGAAGACACGGTGAACGCCGTGTTTTCTCAGAGGTGTTGATGCAATCGTGAGCTTCACGTTCGATTTTCAACAAAACTGAACCTGGTCGAGGTTTTTTCGCCTGTTTCGGGAAAAACAAGCAGTCATAATTGCTGTTGAAAATGAACATGTCTGAACAGCCATTATTGCACTTTTAAACTCATTTGCACCTAATGCCACAGTAAAAGATTTCCACGCTTCACCCGGCATATGCTAGTGATTATTAATTAGTGTTTTGCCTGCATTTTAGGTAATAAGAGAGAGAACCAGTAAAATGGCGAGTCCTCATACCAAAGGCAAATGCCTACAATTAAAGTTTACTATGTGTTTGTTTTTCAATAGGTTTTTAACGTTCGGCTGATGCAACGACTTGGCAGACGCCGGCGAGGAGCAGCTTCGGTTTCTTCTGCGGGAAAAACAAAGCTGCAGCGAGTCTGAACGAGGGAGGATGAAGGTGGAGAACGATGTCACCGCAGACGACCAAGAACCTGTCCAGGTGAGCAGGAGGAGGGAACGACTGGGACGGAAATGTCAGTTTACCTGTGAAACGTCTCAGAGCTACGAAAAAAAAAGATGTGAAACTGGAACAAGGAGCTTCATGCATTCAAAAGAAATCTTGTTGTCATTCAGGGCTTCGATAAACAAACAAACAAAAAATAAAGATGTCCAGAATTTTAAAAAGGTGAAGTTGCTCCCTGCAGCAGCATTAACCTTCATAACAGTGTTTGCAGGATTTTATTGTTTATGTTTTAATTATTGGCTTTTATTAATTAATTATTTTTTTTATGAAAAATGTGTTGCAACATGTGGTTCAACAAGGCAAATTCCTGCAACTTTATTTTAAAAAGCAAAATAATGAAAATTCAAATGAAATAAATTGAAACAAATGTTGCACCATGT
>JAQNCA010000024.1:14987235-15000124 GCA_029783725.1 Acanthurus tractus | reverse complement strand
TTACTACCATAGCGCTGTCATTTGGTCCTGCTGACACAGCAGAAAACTGTCTGGGTCACAGAGTCAGCTGGCACCAGGGCTAATGGACCTGTGTGTGTGCGTGTGTGTGTGTGTGTGTGTGTGTGTGTGTGTGTGTGTGTGTGATATGGATACACTGAGGGTTCTGTTGCATGCATGTCTATTCAAATTAGAGTGTGTGTGCTGATACATGTCAAAGGTTGTGTGTGTGTATGCATGCATGTGAGTGTGCATGCGTGTGTGTGAGCGTGTGCATGTGTCTGTGTGTGTGTGTGTGTGTGTGTGTGTGTGTGTGTGTATGTGTGTGGGTGTATGCATATGCATGTGTATGTGTGTGTGTGTTGATACATGTCAAAGGTTGTGTGTGTGTGTATGCATGCATTTGAGTGTGCATGCATGGGTGTTTGTGAGCATGTGCATGTGTGTGTGCGTGCATGTGTGTGTGTGTGCGTGTGTGTGTGTGAGCCCCCCCCACAGCTCGGCCCTCCGTCCACAATGCGCCGCGCTCTGAAACGTGGAGCCGTGTGATGACAGGCCGATCGGTGGGGGACAATGTGCTGTAATTTGTGAGGGGCCTCGCCGCAGGAGGAATGATGGGTAATTAAGAGGAAGACACTGAGAGACGCGGCGGGGGCTCGGTGACAGGCGACAGGCCATTGGCTGTGTGTGCCGACAAGCCAACGAACCTGTCTCTGGTTCACACACACACACACACACACACACACACGCCCTGCTGTCCCAGAGAAAAATGAGAAAAGGGGGAAAAAGGTGAAATATGTTGAGAAAAGTCACTCCAAGCTACGGTTTAGTCTGACTTTTGTGTTGTTTTAATACTTTAAACGGTTTATTTGAGCCGTTATCGCAGCTTTTAAGCACCAGATCTTTTTTTTTAATCTCTTTACTTAGAGGAAAAAATACATTTACAGGGTTCAGATCCACAATATCACCAATAATCCATGACTGCATGTAAAATCTGTGCGTGAGTCTGGACACGGGCATGTAAACTGTAACTGTCTTGTCTTCTGTGAATAACTTTGACTTGATCTGGACTTCAGTTTAAACCCTTTGGTGATGCCGTCGTCTCCTCAGATCTCAGCCATGACCTCTGAACTCAGCGTCTCAGGTCTGATGGACAAACATTGAAAACGAGACCAGGAACTGTAAAGACCTGAACCCTGTTTGACATCAGCTGTGTAAAAGTCTCCTGTAAATATGAGTACACGACTTTACGAGTGTGAAATATTGAAATGTGGCCCGGTGCCTCGTCCTCTCTAGAGGAAGGAAATCACACCGAGGCAAAGACAGAAGTTCAACATTTTAAACAACATATGAACAGATTTCATGTCAATGCGTGTTGAAATGTGAACGCACTGAGCTCATGTCTGCTTTTAAAATAATAATGATGTTAATAAAAAACCCATCAGGATAGAGATCCGCTCGCTGAAACCGACCCCGTTCATAAACACATCACTGAAAATAAAACAAAATAGTTTGTGTGAAGAAAAATATTTGGCATATTGCAAAAAAGAAATAAAGACTTCAAAAAGATGAGTTGAGAAAAGTTAATTTTTCAGAGGAGACAAATTATAAATGTGATGAAACAGGATCCGGAGAGAAACACGACTTTCTGACAGCGTCGCGTCCCTTCACCTCCTGAATTGAAACTCACGTTAAAGTAGCTGTTGAAAACAACAAAGTGACAAAGTTTTTCAGAAATGTTTTCATAAAAATATGTGCAGCATGTCGTAAAACTTAAGTAAGAGATTTCCTACATTTCCCAGAATTCCTTTCAAGTGTAAAGAATGTTCCTGTGTCTGTTTTCTGAAGGAAGCAGCAGTGATCTCAACACAAGATTATGTGAATGTACAACTTTATTTAAAAACAAACACAAAGCTGCATGAAAGATTGACTTTTACAGCCGTGTACAAAAAATATAATCTGTCAGTGATATGATTTGTTTTTTCTTTTATTGAGAAAAACAACACAAAAAATAATTATGTCATCATTCAGAAAAACACAAAACGAACAAACCTGACTGAAGAAAATCTGCTTTCTTACTCTGACAGTTTTTAACGGTGTCATGGTGATTTATGCTGCATTTTTTCTTTCTAAGGTAAAATCTAAGATCAATACACAATATTTATGCCTTCTGTTTTTTATCTTGAAGCATTTCCATCGCATATCACAAGAATGCGGCTCTCGCAGCACAGAAACAGGCTGCGGTTGAAACCCAATACATCTGAAAAGAGGCATTTAGCCTTCCAGAAAATCTCCCAACGGTTCCCTCTCCTTTGCATTTCTTCTCTTCCTCTGCGAAACCTTTTCATCTTCCTGAGGTTTCACCGCATTGCTACGGGGACCTGAAACCACAGGACCTAAAATCCGTAAGGTTCGCGGTGCACGGGCCCCGTTCCCACAGACTTTTAAAAACCCGTATCAGCCCACGTCTGCACATCTCCCCCTCACATCTCCCTCGCAGCCTGTAAATCACCCGAACTCACCCGCGGCCCCCACGGAGTAAACGTGCCGGAGTCGCTGACTAATTGATGGCGTTACAATCCGAACTGGTTCGTAGTGGCACTAAATTGAAAACACCGGGGGAGGAAGGCTGGGGGATGCAGGTAGTAAAGAGAGGGAGGAAAAGCTCCGGAGAGGAGGAGAACGGGGGAGACACAGGGAGGGAGAGGAAGAGTGTTTTAATGATGGAGAAAGAAGGAGAAAGAAGAGGAGGAAAGTAAGATGCTAAGAGGAGAAAGGGAGGAAGTTCGTGGAGAAACTCAGAGAAAAAGGAAAGAGGGATGGCCGGACAGAACAAGAGGAGCAGTATCACTCAGAGACAGGAAGGAGTCTGTTTATTAGATATCGCTGCCAACTGAGAGGCAGAAAAAACACATAAATCATCTTCTTTAAATCTTCTTAAAGTCAGCACATTACAGCCGAGATCAGACCGGCTGGTTCCTCTGCTGAACATCAGCTGGTTCAACCTGCAAACCTTCAGCTTCATCTGGTGATGAGTCAGCCTTTGGGGCCAATGATGGAGGACTTCCAGTGTGACCAGCAGATATCCGGATAACCATACCGGATATCAGGGAGAGGACTTCTTCTTCTGGTAATTTTTGGACAACAGTTGACAGGTTTGTTGATTGCACGTGTAATCACAGCCTTTTCAATTGAGATGCATCTATAAGTTGGACCACAAACAGCACACACCTGTATCATGTTCTGACTCAGCTAAACTCACAGTTTAGCATTAGCATATCTTTTTGTTTTGCTCCCGACAGCTCAGTAAACCTTGCATGTATTTCAGTTACCAGGGGAAAAAACGGATGCTTCCACCAGCAGGACCACACCATCTGTCTGTGACTCCTGAAACCGTCACCATTTTCAGCTCCGCCACCGAGGTTTGGTGATGTTTAGGCACAAAAGTGAGTTGGTTACGGTTAAGGAAAGATGAAAGTTGTGGGTCATGGTTAAAAGAAAGTGGCACCGACTGTCGGTCAGAACAAGAAACAAACGGTGGTTTCCAGCATCATCATCATCCAATATTTTGTTTACTCGTCAAACCGCCCGGATCTCCTCCCTGTGCCGACTTTTTCAGTTTCCATTGTCACTTTTCTTTCAACGAAAAACTCAGAATTACCAAGTTCACAGGACGTATCATCTGTATAAAAAAGTGCAGAGGAAGTGGAACAGTTATTTTTTTACACATCCTTGATTATGTCAGAGCAAACTGAAGGCCTCGTTTTGCACATCCTTGGTATTTCTCACCTAAAAAAAATTTGGACATTTTACCATCAAAGCTCTTCCTGGTGACTCATGTCCTAAAGATTTAAAGCTCTAATCTTTGGTCTGAATCGACAGAACACTGTTGTTTGCTCTCAATCTGTCTGTTTACTATCATCTCTCTGTTGTTTAATCTGAAAATCTTCTTGTAATTGTGGAAGTCCTTTTTACACAGAGATTTTGCAGTATTGCCGCATTAAAGAGCCGTTAGTTGGGCAGCGAGTTGGGCGTCACATGTTGCAGCGTGTTAAACAACAGCGTTGGCTTTTAATGTGACATTTTAACTGCTTGTCAGGCGGCTTTTTCTTAAATTACAACAGTGGAATAACATGGCAGTAACACTCATCTAACATCCCTGTTTTTATGGCGGTTGATCTCTTTCTCTGCTCAGAGGCTTAGAGGGCAGGAAGTCTGAGCACCTCTTTATTTCCACTATAATACAGACTGTTTATAAGTTCATCCTCTTTGAGTCGGCTGATTTCCAGATCTCTTGTTCATGGGATCCACGAGTTACACGAGGTCAAAACATCCCACAGCCCGACTCACTTCTTTGAGGGCCGTTGCACACCAGCGTCATGAAAAATAACCCGAAAAAGCAAAAAAGTCACCAATGATATTTTAACTCGAGCGATGAGCAGCGATTTCAATTTGAGACACTTAAATAAATAAATTTCACGACGACTGATCTGATGCAAAATTTTCTGTACATCATTGAACAAGTTGGGCTTAAGGAAGCAATAATGGACCCAACCTCATCGGGTGATGAAGAGTTCGTCATCTTTCTCCTCACTCAGCAAAAATAGAGGAGATCTTGGGTTCATCCTCTGCTTCAAGGCAAAGAGGGAGAAGAGAGGAGTTCAAACTGTATCACGGCTGGTTTTGGACGAACTTCCGGATGTCAGTGGGACAGTTTGAGGTTTTTCTGTTGATGCTAGCATCGCATCTGAGGAGGCAGATGGCTTGCAACGTGATGACGTGACGTCCGTACGCACAATGTGATTGGTTGATGCCTTTGATTTGCGTCAAGGATGCTTGAAAAAGTGACCCACTCCCAAACAAATGGTGTCACTTTTTTGCCGCAGAATATTCACATTTTGTATGGATTTACAGGTAATACAAACAGAAATATACATATCTTCGTCCAAATTAAAATCATAAAAAAAAAATCTGGATAAATGGACTTAATGGATAAATGTAATGACCGTAACTCAGCAGATTCAACTGTCTTAATTCCTCTTTTGCATTAAGAGGAGGAAAAACACGGCTTCCCATTCTGTCTTGGTGTGTTTCATACAGAGCGGTGAGCCTGAATAACAACTTTCCCACCACGAAAAGGTTGTGCAGGAGAGGTTTAACCGTCACATTAAAAAATGTCACCACTTAGGAGACTATTTCCGAAAAGCTCCTTTTTCTTGTGAGGATAAACATGGTCTGAGTGTTGACGGAGGGCAAAAAATAGACAGAGGTAGAGAAGGAGAGGGGAGGAGGTGGAGGAGGAAGGGGGTCTGTCTTTGATCTCAATGCATGTCTGCTTTGCTGTTTTCCTTCAAGGCTTCCTGGTAAGTTTCAGTAGACACCAGCCGGTCGGCTCTGGGGATCGGACGCTAATGGATCAGTTAAAGGGGCCTTTGCTTTATGGCCGGGCTAAGTGTTATCATGTGGGGTTAAAGACACTGACCATGGAGCAAACTCCTGCCAGATAGCTGCTCCTCTGGGGGATTACAGTAGGCCCTTTGCCAAAGCAAGGAGGCAATTGAGGGAAAGTGGTGCTCATTCTTTGTTTTGTTTTGCTTCATTTATCTCACTTAGTTCTCTCTCTTCTATCTCGTTTTTTCCCTCCCTTCTTTTGCTCTTTTTTTTTCTTATTCTCTCTGCACAACGCACACATCGGGGAATACCTCTCCCGAACTTCCCCGAACGCTGTTTGAAACCATTTGTCAGTTGCGCAAGACAGAAAGCCGAGGATGGATTCCAGAGGTTGAGGTGACCCCTTTCATACGGCGGTTTATCCGTGGGACCTGTCAGGGCCGACCGCTTCAAATACGACGCAGGGCCCGTCAGATAAGGATCACAGAGACAGAGACATGCCTCCTAAAGTGATCGCTCCCCGTCTGTGTTTTTGTTAAATGAGCGCGTCGAGGGCTGGATTGACAGCTCGTAGACTCCCTCTAATTGAATGTGATAGATTCAGTCATTAAGTTAATTGGCAGCTGGTTCTGATCGCGACCTGTCACACTCACTCACAGATTTTATGGCATAATTTTTGGAGTCAATTGGGAGAGTCGGTCTCCCCGTGGATGCCAGGTCTGTGAGAACGCACCGGCCTCTTTCACTCCGGACTTTTCAACACGTCATTTTAACAGCATGTGCTGTGCCGATGTGTCGCTACTGATGCGAAGGTAACATGGATCAGCGGCCCTGCTGCGCCCCTTTACACGTCATGTCAAGTTAATGTGTCAGTTCTGCAAATCAATGCCATATCAGGGCAGCTTCGTTACACTTTTGGTCTTATACTTTTGATTTTGACTTAAAAACGAAACAGTATTCTCTTATTTCCAGAAAACACCATGAAAACAATAAAAATAGCAATGAGCTCGTTTGATTTATCGAAGTTGCACCTGTAAACTCTGGTATAAGTTGTTCTGTGGTGCCACAGACGTTTGATGGTCCACATTAACGAGCCACACTGTTGCACTGGGCGACATCTTTCCCTCATTACGACAAACATGGCCAGTGTCGTTTATTTTGAATCAGTCCCACATCTGTCCTGATGCTGTAAATGAGCACCAAATGTGTATTAATCTGCAGCTGACAACAGTTTCCAACAAACACAAGATTTACACTCGTAATTGCAACTTTTGATAAAAACCTTCAGCAACCAGCTGCTTCAGGAAATATTGATCCCTGTTTTTAAAGTGAAAATGTATGTTTAAAACCCTGGGAATGAATTTACTTGTGAGTGAGAGCCATTAGGAACAAAATTTCTGTGAGATGGACAAACTGTTGCCTTATTTTGTCACCTTTTATGTAAGAGGTAGTAAAACTGTGTCCACATGTTTGAAAGTGTCGCAACACTTGAAAAAAATCGATCTGCAACCCAACGCAACTTCAGCTTCATTCAAACAGATAAAGAAAAACAGGTCAAATTACAACCGAATGACATCAGAACGTAATTTATGACTTTCCTACACCAACTTCATTTTTATTAGGTTATAATTATGACCATGTTATACAGAAAATACAGTAAATAAAGCTGTTGACAGTGAATCTGGGTTATCCACAGTGACAGGATGCTGGAAAGGATGCTGCTTTAAAGGGTGACTTTATGAAGCTGTTCCATTCACTGCCATTGTGTTGGAGCCAGATATCTGAAAACTTGGGAAATATGATACAAATATGTACAAAGAATGTGGTTTCAGGTAAATTTGAGTGTCCGGGCTATTTAATGCAAAAAGATAAAACATCAATTTTAAGTTGTCAGTTGTTTAAATGCGCTCAGCATCTTTCAGCGCCATTTCTGTATTTGTCAGGTCGTCAGAAAAAGGTGGCGTCTAAACCTGAAAAGGTCCTCGTTAAACACCAAAACATCCCAGTCAAGTAGAAGAGGGGACCTGTCGTAAAATAGCCAATAACACATGTTTCAAATTGGCCATTGGTTATAGATTGGTTTACAAGGCTGGCTGGTTATCGGCCCAGTGGCATTCCCCTGTGTTGATAAAGCACCAGGGAGTTGTGGGTCAATTAGTTTGCCACAGCAGAAATTCCTGCAGACAGCCAATTAAAGCTGTTGGCCTGCAGTCATGGAGCACGCTCTTCCTGTTGACGGCTCACGCAGTTATTCTGAGCCCCCGGCTGCTCCTCAACCAGCTCTGCCGGTGTAAAATCTGACTTTTAGTCCAGCGCTGTTATGAGAGCACTTAAACAGAGCTCCATAGTTAGCTGAAACGACTGTGAGAAAAGCCAAAGCATGTGTGTTTGTGAGCAGCCGACAGATGGATTATTTGGTGAAAACGCAGCGAGCGAGATCTTTATTTTGTGCCTTTAAGTTACTGGAAAGCTCCTTGAGAAAGATAAACACGGTATATGAAGAAATAAACAAAATCAAAAAGGGAGAACCGAGTCGTTCTGTTCAAAGGGGCCGTCGGCGTGGGGATGATTGGACTGCGGGCTGAAGTGATGCCGAGCGTACACAACGAGATGAACGCAGATGATTGCAGGGAGTCAGTTTTCCATTCTGCTTTGTCACAACGGCCTGCAAGGGCAAAACCCGTCTTCTGCAACCAGGACGATAAACTTTTGTCTTTTTCCCCTTTTTGCCTCCCAGCTTCCCCACCTCTAAAAAAAAAGCAAAACCCTTCCTGCCACAAGCTTTTATTATGAAGCCTTTTGTTCCTGTTGGGGCTGCAGACTGTTGTGTTTGTGTCGTGACGTGAACGGAGCAGAAGAGTAAACACTGGGCCGATGTGGGATGTCGGCGGATTCTTTGTGGAGGGCAGGAAGAGCAGCAGCTGAGTCACAAGCTGACATTTATGTTGCTGTGTATGAGTATGTATTACTCATCTTGTGGGGACATTCATCATTTCACACAGCCACTTTGTGGGGTCCTGCCTTCTTTATGGCGACGAAGCTCAACTCTTCATAACACAGCTCTTTAACTTCAAGTGTGAGGACTTGGATTAAGGCTGGATTAGGATAAACAGACTAGTTATATGTTTGTTCTATTGTTACATGTTTAGCAGATGCCTTCGACAAATGTGCAGAACTTGTCTGACAGAATTACGTCACATAGAACATGGCGGACCCTCGTGCTCTCGTCGATGCGTAAATTACAAGTTTGGTTTGAAGGTAAAGTTGTGATTGTGGTTGATTTGAGTGAGTCTCCAGGAAATTAATCTAAGTCCTCTGAAGTGATGGAAACACAACTCTGTGTGTGTGTGTGTGTGTGTGTGTGTGTGTGTGTGTGTGATATATAAAATGACCACGAAGCTTTTATTTCCTATCAACCATCATCCTGAGAGAGACTTTGCCTCAAAGATGAACCGTCACATGTGAGATGATCCGTGTGTCCGTCGGCGCCTCCAGGCTCCTCAAATAGAACAAAGTTGGTTCCTGGGATCACTATCATCCTCGCGGCTATGACTGCATGCATAACCACTTATGATCACTTATAACGAGCCTATAGACGCGGCGAGCGTCAGCTGACCCACGCCGACAGGCACGAGGAGCGGCACCCCGGGAGAATCCCCCTTTAAAGCCCAATTATCCCGAGGAGCCGGTGCGGTTTCAAAGGCCAACAGTAGAAGATGTTGGCCCCTGATAAGGGACACATGTGTTCCATCACACTTAATTGAAGCAGGGTTTCCTGAAAAAGAAACAAGCCCGGAGCAAAATGACAAAACAAACAGGTTTAAGGACATAACAACTGTATTTGTAATAGGAACGTTTTTCATGGTGCATGGAAATTGCTTTTTGTGAGGCATATGTCTTTCTGCACGAGTCATAGGTCAGCTCAGCACAATTGTGTGTGTGTGTGTGTGTGTGAGTGTGAGTATCTTTCTTCTTCTTTTACTGGACATCACTCGGTCTCGGAGAGTCCATGACGATAGGTTTCCAAACCTTCCTAAATCTGATTACAGGTCTGCAAAAGCCTCAAACAATGCCGTGGCGAGCATGTCACTGACGGTCACAAGCCAGAGACCTTCTCCTTCTGTTTCCCTTCTCTTTCCTTTCCTCTCCTTCCTTCTTTTCATCCTTGTGATGTGAAGTTAAGAATAAAGACTAAAGTCATGCGTTTTTTAAAAAAAAAGCTGAGCTGAATGGAGGAAAAGCTGAATCTTGATTTTGCGTAACAAAAGCAAAGAAGCTGTAAATCAGCGAGGTCTCTGTTCAGCAGTTATATCCTTATTTTGGTCAGTTCGTAACATAAAGCTCATACTTTGAAATCATTTTAAAGGAAGAAAGTGAGAAAAGACGTCTGACAGTCAATGCAGATGCAGTTATTCCTGGTTTTATTTGTAAAAGAGCAGCAGCCTTTTGTACCTCAGTGCTCACTGTTGCCCCCAGTCTTTTCCCATGATCTGTAGGACGTATTTAGCATTTACAATTTCTCATTTACGGGGATATTATTACCTCTCTGGCACCGAGCCCCGTTTTTGGAATCCCTCCCTTTAATGTTAAATCATGTGGACATTAAAGTCTTTCCTTGACTTACAAGACATGACATCTCTGGAAACATACAACCCGGGTCAAAGATGGAGCTCGTTAAAGGATTGCACACGACCACAAATTCACAGAGAGAAAAGGGGATAAAGAGAAAAAAATGTTTAGTTAACTCAGACTTCAGTCGTCAGGGAAGCTCGGCTTTGTATAACAGGCCGCGGCATGAAGATGAGAGACAAAGACAGTTTTGTGCAGATTCCTCGACAGGCCTCCCCCGTCGGACTCAGTCCATCACGAGAAAATTGTGTTTGTTATCGACGATGGCTTTTAACAAGCCCCACAAACAACGAGGGCATATGAGCGTAAGGAGATAAAACCTCAGAATAACGCACGCAGTACTTTCCTCCCTCTGATGTTAAATTAAGACCACGTTTTTTAAAAAGGTCAGCTATGATTAAACGCTGTGCGTGCACAAACTGTTTTTCCCCTGTTTTTTAGTGGCACCTGACTGATGTAACCTTGGATCTTTATTTTAAAAATTTCTTATCAACAAATCATCCCTTTCTTCGTCACGATTCAGGCGTTCACGTTCTGTCTTTAATTAGCGCACAACAGACGAATGTAGCACAAAATAAATACACATCATTCAGTCAATGATTCTCACCTATAAAGTACAAAGAAATCTCAAATTGACTTCCAGCAGTCAGTCGGCTTCGGCGCACTGTTTGTCTCATTAACTGCAGTTTGTATCCCATGAAACCTGCCGGTGGGACACTTAATGACCCCACAGACGAGCAAATTACAGAGTTAATATACTGATCTTTAATTAGACTTTACAAGCAGTCTCGGATTTGGAAAAAGTTATTTTAAAGCCTTATTTTTCCATAGAAATTCAATAGACGAGACTGTTCATGGGACACGTTTACACATCTCATAAGTGGTCAATAATCCCATTTGCCTCATTTGGAGCCTTTTTTTCTCTTCTTCTTCTTCTCCTCTCTCTGCTATAATGCCCGACATCATGATGCAATTTGGGTTTTTTTAATCACCGTTTTAGCAGTTACAGCGCGGCTGTCCGATTTCCTGCAACAAAAGTGTGTAGCGCCATTAGCGCGAGTAATTCCACACAGCAGGCCTCCAGTTGTGCATGGGATCGGGGGGGGGGGGAAACAACAGGGTGCACAATGGAAAACCTGAGCTAATGTCCACGATCGTCTCACGTTGTTGTGGTTGTTTTCTGGGGGCAAGTAAATTCTGGGGACGTTATTGGGCAGAAATACCCTCCGATGGGATTCAATCCGCCTAGCTCTGGTGTTATGCGAAGCGTTAGTGTGTGTTTGTGCTGAATTTCAGGTGTGTTTAGCGTTACGCCGAACGCTGCAACACATGACAGTCCCGTGAGATTTTCCTAAAAGGGTCTGCAGGAGTGTTGAGAAGTTATCCCAAGGTCACGGCCGTGAGTCCCGGTCGACCTCAGGGGAGCTCGGTGCAGCGCTGGGATGGTTTGCTACCGTGTCACCGTTACGTTAAAAGATGTCAAGGTCTGACCTTTTTTTACACATAGAATCCCCCTCTTTCTTCTCTCTGCGTTGGCCTGCGCGAGTCACTTTATGGACAACCACGCACCTACAGTAAAGTGTATTTTTACACAAACCCAATGCCATATGTCTGACAACACGCAGGCCTAACCTCACCGTTTTGGCTTAGCTCCGCGTCTTCAGTCCGACGTGAAAGAAGTAAAACAAGCAAAGCCACGCAGCAGGTCAGATATTGAAAAATCGTGCACTTATAAGAGTGAAAAGCAAAACAGAGAGAATTCTTGTCCCGTTTTAAACTCCGTCTTGTATAAACGTAGCCAGAGCCGGGGTGATATCTGATAAAATAGATCAAAATTACATTATTGGCTTTTATAGCCCACTGAAAACATAGCCCGAAGGTATGCTATTTGGCAGAGAGCAGCTCGTAATATGTCTAAGAATTGTTACCATCTGGCTGGACTGCGGGGAATGCTTCTCTCTTAAAAACCTCAAAGTCAAAATGATACAAGTAAAAAACCAGCATTCATAACCAGGTTGGCTTTTTTTATGGACGCCTGTCCACATCGATTTGGCTCCACGGCGTCTTGAAGATAACTCATGCTATTTAGAAGGAATCTTTCTTTTTTTTATTATTTTTCCCCGTCTAAAAGTGGCTTTCACCTTTTTTCCCAGGATGCCACGGCGTCTGAATGTAGGATTATTTCTTCAGCATGGCGATTCCTGCCTCACAGAGGAGTTGCTGTTGGTGAATTTTTAGTATTTTTGTTCTCTTTACAGAAACAGCTGGTTGTAAAGATAAGATAAGATGATAAGTTATGAGTTTGGGTTTTATCGATAAAACCTCCCCACAAACTCACAGACACAGAAACCTTCGGTGTGAACAAAAACAAAGTTATGCTCTGACATTTTAACCCCTTTTTTCGGAGCTACGCCCCCTCTAATCGCACTCCTGTACACAGTTTCAGCCCCCATTACCTTATTATGAGATTACAATGTCAATGTGCTCAGAACTGTGACAATTACAGTAAGTGGTGGAGTAATTTTCAGCGTTAAATGGGCTCTTTGTGTGCAACGTTGCTGTGTATTTTTTTTCACGGCCCGTCATTGGTCGAAACAAAACGTTCTGGTGTCGAGTCAAAAAAAAAAAAAAATCATGAAACTCCCTGTTTGATAAGAGCGGCAGGTTTTCGGACGAACGTGTTTGTTTTGCAGCATTTTAAAAAACAAAAGAGTTTTTCCATGTCAGCAAACACACTGACAGGCTGCTGCCATGGAGCAGGAATCCCTGAGTGTGTGTGTGTGTGTGTGTGTGTGTGTGTGTGTGTGTGTGTGTGTGTGTGTGTGTGCAGAGGCCTGTGGCATATGAAACATGAGTCACTGTTTAACAGTGT
>JAQNCA010000024.1:14911544-14922664 GCA_029783725.1 Acanthurus tractus | reverse complement strand
CACCCCCCCCCCCCCCCTTGCCGGCCCCCCACACCCCCACCCCACACCACCATTATCCAAAAAAAAAAAAAAAAAAAAAAAAAATGGCACATGGGAAAAAAATAAACAAGAGACTGAATGTAAAAATGGGTCACAGCACTCGCTGCTGCACACCTAATGCACATCTCACTGTCTGAGGACTCCAAGGCATCTTCAACACAACTGTTTACAGCCAAAAGTAAACACACACACACACACTCACTCACGCACACACACACTCACACTCACTCACACACACACACAAAGAAAAAAAAGAAACTTCCAAAGCTTTGATAGAAAACCCAGGAATGCAATGCCTCCGGTGTCTTGTTGAGCGTGAACACAGAAAAGCCCTTTTTACAGATTTTTTTTTTTTTGTTGGTTTTTTTTTTTTTGTCTTTTTTAATCGACAGTCTTGAAACTGCGTCGAGCTCAAATATGCACCTTGTTGGTTTTCGTCTCCTCGTCGTCGTCGTCGTCGAACGATTCGATCTGTGAGGAGAGAAAAAAAACCGCCGGCCAGATCCAACACAAAACACCAAAACAAAACTAAAAAAGTCAGTGGATTTGTCCCCCCCCACCCCCCCCCAACCCAGGCAGGTTTCTCATGTCCGGATCAGTGGATGGACACCCGCCCCACCCCCCCGCCCTCCCCCCGGTTTGTACAGCATGTTTTCAGTCCACGAAAAAAGCAGCAACAGGTTCTGCTGGTAAATCAGAAGCCGCGGGACTCAGTTTGTGGGATCCGCCCCCCCCCCCCCATATGGAGGCGAGCTGTGGCATCACTCCCATCACTCGCCCCCCCCCCCACCACCACACCGAGCTGCTGCTGCAACAAAAAAGTAAAGAGCCACAGGTTTGAAGAGAAGAGCGAAGGGATGCGACACGTTTGCAAAAAAAAAAAAGGGAAAAAAAAATAATGTTGGGTTTGAAAACCTTTTTTTGTTGGGATTTTTAATGTACAGTCACTTGAAATAATAATACTAAACTGAATACACATTTCATCACAGAATCTTTTTAAAAAAAAAAAAGAAAAGAAACACTCTTTAAAATGTAAATTTAAGATTCGAAACAAACCGAACCGCCACATGAACCGTTTCCTCGGCTGGAAAAAAAAAGGACGAAGCAGAAGATATGAGAGTCTGAAGACACGTGGAAAACTCGTCACAGTTCAAGAAGAACAAGTTCCTTTTTTTAACTTTGACAGGATAAAACTTCCCCACAGAAAGTTCCCAGAATATTCCGACCCTCGCCAAACTCAACATTTAGATTTTATTGATACAAATTTACATGATAAACCGTCTGTCAAACAGATAAAATACTCTTTTTTTTAATGAAACAAAATGCCCCCATTTAAAAGAACCAATGAGAGACTTCTGTGTCTTTTCTGTCTTAATATAGAGGATGCCAATGTGATTTAAAAAGTGCATAAGAGCAGCAGCAGCATTGCTGGGACAGTGTGGGACAAAAGACAATAATAATAATAATAATAATTAAAAGAAAAAAGAATTCAATTTAAATTTAAACAAAAGGGAACATTTTCCATCATGTGACTAAAGATTCTCAGGCGACCCTGTTTAAAAAAAAAATGTCTTTAAAAACAAAAGACCTAAACAGAAAAAAAAGGAAGTGTTACCTGTCAATGTTTTGTATTATTTGAAGCTCTGACAGACTCATCGCTCGCTCCAGAGAACTAAACGTTTGAAAACGTTTGATATGTCGGCCGGTGATCGACCCGGTGACGGCGTCGCAGCCCAACACTGAAGATATTATCAATAAAGTAAACATAACTAAAAAAAAAAAAATTGCACTCAAGGCAACAACCAGGATTTTGTTTACATATATATATATATAAAAAAACATCATGTATCCCATCACCTGCGTTGGTTCGACTCTTCAACACCTTTTTTCTCACACAGAAGCTTCGCAGCCGCCGTTTCATCGGAGAAAAGTCCGTTTTTCTCCCCGAAGCGTTTTTTCGATTGGCATTTCTCATATGTGTACATCGCTAGCTTAATGTTTGACGACTACCGCTGCTGTTTGTTAGATCCAATCACCTTATTTTACAACTGATATCGCTCGATTGGACAGATTAATGCAACAGCAGAAAGGAAACACCGAAAAACGACAACGAAAAGAGGAAAAAGTAAAAACAGCAGTAATAAAAAGGAATTATTGAAATAATTTATCTCTTTGTCTGTCTCGATCGTGTTTAGAAATGAACCCGCCGGATCACTCCAAACGTAGGCACAGTTTAAAACAAAACATAAAAAAAAGGTAAAAATCAAAAAACAAAACAAAAACACGCCATCGTTCGACCTTTTGTTCTCTGCGGTCCAGAAGCAGTTTGACATAAGTTATCTCGTGAAGAAGGTGAAGAAAAAACAAAAACAAAAAGAGAGAGAGAGAAAACAACAAGATGACAAAGTGAAAGTTACGGCAGCAGCAGAAAATGTGAAGTTCCAAAGACTTTTTTTTGTTGTTTTTGCATACAGTTGTATCCTTTGCTCACGTAATAGATGCTTGTAGTTACTGTAAATACATTGGCAATGGGAGCACGTTCGTATGGTTAAAAGACTCGCCACTTGGCTCACATTTACTTTATATATATAGAACTTTATATATCTTCAGTTTTGGCAAAGAGATGGAAATATTTTTCCTCTTGAATGATTCGGAATGAAAGATGAGCGGTGGGGGTGGAGGGGTGGAGGGGTGGAGGGGTGGAGGGTGGGGGGGGTCCTGAAATGACCGGGATGAACTCTGGAGAAGAAACTCGGGAGTCAAATCTCTTCGAGATTCGCCTCGTTTCTGCCCGACGACGGTGAAAAGAAAACGTCTTCTTCTTCTTCTGCCTCCTCCTCGTTTTTTTTTTTTGCCCCCCGCCGCCTCCCGACACTGATTGTGGCCAGTCTCTTTTCTTTACAGTGTATGATACACGTAATGGGGGTTGGGGGGGGGCAGGCAGGCAGGCAGGCAGGCAGGCAGGCGAGAGGGTGCAGAGCGAGTGGAGGGGTTTTTTGGAGTCGAGTCGGACCGAGGTGGAGCTGCTCTCGGCTCAGACCATGGCACGGTACGGTCCCTGCATCTTCAGGAACTGGATGATGAAGGAGGGGCCTCCGGCGACGATCTGCGGCGGCAGGTGGCTGAGCGGACAGTTCTCGATGCTCATGATGGACAGCTTGCTGCAGAGCGCCAGCTCGAACGGGAGGCTGTGCAGGTTGGGGTTGTCGTTGAGGTACAGCTCCTCCAGGTTCTCCAGTGTACCTGAGGACACACGTCAGATCCTGTTAGCCGAAGCAACGGCCGTTTTCTGACGACGTGCTCTGAGATTCAGAGACTCTGAGTCAATAAAATATGATTCTGGGGAATAAAAGAGAGTCGCTCGCCTGCCTCGATGCAATAAATCCTTTAAAACCCTGAACTTTGTCCAAAAAAGGCTTTGAAAAGGTCCATTTGACCCCCGGGGATCATGATCATAATCCCCAGGGGACAAATGGACCTTTTCAAAGCTCTGCTAAGAGTCAAAGTTACTGAGGAAACTTGTTTTTATGAAGCAATCAACTGCATAAACTAAAAAAAGCTACGACTTATTTGTAATTTGAGACTTTGGAGACATTTTGGAGGTCAGCTGACTTCAGCACGTGTGTAAATATAAACAGTGTGTCGGTCATATAATCAGAATATCATGAAAAAGTTGATTTATTTCAGTTCTTCCATTCAAAAAAGTGAAACTTGTATATTATATTCATTCATTACACACAGACTGATGTATTTCAAATGTTTATTTCTTTTAATTTTGATGATTATTACTGAAAACTAATGAAAACCCTGAATTCAGCGTCTCAGAAAACTAGAATATTGTGAAAAGGTTGAATACTGAAGACACCTGGTGCGACTAATCTAATAAGTCTAATCAGCTAATTAACTCCAAACACCTGCAGAGGCCTTTAGATGGTCCTCAGACAGCGTGCAGGTCTTTTGAAATGTGGCTGGAATGACTTCAGTTTGGATTAAACTGCTGTTTTGTGTTAAATTTCAGGGTTTTTTTTAATGTAATAATCAATTCTGGCAGAATTATTCACCAAAATTCATGATTGTTCTCTTAGAAAAACAGCCTGCTTTCATGAACATCCATCACTTCAGAACTTGTGGACACAGGATCCAGTTTTTGGACGTTTTCTGATGCCCTGAACGCATCACCGGTCTTAATGCAGTTCTTACCAATTTCCTCGGGAAGGTGCTGCAGCAGGTTCTCCCCCAGACCGAGGTGGGTGAGGTTGGTGAGGTGCCCGATGCCTCTGGGTAACGTGGTCAGCTGATTATTCGTCAACACCAATTTCTGATGAGTAAAGAAGAAGAAGAAGAGCAGAAGAGGAGGGTTACGATTCGTTACCTACGTTCTTTTCTGCACAAAAACAACCTGAAGCTGTTAAAGTTTGGATGCTGAGGATGTAAACAAACTTTCTATCAGCTGAAACCGTTTTTTAAAGGAGATTCTGATGATGTTTTCTGCATCGAGGGAATCCCAGAGTCCCACAAAAATCCTCAGGTGCACAGAACTTAATGTCTTTGTAACTCACCTGTAAATCTTTAAGATAAGCGATTTCATTAGGTAGACATTCCAACTTGTTCTCCTCCAAGTCGAGCTCCCGTAGCTTCCTCAAATTCCCAATACCATGTGGTAACTTCTTGAGAAGGTTATTGGACAAAATCAAAACCTGTTGAGACAAGTTTTTTTATGATCAAAAAAAAGAGAGAAGATCTATGGTGACAGTCTGACATCAGGAAACAGGCAACAACACATCCACCCCTGACACAGAAGCACCACACCTTCTTTTTAAATGATGTGCAATAATCCGTCTTAAAACTGGAAAACTCTCAAACGTCTCAGCAGCCGTCGTGCACTTTCAACCCAACCCTGAACTTAAAACCATGAGGAAACCTGAGAGAAGCTCTGCACGTCCGTGTTTATGTACCAGAGTTTGGCGTCAACGCTGATTTCCCTCTAAATCGACTCCATTTCCTTTAATATCCTTTAAATTTAATAGCAACTGATCATGAATAACTTCTTGACAACAACGAACAGTTAACTTGATTATGAAACAGATCTTTAAAAGTAATGATGCTGAAAACGATACAGAAAACCCTCAAACCTGACATGTTACTGAAATCCACAACGTTTAAATTAACAACTGAACAGTTTTAGAGATAATATAAAAATCTTCCACAGTGACAATGAATAAAAAGGTAACAATTTTAAAATTAAATCACAAAAATGTCAAAAAACAATGAAGTAATGATAGATTTAGTGTTTCAACACAGACAAGAAAAATAATAGAAAATAATAACAATGGTTATTTTAAATAACCTTTTTGTTGCAGAATATGGATTTCTGCATTTACAAGATACACTTGAACACACCACGAAGTGCAAACTCTGATGTCAAACCCTGTGAGACAGTTAAGAGGAAGGTATTAAATTGGAAAATCAGCCTTTTTTAACTTCCCTCTGCTCAAACTTCCAAACTATTTCACCTCAGCTGTGAAAAAACACGTTATTTATTTTAGTTTTTAAGAAGAAAACCTGAGCTGATGAAGACGAACTCACCTCCAGAGAGACTAAACCACAGACGTCCTCTGGGATCTTGGTCAGCTGGTTGGTGGCCAGGTTCAGCTCCACCATGCTCGTCCATGTGCCAAAGTCCAGCGGCAGAGAAGTCAACTGGTTGTCCTGAAGAAAACAACGACACACAGTTATTAGCACCTGAAGTGACGAATCGGAGGGTCGACACGAGGGCGGCGCTGTTCGAGACGCCGGCTACGTCACCTGGAGCGAGGAAACAAACGCTCCACGAGTGTTTTCTGGTAAAATAAAACACATGGCATCAGGATACGTTTAAATCCAGTGAGGACAAACAACAAGTTCAGGTGTTTTTAAAGTCGGCAGGTTCAAACTCCAGCAGACGAGCCGCTCAGGGAGCCTCAGTCCGGAACAAAGGTTGATGTAAATGTGAGCAAACAGACGCAGAGTTGAACTGAAGTGACACAACTGCTCAGTTTTCTCACCATAACTGACCTGCAGAGTCCGAGAGCCACTGAAGTTATAAACATGAGCATGTCTCGTATTTTCCAAACGCTAATGACACTGTTGATAGTTTTAGATAATTTAAGATGTTCCAGAAACATGAGCAACGCTCTTATCACCACAAACAAAAATCATTATTGTTATTTACTGCTAAAGACATTACGAACACTTGAGGAGCAAAACATACAATCTGTTCATGTCTAACACACAAACCAAAATCTGCAATTAAATATTCTGATTGCAGACAAACGTAATGAGCGTGTGCCATCAAAGTCGAACTCAGGAAAGTTTTTGCATTCAGATGTAAAAGTGAATAAACAGAATCATTAAAGATGTTTAATTTCTTTGGATAAAACTGGTAAATTCAAGCTGAAGCTGGTCAGTTTTCACGCCGAACTGAAAGAATCAAGTATAAATTTAAAAATTCTCTTTTCAAATTTCATGTAAAACAAAAGCTAAACTCACAAAACCAAAAATACATATTTTGGTTCTTCATTTTAGAATAAATCAATAAAAACGTACCAATACTTTCCCTTTTCTTCTTTATTGTTCTGTTCATTTCACATCTTAAGAGTCTCAGACAGTTTAATAATAAATCTTCTCAACACATTTGAACAAATGAACAACTCTAACACCTCCTTTTCTCTTTCTTTCCCTCTTATATTCCACACTTCCACTCGTCCAGCCACAGAAATGTTCTCCAGCTTGTTTTGCCAGGATTTTATTGTCGGTTTGTGTTAAATTCTGTTGAATCCTTCTTATCAGGCTCCTAAAGTTGCTTTTTTGATAGTAAAATTTTAACAAAACATATTTTGTCTTATTAGATATTGGCTTTAAAACCTCAATTTACCGGTTTTACGACCAAAATTCTTTAGTTTTTTCATTTTATCTATCACTCGTGTGGGTGCATAATTGTTGTTGGACATGAAAAAGCTCAGGTATGATAAGAAGGTGCAGTTCAGCCTCTCATGTTACTACAAGCTGCGTTCACTGAAGATATTTCGACAAGCCGCAGCAGGAAAAATCACACGTATAAATAATAATAAAAAAAAAAAAAGATTGAATTCCATTTAGCTGCTTCAGTTTCAGGGTCTGGTGTTGTGTTCACTGTCCTCTCGCTCCCTGGGACCTCTGAATACTGCCGTGTACAACATGTGCGAGTCAGAACAGCAGACAGACGTGTAAACACACCTTCATGTTGAGTTTGCTCAGAACTTTGGCCCTGGAGAAGATACCAAAGGGGATCTTGTTGATGCGGTTGTGCTCCATGTTGAGGGAGTAGATGGTGGAGAACTGGGACGGTCCGCCCACCGGGTACGACTGGAAGCAGTTCCTCGCCAGCGTGAGGCTGGTCAGGTTGACCAAACTCGACAGCAGACCCTTGAACAGCACAGAAACAGAGACTTGTGTGATGAGAGCAGAAACTCAAGGCTTTTATGTTCACTCTGGACGCGCTGAACGAAATAATTTGAAATGACGTTTGTTTTCATTTCCACGTACCTCTGGCAACACTGAAATGTTGTTGTTTTCGAGATTTAGCTCCTCCAGTTCTCGACATTTGGCTAATGATCTGGGGATGGCCGACAATCTGTTGTATCTCAGACCTAAACGGTTTATGCTCGCCAGGTTGCCTGCAAGAACGAAAGCAAAACACATCTTCAGTAAACTCTTTCTTTTTCTGACAAAAATCATGCATGAAATATTCAAAAAGACACAATAACTTTGCTCTCGGAGTCACCTATAGTCTCTGGGAGGTCCAAGAGCTCGTTGTGCTGCAGGTCGAGGTTGGTTATCTGTGTGCAGTTCCCAATCTCCTTGGGTAGGTGCTCCAGCTGGTTGTGGGCAACATCCAGAGTAATGAGGTTGCATAGCTCCCCTGCAGAGAAGATGCACACCGTTTGTCTCATTTCCCCTTTACAGACTGATGGCATTGTTGCAGCTTTAAGGAATATTTACCAGGTTTTACAGGCAGATTATATTACAATTAAAGGGGGCAGCTGATATGACTATTTCTGTGAGTGTAAATTACGAAGGGTGTGTATTCAAAAACCAGAAGTTTGCAGGAATGTTGTGACAAACAGATAAGATGTGCAAAATACACTAAAAGCTTCAGAAAATGCAACGTTATCTGAGTTTCTCCCACATGTGTTTGCTTTCATGAGGCCGCCGAGTGAATCAGTCGGCTTCCTGCTTCGTCGGGTGAATCTGTGTTTCTGTCCCACCTGTTTTTTGCTCACCTATCTCCGCAGGCAGCTGTTTAATCTTGTTCTCACGGATGCTGAGCATGGTGAGCTTGGACAGGTTTCGGATGTCCTTCTCCACCGTCGTGATGCGGTTGAAGCGCAGGTACAGCGTGGTCAGAGAAGTCAGCCGGTAGACGACGGCCGGGATCTCTCTTAACTTGTTGTGCCGTAGGTCGAGCATCCGAAGCTTCTTGAGGGAGTCCAGGGAGTCCGGCAAACTGGTCAGGGAGTTCTCGCTGAGGGCCAGCGTGACCAGGCCCGACAGGCAGCCCACCTCGGCCGGCAGGCTCTGCAGCTTGTTGCTGTACAAGTAGAGTTCGGCCAGCTGCGTCAGCTCCTTGATGGAGGTGGGCAGCATGTGAATGGACCGTTTCGAAAGATCTAGTCTCATTGAGTTCTCCTCCCGGCACTTGTTGAGCTCTTTGATCACCTCAGCGTTGCTGGACTTCTTGCGTGTACCTGGTGCCGGGTTCGGCCGCTTTATCGTGTTGTCAACGGAGAAGGCAACACCCGGTGTTGAGCTGCTGGTGTCCTTCTTTCCTTCTTTGGCGTCTTTCCCTTTGGTCTTCGTTTCTTTGCCACCATCTTTGACTAAGCCGGCGAGAGCCTTGGCCTCCTTTTCCCTTTCTTTCCCCACCGGACCACCTTTGGGGTCCTTTTCTTTCGAATCTTTTTCTTTGCCTAAAGTACTACTCATGTCGACGTTATCGGGCCTCCTGCAGAGCTGCTCATGGGAGTCTCTCTTGTCAGGTTACTTATTCTGGAAAAAAGGTTTACAGGCAGCCAAGAAGGCTTTTAAAGAAAACATCCCTGTGCAGGCCCACGCATTTATGATTATCCTTGAAATAAAGGCCTTGTGCTCCAAAGGTTTTTCGGACGCTTTTGATACTTTGTTCCTTTGTTAAAATGCCACGGGAGAAAAAACCCTTTGAAGCGGCTGGATTGTGGCACCCATGGGCCACATGCTTAAGTATTTGAACTGCATACAATCCCAGGACCTTCGGAGAGAAGTCCTTTCAGGCTGCAAAGGTCATCCAGGTTTTTTAATCCCTTGAAGATTTGCTGTTGGGGGGGAAATGAAAAATTAATTTTGGTCACTTTTACAATTTTTACACATTTGACATTTAAGAAATTCCAAACAACCGAGAAGTCTACTCAAGCGCTGTTAACCACTTTTTTCCCCCCAATACTTTCCAAACAACTAAAAATAAATTCAAAAGCAGCATTCTTCCAGTTTTTCTGCCAAATTACTGTTCAGTTTTAAAAGAACACAATGAACAAAACTATTTTTATCTGGATTTTCTGTCCTCGTGCAGACAAAACTTTCATTTGTCGACGCTGTTCACCAGAATTTAGAGTATTTTAGAAGAATTTACAGTAAAAAAGTCTGCAGTCGAACACAGATCAGTAAATGCTTCCACTGTTCGAGAGTGAGAAAAGAAAAGGTAAGAAATCAAGAATATTAATTAATAAGAAAATAATGGTTGAATAGCTCCTGGTGACTACTGCCATTCTTAAGCCTTAAAAACTCGATAAAAACAAATTACTACACTTAATGTTATTTATAGTGGCCTTAATAAATGCACATGTGTCTCCTTTATGTGAGTCGTATTTAGACTTGACACTTTTAAAAATATCTGATGGATGAAGTGACTTCTTGCCTCCAAGTTTGACATCTAACATCGTCACAATAGGACTCTACAAGCTCCTCAAACTGCCTCCCATTCATTTTTAAACACTAAAGACCGGCAGCAACCGATGCAAGCAGGGACGCACCGTTGATGTTTTTATTGTCCATGTCAGTGACATTTGCAGGCAAGCCACAGCTTTAAAGAAGGCTGGAAGATTAAAACTTTTTCATATGGGAACAAAAAACAGTCCAACCACAACACATCCACACGGACCGTCCTGTTTTTCCTGCAGAACACTATTCAAACAAATATTGCACATATATTTAAATAAACTATCATTTCAAATCATTGTAAAGAGGGTCTGCGTTGTGTAGAAATCAGCCTTAATGCCGTGACAATATTCTTCCTTAAACACGAGACAAAAAGGACACTTCAACAGGTTTGGTGGGTTGTCAGGACCTTGACAAAGCAAATCTGTTGGATGTACTCGGCATAACCTCACACTAACATACTCTTACTAAACAAACATGACCCGGCGGGTGTTGACATTACTGTAAGCCTACAGCCGCACCTAAACATGCATTCAGCTGTTGGCTTCAGGCTGCACCTGACTCAGAATTTAGTCAGTCAGAGAGAATTTGGCTGTTCAACACATATATTCAAATATTCATAGCTTTTTTTTTTTTTTTTAAAGAAACTTACCAAGCAGGGCTTTATATTTGAGTGGGGTGTGGCAGCAAAGTTCACTTACATAGTAAATAACCCCATTTAGTCCTCCAAGCTAATGTGTGCTAACTACAGTGAGATGGATCGGAAATGTGGAGCAATATTTTATGTTAAAACTAGATCCAGAACCAAATCTAGAGTGTTTATCATTATATGTTGCTAAATTGATCTCTCACAAGCAGAAATGAGAGGATGAGGTTCTCTCTGAGTCTGACCAGGTGAGGCGTCTCTTCCTTCAGGCTCGACCTGAGTCCGAGCCCACGGCTGTCTGTGCTCAACCCACAGACATCTTCACCAACCGGAGAAGAACTCTGCACACCGACTGACTGAACAAACACGACCGCTCGACTCAAAGATAATCTCCGTCGACTCGGTGATCTCTGACTGGTGTTTTGAATCTTTGACTTTCAGGTGGAGC
>JAQNCA010000024.1:14708680-14718928 GCA_029783725.1 Acanthurus tractus | reverse complement strand
AGGAGTTTTGGGGGAGGAGGGAAGAGGAGGGAGGAGACAAAAGAGGGATGGAGGCCAGACAAAACGATCGACGGCTCCCGGGGGGGGGACAACGTGGTGTGTGTGTGTGTGTGTGTGTGTGTGTGTGTGTGTGTCTTACAGCGACATCTCTGCTCGCTGAGACGAAGAACGTCTACGAGCTTCATCACTTCTTTTTCTGTCTTTCTGCTTCACAAAGCTTTGGATCCAACAGCAGGGGGGGGGGCGGGTTCCTGTGTGAAGGAGGCGCAGAAGGAGGCGCACACACACACACACACACACACACTTTAATCATTAACTGAAACCATCAGGTTCTCCACTGATTAACACACAACCGAACAGTTTATAAAGCTGTTCGTCTCACCTGTTTCTTCTGCCTGAGTCGACCTCCACATCCTGCTGGTTGAACCTGAACACGTTTCATGCAAATTAATTTTAGGATTTATTACATTTTTCTCAAGTCTGCTCAGTGTTTCCTCTTTTGGTTCAGTTTCTAAACACTGTTTCTGCTGGTGAAGTTCTGCTTGGACGTCTTCAAGACGAACAAGGACAAGAAAACCTTCTGTATCAGAGTTAAAGATTTAACAATAACACTTTTAATCCAGAAAGACCAGTTAATACTGACTATGGACATGCAGCTAATATCATGAATTACATGTGTGTTTGTGAGAAAGAGACAAGAAGTGCTGAGAACATCAGCTGCATTACAATAAAACAGATTTACCCGTTTTAAATCATGAAATAAACAAAAGATTTGGGGCGTTCAGCATTAAAGCTCCAGCAGTCGGCTTCAACAACAAATAACTGCATTGTAAACAATGATTTTTTCACACTAATGGTGCTTTATATTTTTATTTTATCCTTTATTTTGCGATTAAAGGTGCAGCTTTGGTCTATTTTCAGAAACACACGACAGAATTCTGGGAAACTGCTTCGAATTTGGGACCGCACCCAATTTTTCAAGCCGTCTGCGAAGCCAAGAACTAGCTGGTGAACAAAATTGAATATTTAGCAGCTAAAGAGTGTAATATTTCCCTCAGGAGTTCGTTGAGATCGCACTCTGCCACATTTGTCAGAAAGCCAGAGAAACGACTGCAAATGAACGCTGATGTTGCTCCTAATGTTCGATGAATAAACAGGAAGTTTTAGCTCATTTGCAACAAAAACACTGTGTTCATGGCGACTTTTGGTTTCCCAAAGTGGCAACGAAGCAACTGTAGACATTTTTCTGTCCTTTAATTTGCAGATATTGCGTAAAACTTCCAAAAAGATAAAGTGCAAACATTCCTTCAGAGGCACGCTTCACTTTGCACCTCGAGGCGAGATAAGAAAGGCTTCGCACTTGTGAAGGAGGAGGAGGAGGAGGACGGATCCGTCCACATTCTCAGCCATTAATCAGTGTCACTTAAGGAAATCCAAACCTCCCATTAGCGTTCCATTGTAGAGATTGAGGCTGATACAAAAGAGGAGGATCAGCCCACGAGACACGACTCACAGCGGCCTGGTTGTACCTCGCCGACCCCCTTTATGACAAATGCAGTGCTTTTGTATGAGAGTTCGGCATCTGTCCTGCTCGTCTTCCACTCCTCCCCCCTTTTGTCAGGAAAGTGTGGATGATAGGGGAAGTGAGAAAGAAAGACATGATGAAAGGAAAGAAGATAAAAAAGGAGACTAAGCAGCGTCTCCATTAGTTCATTGTTAGCGAACATGTACATCCTCTTTAGAAGATGCACTGCGACCCTGGTGTTTAATGATGGGATGATTTAGACACACAGACTTGATTCAAAAGTGGATAGAAGTAAAATCCAATTCATCTTATCAACCCTGAGAGCCTCACTGGTTCGATCATCTTCCACCTAGCAACCAGGTGAGGCTCTGACCTCTTGGTTTATCTGATCGTGTCACCTGAGGAGTCTTTGTTATGGCCAGAACTTTCTCCACCAAGACTTTCTCTTCAGCTCCATCTTAGTCAAGCTCAAAAGTTCAGCATGTTCACATTGTGTTTCAAGCATCAGTGCAGGAGTGTTTGCTATATTTTACCCAAATACATCCAGGTTGTGTCAAGATCTTACATGGCCACTCTGGGTATCAACCCGACCACCTTAATTAACTTTTTTTGCTCTCTTTTGATTTCAATTTACAGAAAAATACTAAACAGCAGCCACGATGTTAGTGTCCTGCTTTTTTTTGGCTTAATCCAACAAATCTCGTGACATCCTCAGTGGATTCAGTGTGAAGATAACAGTCACAACATAACTAATTCTGTTGATTCACATCCGAAACAATAAACCCTGACCAAAGTGCTTCACAAGGAGATTATGGGAGTATTACACTGATGATTACAATCAGCCATAAACACAGTGATGATCACTTCAAAACACAGACACAAATAAGAGGATATAATAACTGGATTATCCTGATAAAATCAAAACATACACAGCTC
The DNA here is from genome assembly GCA_029783725.1 of Acanthurus tractus. Taxonomy (NCBI): domain Eukaryota; kingdom Metazoa; phylum Chordata; class Actinopteri; order Acanthuriformes; family Acanthuridae; genus Acanthurus; species Acanthurus tractus. The sequence goes on along the minus strand of JAQNCA010000024.1, from coordinate 14,716,467 downwards.
TGCACAAACAAACAAACAAAAATCAGGAAAAATCCGGCATGTCTTCATGATGAAAACTGAGAGGCTCACTTCGGTCCTTCATAAAGACAAATGTTGTCCAGTCTGACTTATAATTTCTAGTTTTTTTAAACAGATTTAACATAGAAGTTTATAACTTTAAAGTGTCTGCATAATCACAAGAGTTATTCTGTATAGCGTGGTGTCATCAGCATAAAAAGAGACCCCAAAGGAAGTGTATAAAGGAAAATAAAATGGGGGAAAATAAGGAGCCCTGTGGGACTCCTTAAAAGGATGCAAACAAAGAAAACCCTTTATAAATTCTGACTGAGACTGATGGAGGTAGAAGATAAACCACTGAGTGAGTGTTTAAGTGAGTCACGTCGAAAGCAGCTCAGAGATCTGAAAGAACTAAATGGGGCAATTTCCTGAATCTGGTGACAAAAACAAATCATCTGTCGTCCTCAGGAAGCTTGTGCCGTGATGTCACACTGAAAACGGTCCAGTGCACTGAACTCGTCCAAGAAAAACAAAGAACAAGCCGCTATTTTCAGAAAACAGAGCTCAAAAAATGGTTGACACAGCGAACGGGACTGAAATATGTGAAAATCTAAATTGTGTACGTACAAGTTTAATTTTAACATTACATGAACATGCAGGCCAGATGTGACGTGAATGAATAGTTACTGATGAAAAATGCCAATTATAAATAGTATCAACAAACAAGATCTGATTTAATGTTGAGGATTATAACTTTAACATATAGATTATCGTGTTTGAGGATGACTTCCCTCGTTGAAGAGCAAATCCTGATTAATCCAACTCCAGTCTAGTGATTTCCAGTCCTAACACACTCATTTTAGACCAGTAAAGTCCAGTTTAGCTGTTGCCCATTGACTCATCAAGTCCAGCCCCCTTCAGTTCAGTTGGATTTTGGAGTCAAGCAAATTAAACCATGCACAGTTCAGCCCAGTTCAGCCCAGTTCAGCCCAGTTTACTCCAGAAGTTTCTTTCATCCCGTCATTTTTAACCCACATGAGAAAACAGGCGACGCCCTGTCGAACACAGCTTAGATCAGCACACTTCAGGCCTCCTCCATCTCTTCCTTCCTGGATTCCTGGTTTCTGGTGATAAGGAGGTTAAAGGCCAGCGAGTGTGTGTGTGTGTGTGTGTGTGTGTGGTTGACAAGAGGCCATAGATCAAACTGAACAGCCATGTTTCTCCCTCCTTTCTGCTGAGGAAGCACAAACACGTCCTTCGATCACCTCCCTTTTAAAACAACATCGATCCCTCGAACAGCTTATAGCATTATTAACAAATGATCAGGTTGGATTGATGAAGCAGGAGGCACTTAAACAAATTAATTAGAGACGAACACATCAACTAAATAACGAATGTTCTAACAATGTTCTTGTTAAGCTAAAGGAAATCCTACATTTTTAAACTATGGAGTCCTTGTTAGCGTTGTATTGAATCCTTTGCAAAGAAACAGGAAATAGGATGTTATTGATCCCCAATGGAGGATCAGGTTTCCAATAGAAAAAGAATACAGGTCTCGTTCTCCGATGGGAGGAGCACGTGACCGAGTGGCCTATATGAAGCCCACAGCAGAGAGTCAATAGGCAGGAGAACAAATGATGCTGTGGTTGAAGGCGATCCATGCTGCTCGTTCCTCCTCCCGGCAGTTCGTCACATGGAGCTCTTAATTATACGAGAGTGCAAAGCAGCTTTCCGCCTGTTTCCAAGTCAGTCAGCTTCGATGTGTCGCCGCTGTTCTTCTTTGTTGGTTTGCTGGAGATGTTTTTGCTCGTTGCTCCTGGTGCTTTCAAGCAAATGTTGTGTTCAGTGGTCCGTGTTTTCTCAGCGTTGTTGGGTGAACTTTTGTCTTTTTGTTTTCCATTGAAGTCAAACATCGCATTGTTTTAAAGTTGCATTCGACAAAACCTGCAGCCACAAAGCCCTCATGTGACAGAAATGTCATGTGACAGAAATGTTAGTGGTTCATAACTCCTCCCCTGCTGTTTGTTTCTGTTTTAGCATCTTTTAGCTCATGTTGCTCATCATCGCTGCTGTGGTTTACCTTCACTGCTCTCGTTAGCTTCATCTTCAGCTGCTAAAGAAAGCTTTAACGCTCCTCATTTAGCATCAAACGACCTGGTGAGCAAAGAGGAGAAATGAACAGGTGAGGACACAAGTATGTTCAGGTGAGCACGAGCTGAGCTGCCAAAAGAGTTTTTGTCCAGAAAGAGTGAAAACTGGCACACTCCAGTTGTCTGTAAATGCCAAAAATCAGTTTTACTTGATAATAATTTGTTGGTTTTGTGTTTATAGTTTGTTCTTAGTACCAGCTGAAGGAATAATGTGGCTTCCCCGAACACATCAGTGGAGCTTAATGATTATTTTTCACTGAAAAAGGCACAAACATCATCGTATTTCATATTTTTCATCCCTGTGCTGAACATAAAAACTGACAGAACAGAATTTAAGAGCTCTGATAGAGAAAGTCGTGCAAAATCTATTTTCAACTTTCTAAAACAACAAACTAATCCCAGCAAAATGCAGAAACCTACCTGTTTGTAAAAGGTTAAGCTCCTCTTGTAACAGACTTGAACAACTTTCTCATCTGATTTCTGAGTTCAGACCTTTGATTTATTGACCACCAGCTTGTTTTTTTAACCACCGGCTCATCGTCGACTCCCTCGTGTCTCCGTCCTTGAATGTCGATGCTGAAAAATGCCTCCGGGTTTTGTCTGCTGAGCGGAGGAGCGATAAAACACAGAGATGAACGCCGCTCAGCAGATTTCCTCGACTTGGCGTCCAAAACAACATCTTTTATTTCTGTTCAACAGATTAAAGGCCGAGGGGCAATAAGCCGGTCTCTAACTGCCCCTCGGCCCAAAATGAATGTAATACATCTTCAAGGGTTTGATGGAGCAGCTGATCAATACGAGTGACTTCCCAAAATAATCACACACACACTCTGACTTGCACTTTTCAGCTGCTCTGTGATGGAAAACAGTGTGATGACCACAACGTGCTGAAGCCCACAGAGCCGATAAACCAGCAGCTTTATGATCATCATGATTTTTTATGATTAATCTCAGATTTCTGACTAAACTTCTGCAGATTTTCCTCAGATTTGAAACAAAAACTGACGCTGCATGTAAAACAAATGTTTGTGTGTCACGTTTTCTGCTTCAGCGTTTACTTCTGAACGCGTTTGCTTGTTTGTGTGTTAAAGAAGATGAATTATTGAAAGCTAAAAGTGTAAATTTTAAACTTTAAATTTTAGCGGTTGTCAAACTAGCAGATTCCTCCACATATTTCTCTCAGCCTGCAGGAGGTCATTTTAGGTCAAAGTCATTTATTCTGTGTGCTCATTTCTGCTTTAAACATTTTCTAAAAAAATATCTTCAAGCAAAAGGATAAAAATAAAATAAAAAACAAAAAAACAAAACTCCTCTAATTTCTGCAGAGTTTTTTTTTCCAAACTGAGGACCATAAACGTCTTTGCTGAAGATCAAGCGGAGGTTCTTGCAGCTGCAACGTCAGCAGAAATCTGTTTGTGATGCAGGTTTTCATGCAGCAGGTAAACAGACATGCAGAGACTGTGATCTGTGATCTGTGATCTGAAAGGTGCAGTTATTTAAAATTTGAAGCTCCAATTGAAATACTAAAAAGCTGCATAACTTTCCATCACCATGGGGGTGAAAGGGTGCTGACTTAATTTAAATTTCTGGGAGATTTTCCCTTTAATGTGTCACTAAATCCACAGTAGCTTTTCTTTGGCTTTTGTGGAAACAAGGTAAAACCACAGCGGCTTCACATTTGAAGTGAAAACGATGAGAAACTTGTTAGCAAACAGCTGCATTTTTTCACATCCAGCAGTCAAACAGCAAAAAAGGTGAAGAATCATTGAAGAACTTTGCTCCTTTTGGTGACGAAAAGCCAAGAACCTTTAGTATTTTTTTTTAACCTTTAAACCCCCGTCAGCCCGTTGAGACTTTACTGCTGTTCACTCATCAATATTTGAACCCACCAACTGACTGTATGGATCTGTGTGTGTGTGTGTGTGTGTGTGTGTGTGTGTGTGTGTGTGTGTGTGTGTGTGGTTGCCCTGGAAAAAAAAAAGGCCTATCATGGTTTCCACAAAGCAGCTCGTCCATGTGGACGCATGCAGGCTCATTGTTTTGACAGTCGCAGCGTGATGCCGTCTGCACCTCCACCGCCGAACATGATGCAACTGGATGGATCTGTGTGTAATGTTTCAGTGTGTGTGTGTGTGTGTGTGTGTGTGTGTGTGTGTGTGTGTGCATAGCAGTTTAAGGAAACACAAGCACATAAACAGAGGAAAACACCTTCTTGTTTTTATGCGACTCGTTTCCTTGCAGGATGTTTTCTGTGATGTTCAGTCGCTGAAGTGGTTTTTCTTTGTTTTTCGTCTGTTTGCACGTTGAGCTTTCAGGGCATTTTGGAAATAAACTCCCCAGCATTGTACTTACGGATCTACATTTTAAAAAGCATCTTTTATTTCCTTTGTCTGCCATACAATGATGAGAATGAAGCTTTATTGATTCTTAACCTATTTCCCTCAAGAGAATCAATAGTTTCACCTCTTGTGTTGTTATTTTTCTCTCTGTGTGTCAGAGATAAAGAGTGAACGACAAACTCGTCACACACACACAGAAAAGCAGCGAGTCTCAGCGTCACTCAAACGTTTTTATTGGTCAGGTAAAGTGCTGTATATTGATATCACATCCACTGACACCAGGACGGGTTACAGTGCTGTAAATACGACATGTGGAAGCTACACAGCAGCATGTGGAACAGAAACGACCCCAGATGACGACAGAAGAGACATTTGAGAAGGAAAATGGTGCCGATCCGGTTTCTGTCCTCTCACCAACACAACCTGAAGCGTCCAGAAGAGTCTTTTTACTGGTTTGTGAGACCTCGTGGACGGTCGCTGACTTTACTTTTATACCTCTTCAACCTTTCAGACATTTTCACACTGATCGAAGTCGGTTATCTGAGTGTGTGCATGCTGTTCTTCATCCTGGTGGTGACTTGTGTTGTTTTCCACCAGATGTGTTTGAGTTAAAGAGCTCAGAGTGAAAAACAGGCCAAAGTGAAAATAAAAAAAAAAGATCATTACTTTGCTTAATTTATTTCTCAACCGGAGAGACATCAGAAGAAAGTTGGACAACTCGAAACTGTAAACGGATGCTGAACATCCTGCAGCAGGTCGAGCACGCGATCACGACACACGTTTTGCATATTTTGTGGGGATTTTTTTTTTTTGCATCTGAGGATATAAATGCAGTCAAGGCACATTGGCTGCTGAAAAACACACAAAGTCCTGCAAACTCCTGCGAACTCCACCGGACGGCCTGCGGACGCCACGTTGTGTGGAGGCGTCGGCAGCACGAGACCGTCGTCCCCGTCGAGCTGGAGACGCTGCAGAGGATTTTGGATTTTAAGACAAACTCTTTGGGGTTTAAGTGAGAAGCTGCAGACGAATCAAAGGGACAGAAAGTCCCAGAGACTCAGGACAAACTACAACAACATGTGTTTTGTTTTAAGCAGTGGTTCCCAGCCTTCTGAAGCATAACACCACTGAGTTTTACACATCAGAGTGTATTTACGGGTCTTAAAAAGGACCAAAACGTGTCTAAAAGAAGCTGTGAGGTGCAATTTTTGTGGTTTTTGAGGAAACAGTGTGCAATCTGACAAACTGGGTGCATAGAGTTCGAGGGAAGTAGGTTTTTCAGGCCTGAAGGTTGCAGCTCGAGGCTACGTTAGCAGCAGCTACTAGCATAACATAACACCCAACTGTTGAGATGCACTGTGGGTAATGTAGGCAGCAGGTTTCTGACCGGGAAGAATAAAAATTTGTGCATTTATCGCCAGTTTTGCTGCACCTGTTTTGATATTTGAAAATTAAAATCACAAGTTTAGCGATGTAATAAAAGGGAAATGCTAAAGAACTTTAGCACCAAGTACGATGTGTGCAACGTAAGAGGATGCAGGAGAGGAATTCTGTCAGTTTTTAACATAATGTTTTTTAATTGTGCAATTTGTACGAGAAAGAACCAATTAGACTGAATTAAGAAAAATAAACTCTTATCTTAAACTTCCTGCAGCTGCAAGTCAAACATCTTGCGACCTGCTGTGAAGGCTGGGAGCCATTGCTTCAGAGGATTTAAGGGTTTACAGGTAAACATAGTGATGGACAGTATTTAGGGTGAACGTCTCTCACACCGAAGTTCCAGGTAAAGTTAAATAAATATACAAGAGAAAGACTCGAGTACTTCTCTCTATGTATTCCAGAGGGAACCATCTCTTTAAATTGGGCCATAAATGAAAGCTTTTGTCAGCGTGTTAAAGGAAGTGTGACCGTGTTTCCGTCCACCTGACGGAAAATCATTCATGTTCTTCCACGTTTCTTCTTCCTCTGTTATATCATCGTCACCCATTAACCCAGTTACTCACTGATTATCAAAAATGTGCCATGACCTCTCGATTGAACGATTCGCACGCACGACATCCACGTTTTCATCTCTTAACATCAAAAATAAAGATGTAAAAAAAGGCACCAGTTATAGTTTTTTCCTGCTCTTTTAACACTGAACTATTTCAGCAAAGGTCCGTCGATAAGAAGCTAATGACGCTGTTTTAAAAAGCAGCTTTAAGTTCGTGAAACTGCGAATATGTACACGTTTATGATGATGGCGTAAATCAAAGTGAGTGTGTATGGATCATGTCGAACTCAAAGTTGGAGGAATGAAGTGATGCACAAACATGGAAAAAATAAAAGAGCTTCCGTTTCTTAAAATACAGTTTTATTTGTGAATTTACACCGATTAGCAATACATCTAAAAGCAACTCCATTAGATAACCATTTATATAGGATTTTCACAGGTCACAACGTAGCTTGGCTCATTCTGGCATGCCAAAGCAAAACTCGTTCCTTTTTTTTTTTTTTGTTGTTTTTTAATTTTTAAAACAGAAAAATAAAAGGTGGATAGAGAGGCGTTAGTGAAGCAAGGTGCGAAGAGTCCGAAACAGAAGAGGAGGAAATAAAAAGGGATGCAATGCAACATTCAGTTCATCTGGGAGCGACTTTTCCCGCTTTTAAAATGGTTAATAATGAAATAAAAAAACGCCTAGCGCTCTCTGAAAACTAGAAGAAAAAAAAAAAGGAAAAGCGAACTGCGATACGAATGGAGGATGAAAAAACAAAGAGAAAAACTTCGTAGAAATGGTTTGAAAAAAGAGGGGGAAAAAAAAGTCTGAGTGATAAAAACATGGTGCATTTAGTGTCGGGTTGCCCCCTCGCTGCTGCACACACACACACACACACACACACACACACACACACACACACACACACACGTATGCACTTCCATTTCCAAACTCACACCTTCGTTCTCCGTCTTTCGCCCGGAGCCACAAGCTCTCGTTTACCGCGGCTAAAGATGCGTCTCTAAACCTCCAAATCCAATACTTCACATTGCTCGCCGGGATATTGGTACATCTGGTTGAACTGTGGGGGGGCGGCGGGGTGGGCCATACAGGGCCAATCGGGACGCTTTGTATATGATGCAACTATTAGCGGTGTTCAATGACCTCCACCGGGCCCCAGGACAATCTGGCACTCATGAGTGGTCCATTTGCCATTTGTGTGTGAGCACAGGGCTGCAGTCTGGGCACTGCTTTCCTCTAAGAAGCAACATGTGAGCAGCACAGGCCTCGGTGGCTGGAAATGTGGAGCGCTATGGATCGCAGGG